>OZ010593.1:6931512-6944012 GCA_963932145.1 Acanthosepion lycidas | reverse complement strand
ATGTAGAAAAAATTCAAGTGCTTTTGGTAAAAAAATGGATTTCCTCTTTACAAATAAGAAAACAAAATATAAATTTTTTTTTTAAACTGCAATAACCACAGACTTTTTGATTGTTGTTTTTTTTTCTTTACAGCTTAACTAATTGCAGGTTATTTAAAGCCAGAAAAATTTTATATTGTAATTTTTTTTTTGTATATCACAATGGTTTAGTGATACAAATCTTACTAATTAATACTAATTAACCCATAGCTAGGGAGAGAGAAGAGGTGGATTCATACCTTTCCCAAGGGCATTTGCACATATCTGAACATAAGGAACCCAACTGAAATTAGAAATCAACTCTCCAATTTCCAACTTGGAGCAGTTAGCCATTACACTACCCACACCTCCAAGCTTACATCACCTAGTATTCCCAAGCAGTCACCCATCTAGGTACTGACCAGGCTCAACATTGCTTAACTTTAATGTATTTTTTTGAAGTTGATACCAATTATAGAAATTTATCTTGTGCTCCAATTGATCTTTCTATGCAGATTTTCTCTTTGGTATTTTTAAGTCTGTTAAAGTTTTCTTTAGAGTACAAGATCTTTTGTGTTTACTTTTTTTATCCTCTCTATAGTGATTTTTTCTTCAATTCTTCTATATCTATTCTTGTTAAACTAGGTTCTCTTTTACTTGAATGTAGATCTTCCTGCTCAGTATGTGCTCACCACTCTACTCCAAGAATAAAAAATGTTATTAAAAATAATCTTGAATGCTATTTGGCAACAAGATATTATTAATGAGTGCCATTAAGTGTCCAAATCTTGGATAATTCAAGCATGCTGGTAACCAAATATAAGAAGTTAATTTCTTCATACTCTTGAACTCTAACTTAAGATTTAATATTTAAAGAGATTAAATCTGATTAATCAGCGTTCTTTAAGGGACTGTCTATTTATGAAACAACCAAGCAGAAAATTCAAATGTTCAAAGAATAGGTCAAGTGTTACAAAGTAATTTACATGAGAAAAAATTTCAACCAATTAATTCAAAGCTGAACAGGAAAAATAACAGGATACCAATGTTTAAAAATTTGGAAAGAGATTTCTTTTCAAAGAAAACTACTATACTTTTCAGCCTTGTTTTTTGCTTATTTTGTTGCCTTGCATCTTCCAGTTACATCCATCACTCTAGTGAACATTGTTATTTAACTGGATTTAAACCAAAGTTAATTATGTATCCCATTTCAAAGAGGTCTTTCAAAGCATCACATTTCAAATATCAATATCAAAATTTGCATCATTTTCAACAGACTTTTTAAATTTTATATGTCCATATATTTTTTCTTTAACAAACTTAGCTTATAACAACATTTTGGCAAACAAAATTAGAAGAACCATTAAGACTTTCAAGTTAATTTTTTTTTTTCTCTCTGCTTCAGTTTGTGGCAACCACAAAGAGCTCATGACTCATTCACAGAAAGTGACTGTTTCATTTTTGAATTTTTTGATATTTGTGCTATACATGATCTTCAGTAAGTATTTCTGAAAGAATATCTATTGAAATGATTTTTCAAAATGAAAAATCTTTTGATAAAACACATACAAATCAAAATAAAATTATATTAAGAAAAAAAGAGAATCTCAAGTCTAATTCTAAAAATTGCAAATTTATAATTGAAAAAATGCATTAAGAAAAAAAAAAAAAGGACAAAAAAACCAATAACACAAAAAATAAGTATTTTTTTTAAAATCATTTCATCCCAAGCAAGACTGGAATGCCACTAGTACACAGGGAGTTACAGGGGGTGAAAATGAAAGAAAAGACTAAATATAGAGAGGATTGAGGAAAGGACAAAAGATGAACAGGATCAAGAAGATAGAAGATGGCAATTGACAATGCATTTAAATTTTTGAAGATTGTATTTATCAGAGAAGCAAGTAAATGGGAGAGATTTCTACAGGTGGGAAGTACAAGAAAAGAAACTTGGAGTAGAAGTGGCAGTTGCATTTTTAACTATTTCAACAGTAAATAGGTGGGACCTAGATGCCAATCTGGTAGTATACGTAAATTCATGTAGTCAGGGCACCAAAGAAAAAAAGCTCATCAGAGAAGTAGCCATGAAAATATTTGTAGAGACAGAAGCAATACCACATAGGTGAGAAAGTGGCCGAAGTCGAGATGTCAAATCATGATCAATTACATTACAGATCCTTCTGTGGATTTTATCAAGAATCTAGGGATGAATAGCAGGGGCATCATCGAAATGAATAGCAGGGGTCATCAGACAAATGGCAGCTTTGTAAATGTGCAAAATGGACTGACAAGAAAAATTTTCTGGCATGAAACAGTGACCCAATTTTCTTTGCAGTAGATGCAGCAATTGATTCAATGTCCTACTAATTAAATCCTTATACACGAGTCATTTTTGTTTTTGAAGAGGTTAAAATTCATGCATTTTCAGTGACCTATCTCATAGGCCTACGTTCTCATGGTATCTTTCGTTAACCATAGCAGCACAGGTAAGCTCCTTTAGCTTGCTTCCCAGAGCCTAGATTCATTCTTTCTGTTGCTACAAGAACAGTAGAATGTCAGAAACTGAAGTCACATTATACACAAGCTTTATGAAAAAATAGGGTTTTTTACAAAAAAATGCAGAGATCACACTATACATGAAGTAGGCACATACATGTGTACATATGGTAAGTTTAATAAACAGAAGTAAAATAATAATAATAATGTAGAGAAACTTATTTGCAAAATGATAAACTCTACCAAATAAGCACCATACTAGGGAGGAAAAATTGTAGGAAATAATTTAATCGCATTGACACTTGTATTTGGTGCATAAGATTTCTTCAGCCAGAGAGAGATTAAAGTAATTCGTAAAAGAAAGATCTTCAGATTTTAAAAATTTATTGTAGAAACAAACACTTCACTTATCTTGTGACTTCACATGAGGTCATTGTAGACCTAGCCACACTTTCTGTCCTGCACTGATCTCCGAGAGACTGTCAGGTCATTACCTATCCATTCTTGGATGTTCTCTTATTTTTTGTCTTCCTCGTTTGCAGGCTACTGGAACTTTTTCTTGTAAGATGGATTTTGTTAGATTTGATGGCCGTGTCATTTTAGCTTCCTTTCCAAAGGACACAGATAAACAAGGATTCACGCTGCTGGCGAGTATTGTATTTTGTTGATGTTATAAAGATTACCATTTCATTTCCAAGTTCCATTTTGGTTATTCTTCATTCAGTAACCCAGAAAGGGTTACAACAGAAAGAAAGAAAGAAAGAATGTCAAAGTGTTATATACCATACCTATGAACACTAATGGGTCCCAATCCTCATAAATACGTTGGACACTATTATAAGTGGGGGGTAATATGCTGTCTAAGTAGTACACCATTAGCAGTGGTTTACCTACTTCACACCATTGGCGAGTATTGTATTTTGTTGATATTATAAAGATTACCATTTCATTTCCAACCTCCATTTTGGTTATTCCTCATTCAGTAACACTTTCTAGGTTACAACAATAAGGATCTGTATATTAGGTTTAAACAAATCAAAATGCAAATTTTTAAATCACCAGTGGCTACTTTCACCATGGTCAATTTGTCAAGGTCTTGATAATATTGACCTCAGGAGACAATCCCAGCATTTTGTACTGTTGGGAAGTATCTGAAAACCATGTCATGGGTTGATCCAAGCCTTGTGAGTTAAATTGGGTAGGTAAAACTGTTCAGCAAAAGTCATCATTAATTGTGCTGACATGAAGTTACAAGTCATTGTGACCAAGGGTTTGAGTATAGCGACCTTGTTTAACTACTGATCATGACAGATTCTCTCCCAGAAACTAAGTTCTGTAGGTGTAGAAGAAACACAAATGTGCCTGAGTGGACATCTGCAACAGGGATTAACTAGCCACTCTAGCAGATGGGCATACTCAGAAACAAGTAGATATATATATATATATATATATATATATATATATATATATATATATATATATGCATGTTTCATTAAATAATACAGACAAGTTTTTGTCTATTTTAAGTAAGTTCCTTTCATATTGTCTGATAAGCTTAATCACATTATCGTTGAAAGACGAAAGGAAAACACCATACTGATACACGTTTCAAGCCATTATCAAAGATGACAATTTCAATAAATCAAACAACAACGGACGAAATAACAATGATAGTCCACCTTTATGTAATGAAACATGTATTAATGAAAAATTGCTGCCTAAATAAATTATATATATATATATATATATATAATTAGTGGACTTTCCTGTTGTATAAGGGTCAAGCAGCTCAGTTACTAGGAAGTGACAGCCCAGACACCAGCACATATGATCTCATTTTAGTGGTGAAGGTTTTGTGCAGAACCAACCACACTTTTTGAAAGGCTGAATACAGAGACCTGGTGCACTACATGCCACAAGGTCCCCAAACGACCCTCTGCAGGTTTTGAATTCAGAGTTGTCCTTCTAGACCAGTTGCCATCCAAGGCATAGCTGGAGGAAGAAGAGAATTAATACTTTTCCCAAGGTTAGTAGCACATAAGTGAATGTAATGGATCCAACTGGAATTCAAACTCTAACTATATATATATATATATATATATATATATATATATATACAATCTCAAGTAGGTATCACCAAATAAGGTTTCACTTATCCAATTAAACCAATCAGCAAAACTTTCATGTTCAAAACTCATTAAACTAAAACTTGTTTGCAAAATATATATTCAAAAGAATTAAAATAAATGATCAATTAAAAATGTTCTTAAAGCTATTAATGGTCAAAGTCACCAGATAAATTCTTAATTCAAGTCCCCTTCCTCATCTAGATTTGTGGAGAGAAGACATGAACAGTTTTAATTGACAGTAACATGTTTAGTTAGAAAGCATTCAAATTTTAATTATATTTTTTTAAAAAAAGCTATTGATTTCCCCAGTTAAAATTTTTAATTTTGGACAAAGTCAAGCATATATGGTTTTATCCCAGATTTCATTATCCAAAGAGGGAACCTTTAGTATAGGACAAAAGGAAATTGAGTATAGATTAGACTGCACTAGAGGTAGTTTTGCCCAACACCACAACTTGTTACAAAACCAAAACAACCTGAAAACTAGAGTCATGTTCTTAAATAGCCTCATCAGATCTAGATTTTCATATGTCATGCATGGTGCCAAACCCATCCAGAAATATTTAAACTGTCCGCTGTATACAACCACTTTCTAAGATTAATGGTTAAAAATGGCTCTGAGCAAATGAAGAATGGTCTTGGCAAAACTATCTTTTTTGAACATTGTAGACTGGCGCCTACAGAATCAAAAACAAAGAACTGCACCATATAATAAAAAACATCACTTGAGGAATTCCAACAGTAGCAACAGCTAAAATTAATAACACATGTAACTCAAGATAATCAAAATGCTGATATTCCACATGACTCCAAATAAAAAGTTAGGAAGGAAACCATCATCACTACTGGAAAAAGTGATAACAGCTAATTGGCTTGAGAAACCCATTTTCCTGGAGAAATGTTTTAAGATAAAGATTTTATAAATGTCAACTGAAAGCAGTACTGACTGCACAATCAGTAAATGCTAAGTGTTTCCTTATAAGGAAATGGCTAATATTAACATTACCTACTGAAGTTGTGTGTGTGTGTGTGTATATATATATATATATATATATATATATATATATATATATAGCAGGCATCTGCAACAGGGATTAGCTGATGAGCATACTTGGAAACAAGTAGCCAGTCATTATATAGGAATTTTACATTGCTCAGTTTTTCAAAACATTGAGCACTTTTATTTTGTTTTACAATAGACCATAAACTTTTTTTTTTTTTATACCTGTTGATATAACTGATGTTATTTAAGTGTGGTAGAGCACTTTTTGGGAAGAAATAAAATAAGGACACATACAGAAACAAAGAAAAAAAAAACCCCATCATATATATATTAGGTTGGTGCAAAAATAATGACGTAATAATGTCGTTTTTTGACGTATTTTTTAACGTCAAAAACGACATTACGTCATTATTTTTGCACCAACCTTATATATATATATATATATATATATATATATATATATAGTGTAACCCGGATATAAGAGAGTTGTCGGGAACGGAGAAGAAGTCTCTTATATCCGGGTTTGGTCTATTTTGTTTAGGTAAGTATGGGAACACTTCATATAACACTTTTTACGTACAGAACACTAGTTTATTTAACAGTTATAGACATAAAAAAAAACACAGACAAAAATACATTTTCAATCAGTTTTCAAAATAATTCAATCAAAAATTACTTTTTCTTAAAAAAGTCATTTTTGATGGTACAGAAATCTTTGTTAACATCATGAACACTTTCATACAGTCTGTAAATCATTTTCAATGTGCCATCAGGATTACTGCTTTTTGCTTCAAAGTAGGCTGTCAGAGTTTCAAGCGCATTCAATGCAGCCAGAGAATTTGGCACTGGTTTGTCACTTTCAGCATCATAATCTTCGTCAAAATCTTGATCATCCGATTTTATACCACGTGTGACATCCATGTCAGTCAGTTCTCCATAACATTGTGTACAGTCATCGAAGCTTATAAATTAGTCAAAATCCATTTGCTCCATGCCCGATAGTGGAGAAACTTGATCATTTTCGTAGAGTATTTCTTCCACTTCTGTGATTCAATGACAAAGCCAGCCTTTTTAAAACAATTTTGAATTGTTGACGGTTTGACCATGAAAAGTGCTCGCTTCATCATGTGCATGGCCTTCAAAACAGTTATCTGCTTGGCCACCTTGGACAGCGACACTGGCGGTGTAGCATCAATCGCTGCGATTTGCATTCGACCAAGTTCCTGACGATAATACGCTTTGAATGAATGAATGATGCCTTGATCCAAAGGTTGAATGAGACTGGTGGTGTTTGGTGGCATGAACGACAATTTGATGTTTGACAGATTTGTACCCGGCAGTAAGTTATGACAAGTTGCATTGTCCAAAAACAGAATAATCTTTCAATTTTGAGCAATCATTTTTCGATCAAGCGTTTTCATAACGTCAGTAAACAGCTGACTAGTCATCCAGGCTTTATGATTAGCGAAGTAAGAAAACGGCAGAGTTTTGACATTTTTAAAGCAGCGTGGTTTTGCCGACTTACCAACAACTACAGCTTGCTTTTCACTGTTTCCATGTTTGTGAACTGAAGCATCGTGAGTCTGTCTTTGGGAAGTTTTGTCCCATTTGACTGTTCGTCACCGGCAAATCGCAAAGATCCAGACGCCATGGCTTTGTAGAAAATTCCCGTTTCATCACAGTTCCAAACATCTTTTGGATCATATCCACAAAAAAGTTGCAGCAAAACGTTTGTCACCCATTCGTTGGCAGAACCGTGATCTGCTGACGTTGATTCGCTGTGAAATTTTTTGAACGAAACGTTATTGGCCTGCTTCCAGGACATGAGCCAGCCATTGCTCGGTTCAAAATCAACTTCAAGATTTACGGCCAGTTTTGATGCTTTCTGCCTGATGTGATCAGTGACGGTAGCTCCATGAGCACATGCTTGCGTAAACCATTGTGTAAGCGCTTCATTAACGTCCTTGTTTACGGATTGGCACTTTCGTTTGCGATTAGTGTTTCCGTTCATTTGCATGCAAGATCTGAGATCATCTTGAGAATTTTTGCTGCTGTTGAATAACTGATTCCGTACTTTTTGGCTGCAGCGGCCAGTTTGAGTTTCTTCACTTTGACATCGTTGATGAGCTCCAACTGTTCAGAAATGCTCAGAATTTTTCGTTTAGACGCCGACATCACTAATCGCAATGATTGCAAGCAAACGGTTTTCAGTGGCAAAATTAACAAACAGACAAACTTCTGACTCAACAGAACAGTGGGTAAAGTGAAAGTGCTGTCCAGTAAATGCAACGACAAGCAAAGTCAGCAAAAAAGCAGGCGGCGCTACCCTTAGACACACAAAGCAAAATCATAAGGTAGAGGGTGTCTCCTACAGACACAGATTGGACACACCGTGTCTCTAGACGAGTCAAGATTAAGTCACTGAACTTCTCTCTCTGACTGACTTCTGCTTGACCAATTTACGACATCACACTGTCACTCAAAACGAACTCTTATATCGGGGAGGACGGGACCAGAGAAAATCTCTTATATCTAGGTCTCATATACATTAACACGGGCTCTAATTTGGGACCAGATAAAATCTCTCTTATATCCGGGTTACACTATATATCTCATAGATTGAGTGCCAGTGCTAATAAAATAGTATTAAATGAAGAGCTACAATTTATATCACCACCTGATGGGAAAAAAAACAAAAACAAAACAACAATTTACTGTCTAACAAACATTTTAGAGGGTGGGATTTACTTAGACTTTCATTTATTTTTTTCATTTAATTTTCTTGATTTTATTCCTTTTTTTTTTTTTTTTTTTTTTTTAAATAGAAAAACTAATCATTTTCTAAAGGATTTTTTTTCTTTTTAAAGTCTATCTGATTAGACACCTGATAAAAGAATGGATTGGTTGAAACGTAATATCAAAAAACATTAAGGAGTTCAATTGTTGAACCAAATTTGGATATATTATTAATGATTTTTCAAAGTTATAAACAAAGATATTTATTGATGCACTCGATATAAACAATTAAATAAAATTTCTAAGTTGTACTTTTTTTTCTTTTAACTTGTAACTTATTTCTTAAAAATATAGAAACTCTAATATTTTTTTTTCAGCAGAAATATTACATTACTATCAGGCTGTAAGAATGTCCCAGATCATGTTTTAGTTAATGACAAAGTGCAGGTCATTTGTAGAACTCCAACATGCTACTTAAATAAGTTGTTATAACATTTACAGTATGAAAATTGGGCACTACTTAAAAAGACTGGTCCACCAAAAAAAAAAAAAAAAAAAAAAAAGGGAAAATATTTTTGTGGAAACATTTTTTTAGATTGGCATTCATCAAACCTTTCAAGTCACAACATTTGTCAGAATAAGAAAAAAAGTATTGATTTTTTTTTATTGATTTAGAATGGGAGTTCTGTTCATAATATCAATATAGTGTAAAAATCAATCCCTGATTTTTTAGAATTATTGAACTTAGGTGTGATTTACAAATGTCAAGTTTTAAATTGTATTTAGTTTGGTTGATTTTGTTTTATGACAAATCAACCCGAATGGGTTATTTAATGCCAACAAGACTTTTTAGGATCAGTTTGCATGAATAGAATATGTATTCTTTGTAAGAGATCAGTTTGTAGATTAGGTTTCATTGACATATTTTTGTAAAGAGGGTTTTTGTCAAGAGTCAAATGTATTGCTGATTTTTTTTTTAAACTATTACCAGTATTTTTACTATAAAAATCTATTTTTATACATTCATAGTGTTTTGACCCTGAGTCAGGATGAACTTAGGAACAGCAATTAAGAGGTGGTTCCACACTCCTCAAAACCTCCCAATTAATCCTTGCTGCTGGATGTAGTTTATCATCATACACAGGACGAAATTGTTTTTGAAAACTTCTGCACAAACATTGGCTGATAATTATTTTAAATGATAAATAAACAGACATACTTTTATTAATTAATGTTAAATTTTGTTCTCTAAGAATGTATGTATCTATTTGTTCTTTGTTTTTTTTAAAAACAAAAACAAAAAAATGATAATTCCAGATGACTCTGTAAAAAGTCAGGGACTCATTTTATACTGTATCAACATTATTAGCAGGCTACCCCCCTGTTTCTAAAAATGGTTAAGAATAAATAAAAATTAAAATGTTGTGGTTTGAGGATGCTCTAAGGAATACTAATCTGTAAAAATCGTTTCCATAAAACTTTTTCATAATTTTTTATGAATGGACCAGCCAACTTAAGTAGTGCCTTATCTTGTCCTGAACCAATCATTACATTTGTAATTTAAAAAAAAAAAAAAAAAAAAAAAAATAAATTATTAAAAATAGTGAAAATCAAATAGTTCATCAATTCAATGCTTGGAAACATCAATTTTGAAAAACACTTAAAAAAAAGTTACATTTAAGCATTTACAATATACTGTATATTTCTGTATATAATGCTACCTTTAGATAAGACTAGGTCAAAAAATATAGCATCTTTTTATGAATTTCTCCTATACCTATAGTAGGAGATGACTGCTTATTGATTATATAAAGATAAGGTTATTGGAAATGTTATTTATTGTATCCTTAGAAATTGAAAATAAACAAAATAACAAAATTGATTCTATATCATGCTTTTTCCTACACACATCTCCATTGGTTTTATTTACCTTTCATCATGTGATCTCTTGTGAATACTGATTCTTTCTCTTTCCCTATATCTAAACTGTTACAAACAGCCTGGTGTAGTAGTGGCCATTTACTTATACTTCATCAACAATCACAAAATACTGCTAATAGCATGATAATGTAAGATAATAGTACATTCCACTTTCAACTATTTTTTTTCGCAATCATAACTCGAGGTTTACATTTTCTCAGTTGAATTTGCATGGATACAAGTTAATGTCATTGATATGGAAGTATTTTTCGAATAGTCAATTTATTATGAAGTTATACCAGTAATATATAAGCTAGAAATGGTTTTATTATTTTTATTATAAGTTTATTTGATAATGGGAATCTTTTCATGTACATTATTAGTTATCGCATTGCCAAGGTTAGCCTACTGACACTCAGAACCTAAAATTTCTTTTAGAATTGTAGTATAAAACCACCCCCAATTTTTAAGGGTGATTTTTAGGATTTAAAAGGTCATCTTATATGTGGAAATATATGGTAATTTAAATTCTTTTGAAGCCGCCATTATGATGTGGTGCATAAATTTTCCATTTTTACAATGGTGTAACAAATACTGTAAGACAGCATTTTGAATAGTCTTTTTTTTTTTTAATTTTGCTCTTAAACTTCCACCCATGGCAGATATTATCTGCTGAAAGAGATAAACACATCAAATATATAAACAGTTCACTTTAAAACACTTCATGTTAAAAAAAAAAAAAAAAAAAAAAAAAAATTAAAATAATTCACCCCAAGCAAAATAATACTACTAAGATACAAAACAAAATGAAAAGACATTAAGAAGGAACCTGAAACCAATCTTAAACAGGAAACAATAAACCTCTACTTCTGTACTCCTATTCAAAAAACTGGGGAGGAGTGTAAATCTGACAAATTAATGTTATATTAGTTCTTACTTTAGTACTGCTCAATTATTGCTCACTACCTGGCCCAGGGATTGAACAAAGTTGTGAGGGCATGTATACATAACATTTTAATAAGTGATATCAATAATAAGGATATGCAATATAACTTATGAAACCGAGGGAGTACAATGTTCTGAAAAATGCTTCATGGTCTAAAAATGAATTGAAAATGGTTTCTTCCAGATATAACAACACTTAAGAAAAAACACTAACAAATAGCTACTATAATAAACCTCTTTTTGAAGTAAGAATTTTCTTTCATCTCAATTTGGGATAACCTCAGATCTTTGAAGTTGGTTTTCCGATTTACCACTCAATCATACAAATAACAACTAAATAGTTTTGGAGTTATACATTATCTTGAAAGAGGTACACGCAGCAAGTTGGAGCAAATATTTATCATTCTTTGTCATTTGATAGAGGAACTGCTTTTGTAGGAAAAAAAAAAGCCTATAAACTGATTTGTAAGCCCACTGGTGTTCATATTACAAAAGCTGAGACAGCTTCCAAAGTAGAACAAAATTCTGAATTCCTCCAAGTTAAAAAAAAAAAAATCTTCATTTTTTCCTTCAATTAGTCAAGATGTTATAGACAGCCATTTAGGGCATTGAGTAGGCAAACATTCCAGCTATTATTAGACCTATCACATGATGGCAAAGTCAAGATGTTTGGCAGAAGGGTGGTGAGATTCCTTTGGTAAAGACATCAGCTCTGTCAATGTTAAAAGAAAGGTCAATCTTGATTCTGGGAAAATCTTAGACATGTCTGCTCTGGTTTTGAAATCAGATCAGAAAAATGATATAGGGAATATATAATTCTAAGAAATTCTAACCAGTTGGAAGGTAACAAAAGAATGGTAAATGAAATTAATAATAAATTATTATTACAAAGTTTATCTTCTAAGGTACTGTTTAATACTTATAATACAAAAAGTACCCTATAAAGTAAAATATTCATGAACAGTACAGTAAGGAGGCACAGTGGAGTAATGGATAGTGGCTCGGATTGAGGAATCAGGGAGCCGAGTTCAAATTCCAGTCGAATCCATTAAGTTCACTTATGTGCTAATACCTTAGGGAAAAGGTATGAATCAACTTCTCCCCACCCCCAGCGAAATGTAAATAGCAGTACAGACTATAGCCTTGGATGGCAACTGGTCTACTGTAGAAAGAAATGGCAACCTAATGCAGGGAAAAAAGATCTGCCTCATCAGTCATGTATCAAAAGATACATGATTGCCTGAACATGTATC
>OZ010593.1:6606512-6926512 GCA_963932145.1 Acanthosepion lycidas | reverse complement strand
TTTCCTAAACTTTGGTGAACATTGGGTGGTAACCTGGAACACCGACCTTTTTGGATCTGATAAGTCATGGCAAAAACAGTTAAAAATGTTTCATTTAGTTTTATCCAATAAATTATAAAAAATTTAAATAAAAATATATTGATAGTGATGCTGATCAAAATAAAAAAAAAAAAAAAAAAAAAAAACAACCCCCAACCTCATTTTTTTTAATTATTTTTATTTTTTTTAATCATTTCACTCCAAGCAAGGCAATGATGTCACTAAAACACGTGGGATCAGGTTGAGATCATAGACAAGGAACACCATTGGAAAATTCATAAACTTAAGGAATCAGCACATATGCTAGGCCACAAAAATCTCCTGAGCTGACCAAGCATAGAAATGAATACAATATGGGAACCAGTAATAAGGAGTGCCAGAGAAAAGTGATAATAACAAAAAGTTGCAATATGAGCTCTGGTAAAAATGGTTGCTGAAGTTTATAATACCCAGAAATTCATGCACAGATATCCTCAAGGACACATGGCAGTGGATAAAGGCATTGGTTAGTGACAGGACCCAAAGAGTGTGAGTTCAATACCCGGTTAAGGCAGTAGAGAACTTTCAGAGGGAAATTAACAGGAGATAACTGATAACCAACCTAATGTACAACAGATTAAAATAGATGTCAGTTAGAACAGTCTACCCCAGTGAGCGAAATAAAGGGTTCAGTTCGACATTCCAACCACCTGAAGAAGCCCGGGGCGTACAATGGCCGAAACATTGTAATAAATATGGCAACAAAGATGAGGACAATAGTCCAAATAATGTTGACAAGGTTTTCCATTTCACTGAAGCAGACATTAAACACATGGGAGCATTATCACCTCTTTCTTTCTTTTTCTCACTGAGACCAAACAGCCTTATGCATACATCTCTTTTTGAGATCAAAACAGACTAGTCCAGTATTTATGAGGTATTGACAGGGTGTAACATGTACTAACAAAAAAAAAAAAAAAAAAAATGATGAGAATTTGCTTGTCATATGATTGATTGATTCATTCTTTTCTACAGATTATAGACCCTTTGCAAATATTTTGGGACATTAATAAATGGGAAATTATAGTCTTATATTGAATGATTACAAATGGTAATTGTTACTGTAAAATATATAATTAGGTAGCAGCAGAGTAATCATGTACATTCACAAAAGCAGAAATTTTCATGTTTTTCTCTTTCATGGCAGGTTGTTTATCTGACTGTACAATCATCTGTAATGAAACTAAAGCATAATGTAAGCACTGTCAACTTCACACTGATCTAGGTTTTGTGGCTGTTGGAAAAAAAGCTTGCATCATGTTTTTGCCAATTGCTGGTTTATTCACATGATGCAATACTCTCACTGTTTTGAGTTCTACTGAATTATATAGAGAACTAGCTTTTCAATGATACCAAAAAAAACATGACTGAAATTGTTTTACATGATTTTTTTTTTCCTTTTGTCAAAAATATATTCAACCCTCAATTTCTATGTTTCAGATACTTTGTATATGAAGAAATATCATATCTTTTGGAAAGTTCAATCAATTTTCTTTTGAATGGTATATGAAACTTTAGTCTTCCTCTAAGTGGGAGACCGCAACAAACAGAACAGTTCTGCAGACTCACTTTTGATTTGAGATAGTAAACAACTAAAATGATGTTTACCAAGTCAGAATGGTGTGGACTCCACTTTACATAGATTTCATGATGTTCTTGTTGAGCATTACTGCAATCTTTCAATTTGCATTTTAATGCTTAGTACTAGTGTTCATGATAATATTTATTGAAGCAATAGCACGCAGGGCTTAAATTTTGGCTCCTTCTATGACAGTATTACACCAGCTATTTTAAAAGTATTTTCTTAGTGGTTAAGTGAAAATCAAAGGGAGGTAATTTGAGAAAATATTTTGCTTGTATATTCTACTAAATTTGTCCAGTAATGTTCAGTATATTTTTCCTTGAGATTAATTTTAATTTTCTTCCTATCCTTTGCAACTCTAAGTAATGTTTGTCCTTTTACTAATCCCTTTCAGGCCTTGTTCTGCCATTTATTTACACAAGATTGTTAGGTATCCCTCTGTCCATTTTTCCTTCAATATATCCTGTGAATATCAAATTTTCTAAGCCCTCTTATGCATTCCAGATATTTCAACTGTCATTTTCTGATTCTAAGCACTTAAAAGAAAAGTTCATCTCAACATGGTTTGTGAACAAAACCAATGAGGAACTAAATGACTTGCAGACAAGTTGACTTGTCTGCAACCTTGGTATCAGGTCTACAAAGAAAACATTGCTGAAGAGCACAAGATTAGTAGAGAACTAAACTCACTGTCTTTTTGGACACCATTTATTAACTTGTGGGGTATTTTCATTCTTTTGCAAAGATTTTCTTCCACACAATTCTGTATTTCTCTACTTTTTTTTTTTTTAGTATTCTTCACATTTTTGGAAAAATAATGTTTATTTACGCATTAAACTGAAAGTAGTTGTATATTCAACACATGTTCCAAATTTAAATCAAATCCATACATTATGTCAAAGTTACACCCATTTTTTTTTTCTACCGGTGCAAGTCTGTATGTCTCATTTTGGTTAAATTTCCAAATTTATACCAATATGGAATTGGTATGCATTATCTAATGAACTGGATAAATGTTAAATATATTTTCTATATATGGCAGTCTCTTGGAAGAATTAAGTTCAGGCTCTACTCTCTTGTAATGGTATAATGGTATGTTGGGTTAAAATGAACACTTAAAAATTGTGTCATAGCAATTTGTGCATGTTGTGATTTTCAGTCTTGTGTTATTAATAAACCACATGTCAACATCATTTCATATTGCAGACTAAATCTTGTGGTTAGAGACTAAAACAGTCAAAATAAATATAATCTGTTTATTTCTTTATTTTGTAATGACCATATGTCGTTAAGTATGGCTCACTGTACAGATGTTACTGCTTAAACAGTAGTGCTAATGTTTAAACACCTGAAACTCAAGAATGATTCAAGATATCAAAATATTTCTTCTTTTTAGAATGTTAATCTGTTTAGAATGAATATACAATATTTTATGGTTAATTTTACTTAAATGTTAGCCACCAAAGATATAGAACAGAAAAGAGTTATACACTACATTTATGTATATGAGGAAAATTAATGACAAAGTGAAAAAAAAATGTTTGATGCATTTCATCCTTTAGGACATCAGACTAAAGTGATGGTTCTAATGATATAACTGCTCATCCATGCTAAGTATAGGGGGAATATATAAATAGAAGCATTGGCTGTAATTAAGCACAGATAGGAATGCTGAAATTTTAAACTTTTAAATTTGATTATTATTATTTTTTTTTTTTTTATATAGATGTGTCTGGGTATATAGTCTAGCCAATTACATTTAATTTCTTTTTGTTTATATCATTTCTGTTATAAAATATCCAACTACCAAGAAACATTGTTTGGGCATAAAAATTTATATTAACTTCCATATATATATATATATATATATATATATATATATATATATAGTGTGTGGATATAAACCAAATAATTAGATATTAGCAACTGTATATGCATGCATTAGCGTGCACACACAGATAAGTGAATAAATATTTACTTAAGGCTTAAACAAAACAGTGCTCAATATGGTTAGACAGAACTAAGAGGTATATGTTATTAAATATACCTACGTTTGTAGTACAACTTAGTCTCATGGTTTTCCCAAGTTAGAAAAAGTAAACAAGGTTAAACTAGAATACATTTCAAACATTATTAAGAATGCTAACAAAAAGCATCAGAATAGAAAACGCAATATAATTTGGTTTAACTCACCATTTGATAGTAAGGTCAAAACCAACATCAGTAAAATTTTCCTAAATTTAATGCAAACATTTCAACCATATCCTATTGCTCAAGAAAATCTTCAATATGAACATTAAGATTAGCTACAGCTGTACCAAAAACCTTGAGCAACATATACACAGCATAATAATGTAACATTAAATATTTAAATAACCTCAATAACAATATTAACATAGAAAAAATGTGTAATTGCCGAAAAAACATTACCTGTCCACTAAATCATAAATGTATATATAAAGGTATCATCTACAAGACTAGCATTAAATAATTGTGAGACAAAATTTTATTTCCATTCCACAGTACTCAAAACATTACTGGGATATTAAAACAGATGACTATATACAGCAGTAGTAATTGGGAAATTTGTCATCAAATCTACACCCTTTTCCAGCCACAGCGATCAATGTAACCTGTGTTTGCTGGAAAAAAAAGATTCATCCTCAAAAATATTAATGACCAAAACTGACTTAACAAATGGAATGAACTTATGATAGTTTGTAATCACAGGAAGAAAACTCTCCTAAAGTATTTTAATTCTAGATAGACCAGTTAAATCCAAATATCACATGCCCATTACCACCCTTTAACCATTTAAGTGTCTATTAATATGTAACAAGCAACATGGCATTCCTCTTATTTAAACTTTAAGCTTGCATCTTCCCACTACCTACTCTACATTTTGAATTTACTCCCCAATAATATATTAAGTTTATACTAACTTTGAGTTTTGAATCTGTGTTTAATTTAGCATTCCTCTCATTGAGACCCAGTATTTTAAAACAAAAAAAAAAACAAACTAATAAGTGTTTCATTCATCAGTTCATGCCTGATAACTTGGGAAAACCATGAAACTAAGTTGCATCACAAATGTAGGTATATATATATATATATATATATAATATGAATAAAGACAAAAGGAAAACTTATCTTAGTCAATGTGTTTTATCCTCTGAGGGGCTTTATCAAGGCAAATCCAAGAATTTTATTTTGTAACAAATATTTATAAACAAGAGCAAAAATGTTATTGGTTATTCAAAATTTTTAAACTTAAGAATGGTCATAAATATTCATCAGGTTAGCTGAAAAGTCAGGCAAGTTATGGAAGACGTCAAGTGATAAAATTCAATGTCTAATATGTCTAGACATATGTGTGTGTGTAAGTTTGTTTGAATGCCAATAAAAGTTTTGAAGCAATGAACTTTTGCTGGTCTTCAACTAAGTATAATGAAAGGGTTTGACGATGTATAGTGAATAGATACACTATTCCCAATTTATACAATAGAGTAAAAGAGATCAAAAAAGATCCTGTCCTGAACTGGTAACTGACTTCAATGAATCAGCTTCTTTTTATACACTAATCTATTCATCTATTCTGCATCTAATAATTAGAGATCAGACAAAAATGATCCTGCTATAGATAAACTACTTAGTGGTAGGCCAGAGAATGCCTGCAAGATTTTTTTCAAAGTAGATTTGACAACTAGGTTCAGAGGTCGTACAAATATATAGACCATTTTAAATAGTGAAATGTTGTAGACAATAAGCTCCTCTATACATATAAGTAGTTGCATATTCCTCATGTTATTAATAAAGGAGTTATTACTTGACAGGTATTAATTACAGCACAATCTATTATAAGGAGAAAAATATCTATAGATAAAGAATTTATGCTTGTATATGGTATTTGTTTAGAAAATCTATTTTCAAGGGAAAATGAGCTGCAAATGACAAAGTATCATTTTATTTTTTTTAAATTTTCAAGGCTTTTATAAAAATAGACAATTTTAAGGATGTTAAAAACAACAAAAAAATTGAGCAGATTTCAAACAGTAATATTGGTATTTTTATAAAAAGAATGAATATGAATTTTATTACATAGAAATAATCTATTAGGTCCTAAACTGCAGGAAAACTAATTTAGATGATGTATCTGATATACTTTGTAAACAAAAAGTTCTCAAATTGCCTTTTTTGTATTTCAGCCATTTTCAGGTCCTTATAAAAAAAAAAAAAATAAATAAATAAAAGTACATAAGACACACCGAGGCAATTTATATTTTTGTAATCTAAAATAAGCATTAACTATTGCCACCAAGTTTCAAATCTGTATGTTCAATATCCTTGAGTGACATTAATTTGTGTATCTCCAATTGGTTATTTGCAGCAGAAAAAAATTCACCTTTTCTTCAATTTACTTAACGATTTGTTCTTTACATCATTCTCTTAAAATTGTTAAAATAAAGTTATTACTCTCACTTATGGCTAAAATATAATTAAAAAATTTGTTTTAAATAAATAAAGATATTTAATATTTTAAGAAGTAAGTTCGCCTGAGGACTTCTCAGCACCCCTCATTGTAATTATATTTGAATTTGTATGAGATTTTTTTTAAAGAAAAAAATGAAGGCAGTTTTCAAAGAATGTAGGAAAAGTATCCAAATTTAATTTTTTTTTTTGAAGTGTGTCATTAGGCAAGAATAAGAATATTACATTAATAAA
Source organism: Acanthosepion lycidas (assembly GCA_963932145.1). Classification (NCBI taxonomy): domain Eukaryota; kingdom Metazoa; phylum Mollusca; class Cephalopoda; order Sepiida; family Sepiidae; genus Acanthosepion; species Acanthosepion lycidas. The sequence goes on along the minus strand of OZ010593.1, from coordinate 6,920,130 downwards.
AAAAGTCATTTAAATGTCTTGCTAAATTAAAATAATGCTAAAATTAGTTTGTTGTTTTAAGTAATTGCAACACATCAATATTACTTTTAAAAAGTGACTCATAAAAAAATATAAGTGAAAAGGAGGAAGAAAAAAAGAAGACAGGAAAAGGAGGAAGAAAAAAAGAAGACAGGAAAAGGAGGAAGAAAAAAAGAAGACAGGAAAAGGAGGAAGAAAAAAAGAAGACAGGAAAAGGAGGAAGAAAAAAAGAAGACAGGAAAAGGAGGAAGAAAAAAAGAAGACAGGAAAAGGAGGAAGAAAAAAAGAAGACAGGAAAAGGAGGAAGAAAAAAAGAAGACAGGAAAAGGAGGAAGAAAAAAAGAAGACAGGAAAAGGAGGAAGAAAAAAAGAAGACAGGAAAAGGAGGAAGAAAAAAAGAAGACAGGAAAAGGAGGAAGAAAAAAAGAAGACAGGAAAAGGAGGAAGAAAAAAAGAAGACAGGAAAAGGAGGAAGAAAAAAAGAAGACAGGAAAAGGAGGAAGAAAAAAAGAAGACAGGAAAAGGAGGAAGAAAAAAAGAAGACAGGAAAAGGAGGAAGAAAAAAAGAAGACAGGAAAAGGAGGAAGAAAAAAAGAAGACAGGAAAAGGAGGAAGAAAAAAAGAAGACAGGAAAAGGAGGAAGAAAAAAAGAAGACAGGAAAAGGAGGAAGAAAAAAAGAAGACAGGAAAAGGAGGAAGAAAAAAAGAAGACAGGAAAAGGAGGAAGAAAAAAAGAAGACAGGAAAAGGAGGAAGAAAAAAAGAAGACAGGAAAAGGAGGAAGAAAAAAAGAAGACAGGAAAAGGAGGAAGAAAAAAAGAAGACAGGAAAAGGAGGAAGAAAAAAAGAAGACAGGAAAAGGAGGAAGAAAAAAAGAAGACAGGAAAAGGAGGAAGAAAAAAAGAAGACAGGAAAAGGAGGAAGAAAAAAAGAAGACAGGAAAAGGAGGAAGAAAAAAAGAAGACAGGAAAAGGAGGAAGAAAAAAAGAAGACAGGAAAAGGAGGAAGAAAAAAAGAAGACAGGAAAAGGAGGAAGAAAAAAAGAAGACAGGAAAAGGAGGAAGAAAAAAAGAAGACAGGAAAAGGAGGAAGAAAAAAAGAAGACAGGAAAAGGAGGAAGAAAAAAAGAAGACAGGAAAAGGAGGAAGAAAAAAAGAAGACAGGAAAAGGAGGAAGAAAAAAAGAAGACAGGAAAAGGAGGAAGAAAAAAAGAAGACAGGAAAAGGAGGAAGAAAAAAAGAAGACAGGAAAAGGAGGAAGAAAAAAAGAAGACAGGAAAAGGAGGAAGAAAAAAAGAAGACAGGAAAAGGAGGAAGAAAAAAAGAAGACAGGAAAAGGAGGAAGAAAAAAAGAAGACAGGAAAAGGAGGAAGAAAAAAAGAAGACAGGAAAAGGAGGAAGAAAAAAAGAAGACAGGAAAAGGAGGAAGAAAAAAAGAAGACAGGAAAAGGAGGAAGAAAAAAAGAAGACAGGAAAAGGAGGAAGAAAAAAAGAAGACAGGAAAAGGAGGAAGAAAAAAAGAAGACAGGAAAAGGAGGAAGAAAAAAAGAAGACAGGAAAAGGAGGAAGAAAAAAAGAAGACAGGAAAAGGAGGAAGAAAAAAAGAAGACAGGAAAAGGAGGAAGAAAAAAAGAAGACAGGAAAAGGAGGAAGAAAAAAAGAAGACAGGAAAAGGAGGAAGAAAAAAAGAAGACAGGAAAAGGAGGAAGAAAAAAAGAAGACAGGAAAAGGAGGAAGAAAAAAAGAAGACAGGAAAAGGAGGAAGAAAAAAAGAAGACAGGAAAAGGAGGAAGAAAAAAAGAAGACAGGAAAAGGAGGAAGAAAAAAAGAAGACAGGAAAAGGAGGAAGAAAAAAAGAAGACAGGAAAAGGAGGAAGAAAAAAAGAAGACAGGAAAAGGAGGAAGAAAAAAAGAAGACAGGAAAAGGAGGAAGAAAAAAAGAAGACAGGAAAAGGAGGAAGAAAAAAAGAAGACAGGAAAAGGAGGAAGAAAAAAAGAAGACAGGAAAAGGAGGAAGAAAAAAAGAAGACAGGAAAAGGAGGAAGAAAAAAAGAAGACAGGAAAAGGAGGAAGAAAAAAAGAAGACAGGAAAAGGAGGAAGAAAAAAAGAAGACAGGAAAAGGAGGAAGAAAAAAGAAGACAGGAGGGGGTGGGGAGAAGACAAGAAAAGGGGGTGGGGAGAAGACAAGAAAAGGGGGTGGGGAGAAGACAAGAAAAGGGGGTGGGGAGAAGACAAGAAAAGGGGAAAAAATATAGGACAAAACAAAAACCGACAAAGTATTCTGAAGGTAATTTTAACCAAATATTTCAGAAGTCATACACTATCTTATTGGTATGTCACTTATCTGTTTACTTTCTAGTTGTTGAATTAAATCACTTTAAATTTTATATATATTTGCTTTGTGACAAAGCCAATCAACTAAAGTGACACTGTTTGACTTTACATAAAAGCCAATATTTTTTTTAACCTTTAAGTTATATTGATAATTACATTTTTATATAGATTAATCTGATTCTTAATTAAGAGGGGAAAAATAAAATAGCAATATTAGAAAAATGACAAAATTGAACATTAAAAAGAAAACTGAACAGGAGAAAGAAAGAAGTTTTGATTTTAAGCAAAACTGTTCCATGGCTTTCATCCACTGCCTTCTAAAAATTAATGTTTGGTACCCAACCAGAGAATGATGACATTTCTATGAAAATCAATTCTGTAAAATGAACTTAAAAAAAAAAAAAATCTAAATTGAATCAAGTGATAGACTTTCACAGTATCTAAATTACCATCAAAAGATTTAATTAATATATTGTGAAATACTTTTAATGTACAATTACAGAGATGAACATGCTATTTCTAGACTAGCTGACATATTTGGTTGCGATATGCATACATTAAAACAAGTTCTTTCTTTCTTAAATTGTTTAAGAAAAATGTTTTCTCAAGAGATCAAGTAGCAAGGATGACTGCTAATGATTCAGAGAAGGTAAGTACTGTGAGGAAGATAAGTAAATAAATAAGTACAAAAGAAGAAAAACGGCGGAAACATCTGGCAGTGATGATTGTGCTTAAACATCCTGTCTGCATAAGATCCCAGGATACTTACATCTTATCACTTTTTTGATATTCCCCAGTTGATTATAAATTAAGAGCCAAAAGGAAGAGTTTAAAAATTTCTTCACTGCATACTAATAAATGAAAATAAATTTTCTTATAAAATACATGAAACTGTAACAACTCCCATTTCTGTAAGAATTCACTTGACAGTCAAAAATCTACATTACATTTTATATTATTACACACACACACACACACACACACACACACATTTCCTCACCAGTTTTCAATCCACATCATACATAAAGATCAGAGTTGTGCTACAGGGGGAAATCAAAATGTATATTTATTATTAGTATAAATTTTAAGTGTTATTATACATTGAGCGCAATTTTATTACCACCAGCATTCAATGTGGGAGATTGAAAATATACATTTTTAAAAATATGATTCCATCGCAAAACAGAAATTTCTATGTTTCAAAACTGAAATTTGTAAGTTGTAAATTTAATTATAAAAATTAAACTTAAAATCCTAAGTTTCAGTTTTGAAACCGAAATTTCTGTGTCGCGATGGAATCATATTTTTAAAAAAAGAAAATAATTATATTATGCTCTACTGTTTGTATTGAGACTGTGTTTTTTTAAAAATAAAAATAATTGCTAAGAACACCAGATTATAAATCTTACGGTTCTTTCTTATTTAATATATATATATATATATATATATATATATATATATATATAAGGTTGGTGCAAAAATAGTGACGTAATAATGTCGCTTTTTGACGTTAAAAAATACGTTAAAAAACGACATTATTACGTCATTATTTTTCCACCAACCTTATATATATATATATATATATATATATATATGCTCCCAGAAATCTGGTTGAGGTCTCTAAGGAAAGGGGTTTTAAAAAAAAAAAAAAAAAAAAATCAGTGGTTCTTACTGCTATTAAGTATTACACTTCAGTAAATTGAATCAAGTTCTCCAAGCCACTGGTATATTTCGTATAGAGAAAAATGTTAAAAATTCCCTTCCTTTCTGCATGACGACAATGGCCTAGAGGTAAGATATCTGAGTGATCAGTCGGGTTTCGTTCCTGGCTTGAAGCAATCATATGTCTAGCCACACTGAGGAGCTGTGATACAGCAAAACAGTCTGTCTGTGGATAACTATATATATATATATATATATATATATATATATATATATATATAAAAAGAAAGATATATATATAATCCGGTGTTCTTATAGATATTTTTATTTTTACAAAATAGTGCTCAATGTAAATTTACAGAGCATTAATATTATAAATTAATTAATTTAAAATATGGTTTTTCCGCTGCACAGTTCTAACCATGTTTCAAAAATGGAACCTTCCATTTTTGAAACATGGTTAGAACTGTGTAGTGGAAAAACCATATTTTAAATTAATTAACATATCTATATATATATATATAAATAAAAATGTATATTTGGGCAGCAAGTATTATTCATCTAAAAAGATTTGATTAAAAAGAATCAACAATCTTTGTGTTTAAGTTCTTATTGTATTTTTTCCATTTTCAAACACGGTGCTGAGTATTGTGATTGAAATTGTGGAGAAGCTGTCTGAAGTTCATTTTATATTATCATTTTCTTCAAGTACTTTCAACCATCTCAGTCATTTTCAAGAACCAATGTGGTGTCTGTGTGGTAAGCAAAATTTCTATGTGTACATCTTGTTAACTACTTGAACAAAACAATAATACAGCATTAACTTTGCCCAGTTTATCCACAATTTTGAGCACAACAACACCTTATTTGAAAAAATACAATAAAAAATTAAGCAGACACCATCAGTTCTTTCTAATCAAACTTGTTTGGAGATTGTGCCACACACACACTAATTGAATAAAAAGATTTTTTTTTCTTTTACAACAGTGATTACAAAAAATCTAATTACTCTATATGAAAGAGGTTTAAATTACATAATTATGTAATAAAAATAATTTGAAAGAAAATTACTTCAGAGCTCAAATTTAAAAAAAAAAAAAAAAAAAAAAAAAAATTTTTTAAGTTTTTACCTTAAAATAACAAGCAATTTCAGAAATGTCAATCCCTTTTGCAGTTATTCCGATTATAAGTTCACTAGCAATACCTGAAAAAACTTCATGGTTTTCTTATTTTCATTTTTTGAGAAATTAAGTTAATGATTGAATAAACTGTTTGATTGTCCCATGATGCAGTGTTAAATATTTGAGCTTAACTAGTTTAAGAAAATATTGCAATAACAATTATAAGTGTGAATACAGGTCATTATTTAAAAAAGTAAGACTGTACAAATGAACAGATTAAAAAAAAAAAAAAAAAAAATATCAACAAGGTTTTCCATTTCATGGAAGCAGGATTTTAAGTTCATGAGAGTATTATTGCATTTTATACCTTCCCTTTCTTTATTATTATATAGTAGCCTAGAAGCCACCCTTTGGGCAGACTTTAGGCTAGATCCTGTGGAAGGCTTTAGGGCCTTCAACCTTTTACCTTCAGTGTCCTAAGTTAGAATTTAGAAATAATATAATTATTTTATCATTATCCAAGACCTTAATTTTGCATAATCTTTCTTCATATACGCAACCGATCTCAGCGTATTTTGTTTACATTTATTTTGCACACAATTTTTATTTTATTTTAAAATCATTCTTTATGATCCCTTCATATAAAGTCACTCTTAAAAGACATTAAGGAGTCCAAACTATGTAATATTTCAAATAGATCACAGTACACATACTAAAAATGAAAAAAAATCAAACATATGAGCAATGTACCATGCCCTACTTAAATTTTAATTACGGTTTAATTAGACAATATCAATTGCAATGTAAAGCAAAATTAAGTTAAACCTTTAATAAAGGTAATAAAGGATTGTTTTTTTTTTTTTTTTTTTTGTTTTTTTGTTTTTTTTAAACCTTTCGCTCTGATATTTCAATTTAACTTTAAATGAGTTTATTTAATTTTTAATTGCATCTACAGTAACTACAGTAGTTACTAGCTGTTACTTCAGGTTGTTTATGATTTACCAAGATTGAAAAATGGACAGACGGACACATGTACACAACACTTTATTTAGATGCTTCCTTTTACTCACTAAAACCAAGCTGATATACCCTTTTCTTTTGTCTTTCCTTGCAATTGGAACAACTGGTCAATTATTTATCTGAAGTAATGTCAGGGTGTAACATGCGTGTCAACTTACTAATAGTGGAACAACCAGAATTATGATATTTTATATTGAAAGTTCACAAAATTCCAAGCAGTAAATCATCATTATCTCTTGACTTTTGTAATCATTGGGGTGGGGTGGGAGGGAATCTGAATGCAGAAACCACACTAAATCTCCTCCACAATGGTCTATCACTGGCAGCCATCAGCAATTCTGATATGGTCATACCCAGTAAATCATGAACATTTCAAAACAATTTAACCCATATTCTCCTGGCATGATGCCTTCTTTGTTCAACATATTACAGTGAAATGTTCACTTTTGAAAATTATAGTTTATGATTATTGTTTAGATATATGGAAAATAGGAGGATATGGATTAAAGTTGAAACTATGTGCCATGTTTTCAAAATCTTTGTTGAAATTTTTTATTTACTTTTTAGATAAAACAAATACTAAAAAGATTTTACAAAAATAAATACTAAAACGATAAAATACTAAAAGAAAAATTGTGCCTCTGATAAGAATCAAACTTGCATCTCTCCCAATCAAGAAATCACTTTTTGAGCCAAAGTGTGCCTGTGCCAATTCAGCCATGGAGCCAGCCTGATAGGGCAAGGTTAGAGTAATAAGAAATAATGTTGGATAAAAAAAAAAAAAAAAAAAAAAAAAAAATCCTTTCAAACATTTCTGTTATTTACATTTCAGGTACAAAATGGAAGCTAGCAGATATAGATTTGTAATAGTCACAATGAGAAAAATGCATTTCTTTAAATAGATAAGTACTGTAATCCATTAAAGTTGTACTTGCACCATATGTAATGCAGCCACAGAAGTAGTTGGTGTATCTAGGGCAAGATGGAGCCCATCCATCTTCAGGCTGGTTTTGAATTTAGAGTTTTCCTTCTCATTGACTGGTTGCAAACTGAGAGCCCAGTCCTCCCTGCTATTTAACCCATAGCTTAAAGGAGAAAGACAAATTTGTGTCCCTCTCTTGTGCAAAATTGAACATCGACTTCCCCATAATTTGAATTCAGCTTGTTAATTTTACTTTCTATGATATCCATTACACATCACTTTCTAAGATTATACTTAGGGGGAAAAAAAAAAAAAAAAAAAAAAAAAAAAAAAAAAAAATGAAAATAAATGTTACAAATTTCAAGCAGATTGCTAAAGAATTATCATTCCAAATTTCTCAGGACATCAATAAGAAAAGAAGTACTGAAAAGTTCTCAGCTTTATTTACTCAACAAAATGGCCAAAAAGCAGTATTTTTTTTTCTTAAATCGCTTTTTGGTTGAGCTGAAAACTTCATCACACCCATATCCAAAAATTCAACCAAGGTTCAATATTAATCCTGACCTTGTGTCACACCAAGTGATGGCAAGGTGAGACTAAGTAAATAAAAAAAAAAAATATGTTAATTTGCATGTGATGATGTGTAAGCCATAACATTTAATCATGTCAAAATTTCATAATCAGGAAAGGAAATAACAAAATGGTTTTAAAATTTTGAAGAGCACATTTTATTTCAGTTGGTAAATTTGCTGCAAGAAGATGCAAGTTTGATTTTCATATTCAGATTTTACCAAAGTACATTCAAACTGTAGTTGACCTGGGGTTAAATTTAGTTTGTTGGGAAAATTTTCTGTTTAGTGTTCAAGGACATAACTGTGAGGAGTCAAAGCATGTCTGTCTGAAGAAACTGGAACATGCATTCCTTAAAAGAAACCAAGAAATTTCACGATTCCTTGCTGAGACCGCAAAGACTGAAACTAAACTTATTTTCCATTTTCTGTTTTTTTTTTTGTTTTTTTTTTGTTTTTTTTCCTTCAAGTGGTTTTTATAGCATCTCAAAAATGATTCCTCTACATATTGCACAAGTGAAACTTAAAAAATTATCTGCATTCTTAATAAAAAATACGAAAAGTGTGGATAATTTTTTTACTTTCCTCTTATGGTTTCAGACATACAAAATTTAAGATTGATAATTCCAATTTAGCCACATGTGATTTTTTTTATTTACTTCCTCACCCCACCAAAATCAGAATAGTAAAAATGAATTTTCTAGTTAATTGCCAGTACTAATGCCAGATAAATGTTTCACTAATCGGGCATGCTGTTCAAAATTTTTATCAATATTCAGTGAACAGGTTGGATATCAGGAGGAGGAGGTCAGAAAATCATTTAAAAGGGTCAAAGTTTTGAAACTGGGTGACTGAGGAGGGGCGTCTAAAAAAAATAAATAAGAAGAAATAAATAAGAAGAAATAATTAAACATCCTCCCACATTCACTAAGCACCTGATTAATTTGCTTTTTGCAGGTTATTTAAACATAAAAAATATTTTTAGATTCTATGAACATTTTGGGAGATTATAATTTACTGATACAAGTCCTACTATTTAATCCATAGCTTAGAGAAGTGAATTCATACCTTTCCCAAGGTTATTTGCACATAAGTGAATATAATGAATTTGACTGAATTGAAATTCAGTTTTCAATGTTCCAATTCCGAGTCATTATCCATTACACTACCCAGATTCTCTATCTCGGTACTGACCAGGCTTGGTGTTGCTTAACTTCCTTGATCATACGAGAACTGGACTAAGCACCTAAGAGTAAATAATTGCCTAAATATAGATGAGAATAATGCATGGGTCAAAAATATATTTTGTGGGACCCCAGATTAGCAAATTTGAAGAACTAATATGAAATATATACAAGTATTATTAGTCATAATAGGCACAGTGGAGTAATAGATAGTGGCTCGGATTGAGGAATCAGAGAGCAGAGTTCAAATTCCAGGCAAAACCATTACATTCACTTATGTGCTAATACCCTTGGAAAAAGGTATGAATCCTCTTCTCCCCCCAGCAGGACAGACTGGGTTCTATATCCTTGGATGGCAACTGGTCTACTGTAAAAAGGAATGCCAACCTACTGCAGGAAAAAATCTACCTCGTCAGTCATGCATCAACAGATACATGATCACCTAAGAGTGGATCATGCATGGCACATAACTGAACTGAATCATGGTGTTAGTAGCAATAGTATTCTTTTTTGATAGCAATACACCAAACAATATGGATGCATAAATAACACTGCTTGTTTATATAGAAAATTAAATTTCTCATAATTCATCTCTTTATACTTAAAAGAATCAGCCCAACATACAAATTAAATAAGTGTAAAAATTTAAATATCTAGGAAGTGTTTTAACAGAAAATGGAAAATATGAGACTGGATAGTGAATGCTGGACTATCATCACAGATGGAGAAGAGACTTTAGGCAACAGAAATGTGCTTCTATAGAAGCATGCTGAGAACACCATGGACTGAACACATGAGCAACAAAAACAAAAAGGTACACTTATATGAAGCATTAGAAAGAGCCAGTTGAAATTACTCAAGGCTTGGTTGATTTATATATATATATATTTTTTTTTTTTTTTTATGGTCGATTAACCTTTTGCAGGTTATATAAAGCTGGAAAATATTTTAGATTGGTAGAATGTTTTGGAGAATGATTTACTGATACAAATCCTACTAATTAATCCATAGGTTGGGGGCAGAAGAGGCGAATTCATACCTTTCCCAAACATATTTGTGCATAAGTAAATATAACAATTTCCAATTTTGAGCAGTTGTCCATTACACCACCCACACAACCAAACTTACAGCACCTTTATTCCAAAGCAGCCAACCATCTCAGTACTGACCAGGCTCGATGTTGCTTAACTTTGGTGATCATAAGAGAACTAATATGTCAATGTGATACAGCTGTAAGCCAAATTTCTCAAAGCACATAATGAGGAAAGAGAGAAAATTTGAGACTCACAGACCGTATCAAAGGCAAGAGTGGTAGAGGAAAGCAACCTACATAAAGAGCTTGTGTAAATGGTTGGCAGAACAGGGACTAGGAAATGTAGCAAACAAAAAAAAAAAAAAAAAAACAAAAACAAAAAAAAAAACTATACTGAGAGCTATAAAGGACAGGAAGTTGTGGAGAGCCATGATTGTCAACAACCTGAAGGGATACAACAGAAGAAGAAACAGTATGTATACACACAAACTTCACCAAAGAATGTAAAACCAAGCAGAACTAAATAATGCCAAATTACTATAAACAACCAAGAAAAGCTTGAAAGCAAAGCCAAACCACCTTTTTTTTTTTTTTTTTTTTTTTTAGCAGTTTTATATCTACAATATTCACAATAGCAACATACTACTGGTTTAAGAGACTATGTATATTTCCAACATAGTTCCCTAAGTAAATAACCCCGAAGTTCTTGGGTTTCATTATACATGACAACTTCATTCTACCTATTTCTCTAGAGTTGAAGGAATCCAAAAAAGAAAGGTTTGTCCATAAACTAACTTACCCTCTCCCAGATTTGGTATGAAGAGAATTGCATAAGTATATGATAGCAGTTGTTAGACTAGGAATCTAAGAACTTGAATTGAGGAAGGTAGATTTCAGCTGTAGCAGTAATGTCAATGAAGATGCTACATTAATATAAAATGGTTATTTTTTGGAGATTATATATATATATATATATATATATATAAAATAAACCACTTATTAAAAAAAAAAATCAATATGCAAATTTTTTTTAGAGACATACATACATTTTTTATTTTTACTTCACCCTAAGCAAGCTGATGTCACTAGTACGCAGTGGTTTACAGGAAGTGAAAGTGAAAGAGAAGAGAGAGAATAGGGAGGATTGAGGAAAAGGCAAAAGATGAAGGAGGTCCAAGAAGACAGAAAATGGAAATTGACATTGCATTTAAATTTTTGAAGATTGTAGTTATCAAGGAAGCAAGGAAACGGAAAGGAGTTCCACAAGTGGGAAGTGTGAGAAAAACTGTTGGAGTAGAAGTGGTAGTTGCATTTACTTATTTCAACAGTAAAAGAGTGGGACACAGATGCCAATCTAGTAGCATGCCTAAATTTATGTATTTAAGACACCAGGCTAAAAAGCTTGTCAGAGTAGTTGCCATGATAATATTTGTAGAAAAAAAATAAGAGAAAGCCATGTCATGTTGCTGTAAAAGTGACTGAAGATGTGATGCCTGGTCAGGATTGTACATTGTAGATCCTTCTTTGGATTTTGTTAAGAATCTCTACATGTCCAGCAGGAACACCAGACCAAATATGGTAGAAGTATTCAATTCAAAGACAAATGGTAGATTTATAAAGCTACAACATGGATTCTGATGAGAAAAATTTTCTGACAACAATCAATACCAAACTGAAATAAATTATTTCCAAGTTTCTCAGTAAGACATGTTGAGTTGACTGTATTAAAAACGATCACAAATGATTTCACAAAATAAATTTAAATTTATTCAAAACTCGAGTATTAAAATCTTTTTTCTAAAATACTTCTCTAGGCAAGGCAACTTTTGTCAAGAATTCAAATGATTGTATAAATTTTCATGGCAAATAATTATGGAATTCATTCATTCATTCATTTCTGTGTGAATTTCTGGGATAAGGATATTTGTTGTAAGATTTTTATTTTTGTTATAACATTTTGGCCATTTTATCCTTTGGCCTTCTTCAGGTATCAGATAACCTTCAGGGAATTTCAAACTGAGCTCTATTAGATGGCCAAAATATCGGGATTACAACAACAAAGAGGGACATTATTTACATTGGGACTAAAGTTCAATCAATTATGAAAATTTTCAATAAAAATGCTGTACATTATTCTATTAATTTTATAGTTGGATTTATATAAAAAGGTTAACTGAAGAGTTCTTGTTTAACCCGCTGTTCAAAATTTGACCAAACATCAGAATTTGGGGGTTGGCTCCCAGCCAAAAAGCTTTTTAGTATTATGTTGGTGCAAAAATAATGACGTAATGATGTCGTTTTTTGACGTTAAAAAATACGTCAAAAAAACGACACTATTACGTCATTATTTTTGCACCAACCTAATACCTTGTAAAACTTATAAAAGGGCGATTTAAAAAAAAAAAAAAAAAAAAAAAAAAAATCTAAATATATTAAGCACACATCCTCCTAGTGTCAGTTTAAAGTGACACCATCTTCTCTCAAATATTGAGACTATTATCTATATATAAAAATTCTGTGATTTCTATTAGCCCATACATCAGACCCTCTAAAATACCCTTACAGTGACTGATTGAAATCAAATTTTGAAGAGAAATGAAAAAGGTTAAGGGTGGACAAAGTACAGTTATTTTTGCTAGAGTATGTATCTTAGTACAATAGATTTTTATTAATTTTTGGGGAAAAATTAAGTTTTTATTATTTAAAATACAAAATACTCCCACCATTTTAAAAACAATTTAATGATTAAAATAAGTATTTAATAAAAATGCAATATTGTTTTTTGCATATCTTTTCTTTAAGTTTTCATATATATTTCATTCTGGTAAAATATAATGCACAGTAGTAACATTGTGAATATAAACAGTAGCGAAAGTAGAGTATGTAAATCCCAACAAAAAAATGTTAGTGATAACTTCAACAATACTAAGTACTGTGAGGATTTCAACATGTGTCAGTGTGTTGCCAAAAAATTCTAGTGTTTAAAAGTCTCAATTTTCTTGATTTCAGCTGAAAACTTGGAAATTTTGCAATATATTTCAAGGAAATTTTCATTTACTAAAATTACACTTTACAAGGTGTTTTTAAAGTTTTGTGGGGGGTAAAAGTAGACCTTTCTTTTTTTAAGTGTAAGATTTCTTTCTCCACGGAAGCTCCATTAACATCATTAAGGTAGTTCTATAAACAATGATGCTAGCCATTTATACAATCCTGAAAGAATTGAGTCTCCTGAGAATTTAATCGTATCAAACAAAAATAGCCTTTTTAAAGTCATTACCAGTCCGAAAATTTGTTGTGGAGTAAATAAGATACCCTTAGTAACACAAATGAACTAGGCAAGATGCTTTAAATAAAGAACTCGGTGAACCAGTAGAAGTCTGCTGGAGTCAGACAGTTTGTTGCCAGGCTCACAACTGACTTGTCAAACTATCTGCCTGTAGAGAGGAACCCAGGGCAGAGTCTTGTTTGGGGACATAGACAAACTCAACTATGTATGCAGGGTCTACAGGGAATTTTTGCCCAAACCTACAGGCTCAGATTAACCCTACATAAAGATTGGCCTTGTGCCACATCCTGCCTTGTGGTGAGGTTGGTCCAGTCCATTGGAGTCATTTGGGAAGAATTCTAATGATGTGGCGAGTAGCCTAAGCAAGACATAATAACTGCCAGAAGTGAGTTGTAACAGTGGCAACAAGGGATCAAACTCATACAGAGTAAAAAAAAATACTTTTTGCTTTGGTGCACCATTATAACATTGATCTTCAAAAATTTAAATGCAATGAATGTAAATTGTTATCTACCATATTGATCCCTCTTTTATTGTTCTTTTTTCTTATTCTTTCACATTTAGTAACTCCTTGAGTCCTAGTGACTTTATTGCCTTGCTTGGGGTGAAATTATTTGAAAGAAAAAAAAAAAAAAAAAAAAAAAAAAAAAGAAGCAAACTCAGATCCTGGGCTGAACCAGCCAAGATGTTTAGGATGTTAAACATTATTTCTGTTGTTGATCAGTTGCCCTCAAAGATCTCAAACTGTACTGACTTTCTTCACAAACTGATGTTGATGGTTTGCCAATTGTCATATCTTGTCCTCCTTTGAAACAAGTTATAGATAAATCAACATTTTTTTTTCCCCAGGGAATTAACTCAAACATTTCTCATAGTCCTGATAATGTGCTCAATCTTCCAAGCAAGGTTTACCTTAAATTTAATGTTAATTCCTGTGTTAGTTTTGACAGAATCCATGCTATTCTCAAAAGGCTCATTTTCAAACTGGTATAAACTTCAATCTATTACCCTTGAAATAAGTGTTAAGAAAAAAAAGAAAAAAAAAAAAAAAGAAAATCCAGAAATAATTCCAAGTTTATTTTACTGCAAGCAAATATCAAAATAATGCATAGTTTTATTATAATATGCCTTTTCCATTAACTTTTTTTTTTTGCTAGTATATCTTTTCCTGGATATCTCAGTTTCAGTTATTTCCCTTTAGTAACTCAACTCTCCAAGTTTTTTGTGTTTTTTTTTTTTTTTTTTTTTTTTTTTTTTTTATTCGCCTCTGCTGTGGCCAGGTATTGAACTCACAATTCTTTGGTTCAAGTCACTGGCAGAAATGGCATGGTATGTGGAACTAGAACAATCTACCCTAGTGGATGAAATAAAGGGTTTGGTTTGCAATTTCAACATATATCACCTGAAGAAGGCCAGAGTATACAACGGCTGAAATGTCATTAATAAAGAGGACGACAACAACAGTCTGAACAATGTAAATAGTGTAAATAGTTGCAATACTTCATCTCCGAAATATAGACAGAAGTTATCTATAAATCAACATAATTTTCCTAAAAAAAAAAAAAAAAAAAAAAAAAAAATTTCTCAAAGAGCAATAATGTGCTCAGTCTTTCAAACAAGGTTTACCTTAAATTTAATTGTTAGTTCTTGCATTAATTTTGACAGGATCCATGATATTTTCAAAAGGCTTGTTTTCAGACTGTTATAAATTTCAGTCTTATTACCTTGAAATATGTGCCCCTGAAATAATTCAAAGTTCACTTTGCTGCAAGCAAATATCAAAATAATACATAGTTTTATTATAACATGCTTTTTTCATGAGCTTTTCTTAATAGAGTTTAGATATATGAAAAAAACAACTTAAACTTATGCCAGGAGGATATGGATTAAACTTGACACTCACAGTGTAAATTTTCTCAAGAAACTCTTGAAGCTTATGACTGAATCTTACAAATACTTAATGTGTACACTTAGTCATGTGCTCAACTTGTCCTTCAGATAATGATAAACTTCCCAGAACTTGTATACAAACATCCTGTTGCTTCAAATTTCTTATGGCAATTGTAGATGGATTGATGAGTTGGTAGTTACTCTACAAAATGCATTCTTAAATGCTATTGCATAACAGTAGCAGAATTCATTTTGCTTAATTGAATCATACAAAAAGACTTTAATAGCATCTGCTGACATCTTACCTTGCTGCTTTCCTGAATGTTCACTAACAATAAAAAACCTATTGTTACTAAAAAGGACATGACCTGCCCTGCCATGCATATAGTAGCAAACCTCCCTTCTTCCCTTTGTATTCTGTTGGTGAGATGTAAGTTTCACCCAAGTAGCCTCTTCTCATGAACCGCTGGGTGTATGGAACCGACTCCAAAGAGGATGCTTCCCTGGTCACAAGTTTTAACCTGTTCAAGTCTGGGATTAACTATTATATTCCCCACATATCACCATAAACTGTCTCTTACTCGGTAACACTCCACCTCAAGTGGCTATTGGGCCTGGTACAGGGACAAACATCATCGTCAGATAGACAACATTTATATATTTTTTTTTTTTGCTGTAATAAACTTTAAAGAGTTTATCTCTAAAATTGTGTATCAAAAGAGTGTGTATTTTAAGTAGTCTTGGTCTAGTATATATTAAAACTGTTCATTTCCTGTGCAACCAACCTGTACATTTTAATGACTAAAATTTCTTATAAAAAAAAAAATAAAAATATAAAAAAATAAAAATAAAAAAACTTTAAAATATAAAAATATAAATAGAAGTTTGTAAATATTTATATACCGAACAAATAGGAGGGGGGCAACAAATACAAAATCAAATTGATGTGAGAGCTATAAAGTTTTTAGAATATTGGATATTATGAAAAGCTTTACTTGGCCTGTTTTCTCAGTGGTATAGCAAATGAGTCATCAAGAATTTTTTTTTTTTTTTTAAATTTCAGGGGAATGTGAATGTAAAAATTCACCTTTATGACTAGTTCAACCCAATTTTTCAGCGATATATTTTTCACTTTTTTTTTTTCCTTTTTGCAAAATTAATCTTTAAACTGTGAGCTATAAATTTGCAGGGAAATGCACAAATAAAAGGCAAAAATCAACTGACTCATAATTATGTCAGAATGAACAAGATATCCACAATGAGAACATGCAAACCATTTACGAGACAGCATTTATGGTTTTCACTTAGTTTATATTCACTTAAAGAATGAAAATCTAGTTTTAAAGTAAATCCAGACTCCATGAGACATTTCTTTGTTGGGGGAGGGGGGGGGTGTAAAAAAAAAAAAAGCTGCAAAAACTGAAAAATAGCCATTTTGTGAATCTATCTTCTAAATTTCAATAAACTATCTTTATTATTTTTATTCGCACAAATCAAAAATGGAGGAATGATAATGCAATTCTTTTTTCTGATCCTATATACATGCACAAGGAGAATGTAAACATTCTAAATTTGAATTTAAATGACATGTAATATATTCATGCAGGCTTCACTTATCCAGCCTTGAAGTTTTCAAATTAATATTAGCTCAAGCCCCAAAGGAATCCATCCACCAAGAGAGTACCTCATCGTTGGGAGTGGGCAGAGGTCATTACGCACTGCCTGTCACAAAAGGTTAAGGGCTGGGGGGGAGAGATTGAGCAACTTTTATTAAAACCCACATAAAACTCAATCTTGTGTCAAATTTGTGCATATGGGCATACAAATAAATTCATTCATATTTGGAAAGCTTGATCAACAGTGAGCATTTAAACCAAATATCAAATCATTTGGAGATATATTGCTTACTATTAAATAATATCAATAAATTCTGCAGAAGCCATTTACCAAACTAAGACTTCTATTGGTCAATTATTAACAAGTAATGATTTGAAATGAAATTTTAAAGTTGGTTGGTTGTTGTGTTTTATGACATATCAACATCAATGGGTCATTTAATGCCAACAAAATTTTTGAAAATAGATTCATAGCGATAGTTTGGTAAAAAAAAAAAAAAAAAATTGTGTATGTATACATATATATTTGAACCATTTTTCAATTATTCATATTTTTGAGTATAATTCAACTTCTTTTAAGAAATTTACAATCTTGGATAGTTTTATTTTTGTAAAAAATAATTTTTTTTTTTTTTTTTTTAAATTACTCACTTGATAATATTTCGTTCACACTTTTTTGTATTCTGAGTTCCATTCTCCAATTTTTTTTTTTCAAAAAATGTATAGCTGGTTGTATTACTGATTTTTTTTTTTTAAAGTATTGCTGATAATTTTTCCTTCAAAAATTATTGCTGGTAATAATTTTTATTACAAAATATTTCTGGTATTAAAACTCTTTACACAAGCTTGGGTGTTAACTATTTGCCCATAGCTAGGACCCTAACAGGTGCTACCACCCCAGGTTAGGGTGGACCTCGAAACACCAGCAATTAAGAGGTGGTTCCACACTCCTCAAAACCTCCTGATCAGAGGCCTTGCTGCTGAACGTAGTTTATCGTCTTACCCAGGATGTGGATGTAGTTTATCGTCATACTCAGGATGGAAATTTTAAAGTAATACTTACATTAAAAATTATAACAACAAGTAGAGAGGGTCAATGTAGATAAAACATGCACTGCATGCCTTAAGTTTGATTTTGATGGATTTGCTTTCTATGGTTTATCTTTTTGCAGGTTATTTAAAGCCAGAAAATATTTTTAGAATGTAAGAATTGGGGTGGGAGGTAATAATACAAGTCTTACTAATTAACCCATATCTAGGGAGGGAGAAGTGGATTCATACCTTTTCAAAGGGGCATTTTGCATGTAAGTGAATATAACAAAGCCAGTGGGGATTGGAACTCTGCTCTCCAATTAATATTTCCAAGGCATTATCCATTGCACCACCTGCACATCCAAGCTTACAGCACCCAATATTCCCAAACAGTTACCCATCTAGGTACTGACAAGGCCGAACATTGCTTAACTTTGTTGAAGTGTGCGGGAATTGGTACTTCAAAATGATGTAGCTGTAATCTTTACTGTCAGGTCATATGCAAAATAAATAAACTGTATTGTAATCTTGTACTCATTCCAAAGTAACTAGGCACCTTAATGCGGTGCAATATATTTGGCCTTGTGCCACATCTAAGCTATGCCTAGAAAATCATCATTCCAAAGTATCAGGTTGGAATAAAAATGTTTTGAATCCTAAATTTGAAATCCATAACATGGCTCAAATATTAAGCAAGGACACATGGCACAGTGGATAAAGGTGTTAATTAGATCCAGTGACAGGACCCAAAGAGTGTGAGTTCAATACCTGGCTAAAGCAGTGAAAAGCTTTCAGAGGGAATAACTGATAACTGACATCCATTAAACATGGCACGTGGAACTAAAACAGTCTACCCCAGTGAGTGAAATAAAGGATTCAGTTCAACATTCCAACCACCTGAAGAAGGCCAGAGCATACAACGACCGAAATGTTGTAATAAATATGTTGTTAATCATCTTAGTAATGAATTAGATTCCACACAACAAGAACAAAGACCATGAGAGTTAAACTGCTGAAAGACATTTTCAACCTAATTCCTATTGATGTACACTTGTTGGCACATATGCCTCCAAGACACAGAAAAAAAAAAAAAGAAAAGAAAAAGTTAATTGATAGAAGACAGGTCTGGTGAATAGGGAAAGCAAGGCAAAATTTAAAGAATTTTTTTATTTTTTTTTTTATTTAAAGTTTGAACATTATCCTTAAACAGGACAAAAACACACTTTTCTATTCAACTGGTTGAAATATTTACAATTTATGATTCAGCAGTTCCAAAACATGACAAGCATTTGCTGTGATGGTTCGACCAGGATGTCATAGATTACTCCATGACAGTACCACCAGTCACGAGCATTTTTTGATGGGAGAACAAATTTTTGCCTTAAAGAAACCTCTGTTTCCAATTATATACAGAAACCAGGTTTCATCAACATTAAGCACATAATCAAGTTAAAAAAAAAAAAAAAAAAAAAAAAAAAATCACAGGAAGTACCAAACTGTCCAAGCTACTAATCAGTCAAATGATAGAGATACCTGCTTTTGCATTTTCTTCACTTTACCAATTTATAACAGATGTCTTCTGACTGTTGTATTGGCTACCCCACCTTTGCGCCCAACATTTTAGTGAGATTCATGAATATTTTTAATTAGTCATTATGACAAGACTTGTCTTGGAGGTTCAAATCACAGGAAGTAAACTTTTTAAACCAAAATTTAGTTTATTCAGAAGCCAATTTCAGCAACAAAACACAGCTGATATTGTAGATGGTTTCAACAATACAACGGCAGGGTTTGAATTTTGAAAATGAAAATTGCAGTTTGGTTATTAACTTTTACTTTGATACCATATAAAAAAAACAAAAAATAAAAAAAAAAACAAAAGTAACAAAAATTCAACCACCATCTTAAAAGAAAAAAGAAAGAGGCCAAGTAAATGGTCTTTCTTGATTATTTGATATGCATATATATCCATACATTCTCATACCAGTTGAGCTCTAGCCACCTATTTCTCTTATTCACACTCAAATGACAACATGTTATAAAAAGAAAGAAAGAAACATGGATGCCTCTGGAGCAAGCTACAAGTGTTATTTTATTTAATCTGATTATACTAGATTAACAAAGGATAATGACAAGATTCTGACTAGATTACATCTGTAAGGAAACTAAATATTCAATCAATGCTTGTCATGAATAGATTCCAACAAATCTTTTAATCCATGTCCTCCTGGCATCAGTTTAAATGGATGATTTTTTACTCCGTACCCCTCTTACTCAATGCATCTAAACTATAATGAATTATAAATTGAATTAAAAAATATATTTAAAAGACTTTACATGTAAAAAACTAAAAATGTGAACTTAAATATCAAGTGTGTAAGCAGTCATAAGTAAACTAGTAAAATAAAGTAATATCAAATTAGTCATGTACAAGACTCAATATTATTCAGTGATATTTCATTTAAAAAAAAAAAAAAAAAAAAAAAAAAAAAAAAAAATCAATTTCCATTGATTAAAAAATTATTATAATTACAGGTGGATGACACCCCTGATGTTTTATATTGATCGATTCCTTTTCTATAACTTATCATTCCTTTGCAGGTTATTTAAAGCCATAATTTATTTTTATTTTTTTTAGTGGGGCAGATATAATGGTTTAGTGATACAAGTTTTACTAATTAACTCATAGCACGTAAGTGAATATAACAAACCCAGCAGGAATTGGAACTCTGCCCTCTGATCAACATTTCCAAAGCATTATCCATTACACCACCTGCACATCCAAACTTACACCACCTGGTATTCCCAAGCAGTCACCTAACTAGGCATTGATCAGGCTCGACATTGTTTAACTTGTTTGCATGGGAACTGGTGTTTCAAGGTGGTGTGGCCGTAAGCCTTGATGTAATTATATAATAATTATCTTTATCAAGGAGTTTGAATACAATTATTTAATTGTTTTAACAAAAAAAAAAAAAAAAAAAAAAAAAAAGTGAAAATTCATATTGCTTAAATGATTAATACCTCCATTAGGTCACGTAAAAAAGCGGCATATCACGATGAAAAAAAGACTCATAAATCAATGAAAACAAAGATTTGTTTAAATTATGTTTATGTTGTTATGAAGAGGAAAGACCAAAGTATTTTTTAAATATTTTTTTAAATTTTTTTTACTCCTTTCTAACACGTAGAAAATTTTGGTTAAAAATTATGTTTTTTTTTTACGACAGCGCGAAAAGACTAAAAAAAGGTTTGTTTTATTTTGCGCTTTGGATGTAGTTTATCACCATACCCAGGACGCGGATGTAGTTTATCGTCATACCCAGGACGGTGAAATGTTTGTATTAGAACTTCTAGTATGAATGCCAAGCAGTACAAAATGCTGTTTTCAAATTTTAGGCAGAGTGAATCGAGTCATGGTGCTCTTTTTCTCACAGATGGTGCCCAACTGACCCTACTATACCATGCAGTCGACAAAATCAGAAACAAACCATGTGCATGTGTGAAATTAAAAATGTAAAACGGTGACAATTTACCCATTACAACCTGTACTCGAGAGACAGCTTTTATCCTTGCACCCTGAATAAAATGCACACTGCTGCACGCTGATAATTTTTGTATTTTAAATGTCATTACTTTTTTTCATTCAACGCTGTGCTTGTTTCATGGGGTTTTTTTGCATATGCTCTTGGGGTCTGCTGTCTAATTCCATTGTACATTACACAGTGACAAAAAGAATAAATAAATATAATAGATAAATATAAGTGTAAAAAACCAAAAAAACAGTAAAGATAAAATTGATTTCACTATCATAATGGTTGTTAGATACCAGCTATAATAGTCATATTGACTTTGTGACTGACTGGTTTGTTCCTCTTATTGAGCACAATTCATTAAAATCACTTTGTTGTGCACTTAACATTTTCAGTAGGACACTAAGGTCTTGAAAAAAAAAAACTGAAGAGAGTTCTGCTTTCAAATTCATTAAAAAAAATAAGATGGTGCATTGAGAACAGCATAAAAGCTGTGAATGTGGGTTTTCTACAATACAGACATAATTGAACAAGTTTCTCTTTATTTACACTGACTATTATCTGTTCTCATCTTTGTTGTTATTACAAACGTTTTGGACATTGTGTCCTCCAGTATTCATCAAGTGTTTTTCAATCCAGGTAATTTCAAACTGAACCCTTTATTTAATACAGGGGAGAGATTTTTCTCATTTCTAAGCTTGCACTACCCAGCCCAGAAATTGAACTGAATTATTATGTCACCAAATTCATGAATCAATGCTCGAATCCACACAGCTATTGTCCTGTGGGACAATCCTGAGCACAGAATTTGGAGCCTTAAACCTACTTTGACCACCTATTGCTGACACTTAAAAGATTTAGTTCAAATTTCATGAAGGTTACTCAAATCAACAAACAGCTGATGAAGGTCAGAGGGCACAACAACCAAAATATAACAACAAAAATAAGGACAATAGCCCAAGTGTAAATAATGATAACTCCTCATCCCAGAAATTCAGAGAGAAAGTTACTTTTTGAATTGGATGATTGTTTATTTTAAATTTACTCGTCATGTTACAAAAAAATCACACTAAATAGTGTGAGTTGTACAATATTTGAAAGTATGTATCTTTTGCAAACATCTTTCCCCAAAAGTGCAATCATCCTTATAAAATCATAAATAAGATATGTAATAAGTAAAACTGAACACAAATATTACATAATCCTCCAACAGTAAACAAGTCTATCATTGAACAAGAAACTATGAAGTGTTAAAAAAAAAAAAAAAAAAAAAAAAAAAAAAATAGGGTAAGAATTCAGTTTTAAGGAATTTTAGATTACAGGAAAATATTTCCTGTGTGTTATTTGAAAATTACATTCTTTAGTTTTATTTGATTTTTTTTTTTAACAATAATTTTTTTTTTAATTTATAGAATTAAAACACATTAACATATGAAGTAGTACCAGAAGGTTCCTTTAGTAGGTTAAAAATCCAAGAGCTAAGACTGTTCATATGAGAGATCAGACAAATTTTTCATGATGGTCCTCATGGAAGAGTTCAATTTTTTTTTTTACCATATTTAGCAGTTGATTGGTTGCCCAGAATCCTCATCTTTAACTGACACTGAATCAGCCTTAAAATGTGCATGTCACTCAAAGACTCATTTGACTTCAAAAAGCATTTCAAGGATCTTTGTAGCAGCTTTACACAAAATTTAATGCAGGAACATCATAATGGCCAATAAATTTAAGCAGAGCTGTTCCAACACCTTACAACCCCACATCCCTACATGGCAGAATGTAAGTAGATAGCATAAAATAGGTTAGATACCAATGAGCATTAGGTGTTGACATATTTCCATTGAATTGTACAATCGTAACACATGCAATCTTGCAACTTTCCAGTATCACTTAATTAGTTAGGCTTTGAACATATCAATATAAAAATAATCATAGACAAAGGTTTTAACTATGCTGCAATTATGCTGAATAGTTACAGTTTCTGGAAGAGTGCATAATTAGCAATTTGAACAATGCCCATTTGCTCAGACCCTCGGCAATGATGACATGTGACTTTATACTAGCACAACCACTAACAGCTGCTGTCTACCAAATTTCACTCACAAGACATTGGTCAACCTGTAGTATGGTTTTCAGTCACTTTGCAATGGTGTCCCATGTTAGGATCGTCTCCCCAGGTTGATTTGCCGAGAAGTAACCTTCCTGACAAATCAACTATGGTGAGATTCAAACCTTGATTTCATGGTCAAGTGAACATTCTAACCATTTGCCCATGCACTAATAGCAATAGCATATTATAAAAATATTCAAAGTTTTATGAATAGTATTTATTCCCCACTTTATTTGACCTCATGCCAATTTTAACTAAGGTCAAAAATCAGCAATCATCAACTAAACAATTCATTTTAAGAGAATAATATTAAAAAAAAAAAAAAAAATTTATTCTGATTTTATAAAAATGTAAAACAGCTATAAACAAATTCTGTCACAATAATGACTAATCAATGTTTTGAATCTAGTGCTAGTACATAGCTGAATGGTGATAACATCAGTGTTCCAACCATAAAGTCCAAGTTGAAATCTTATCCATAGTTGATCATCATTAAGAAATCACCTTAGGGAGACAATCTCAGCATGCCTGAAAACCAAACTATGGTCTGGTTCAACCCTTGTAAGTGAAATTGGGTAGAAAAATATTTCAGAAGCCATTAATGTTTGTACTATTGTATAGTCCCAAGTCCACACCTAGGCAGATAGAAACTCTTTATCATCAGTTGGCATTCTTCCTTCAGCTTAAATAGCAGAATAAGCTGGGCTCTCTAGCCTTAAGTGGCAAATACTCCACTAACTTTTCCAAGAAGGCATGGCAATTCATACATAAAGAAAAAGGAATCTGTGGCAAGTCATGACTGCCCGTTTCTTGAAGAGATGTGGACTTTAGGATTAATTTAGCGATAACCAAATTTGCTTAATTTAAGAGTGAAAAGACACAAGCATTCTTCTGTAATTCTGATAGACCTGAAATTTCTTTCATTCCTTCCCTGAACATTACAGTCAAGATTTAAATTTTGTAATATTTTGATAACAAACATTATTTACACTATTTATATTTGGACTATTGTCCTCATCTTTGGTGTTATTACAAAGTTTCAGCTGTTGTGCCCACTGGTCTTCCTCACATGTGTATCAATCTGAGTAACCTACAGCGTTAACTGAACCCTTTATTGAATCTAATAGAATACAAATAGTGTAAATAATGAAATTCAGACAAAAACATGAACATTAATTTACATTTTAATGCAATGGAGCTGGAGTTCATTCTTTATAAATAATTACCAAGTTTGAAATACTTTATTAGGTTGGTGCAAAAATAATATTGTTTTTTGACATTTTTTAACGTCAAAAAACGATATTATTTTTGCACCAACCTAATACTTTTTATATCAGCCAACTTATTAAATGTCAGAGCCATATGTGGCTGGCAAGCCGAAGTTCCTCCACCTCCCACAGAGAAAAAAAAAATGATATATTTAAATTTCTAAGAGATTTTTTTTTTTAAAACAGACAAAATGAACAACAGATGTTGTGGAAAAATAATTCAAATTTAATTTCTTTATTTTGAGAAGGCATTTTTTTTTTTTTAAATTTTCATTAATAAACTTTTAGATTAAAACAGAAATACTTAAAGCTCATATGGAAAAGAAAATTGTATTCATATCTGTGGCTTGTCAAAAAAAAAAAAAAATAAATAAAATAAAAAAAAATAAAATAAATAAAAAAAAAAAAAAATAAAGCTAAATTTATTTTTCCTTGTTTTAAATGAGTTTGACATCAATATTATTGAGGCAGAGAGGGGGCAAAGAGGGCAAAGGGGGGAAAGAGGGCAAAGAAATAGACGAGGCAAAAATTTAGTATTCCAAAGATAATTTTTACTGTAATACTGCTATGTCAGCACATTGGTATGTCACTTGCCTGTTTATCTCCAGGTCAGATGTTCACTTCATGCCAAGGTTCACTTTTTCCATATTTTTATTTTTTTTTTTTTTTTTTAACATGACAAAACAAAGAAAATAACATTGGCTTTTACATAACCTTGACCTTCATCTGAATTATTTTAAGTTACTTTAATTCTACAGTAATAATTTACACTTTTACTCTTGGGTCCAAATGTGATACGTAGAAGATACAAATGCCCTATTAAGGCTTTTGTTAGAACAATCAGTGCGAGTAAACCAAAATGAAAACCTCAGGAAAGACCATTGCTTAAATATCGAAATACAGCAGTGCCTAGCCAAGACAATTCATTAAAATAAAACTGTCCAATTTTACGATAAAAAGATTACAAAACTTTACCTAATTAAATTCAACCTATACAGAATCTGCCAAAGAAATTGCTAATAGTTTCACAAATTTTAAGAGCATTTCAGCTTAAAGGATCAATAACACATGAAGTTGGAATTTATCGACAAAGCGCCCATAACACAATTAGGAAACCATTTAGTTTAATTAACTGACTCCTAAATCTGCTTTTAACATCTCAAGTGTTTTTAAAATATGTGCATTACTGGCAACATGTGACTACTTATCTAAAATTGGAATATGTTAAAATTACTTTCTACTGTATATCTATGATAAATAAAAAATTTTTTTTTACAATTCTCATATTTCTCAACAGGTTAGACCTGGTACTGGTAACATGTAACCCAGTACAACCTGCCACATGGACAGGTGGTTGACATCTAAACTTGCTCCCTCACTAGCTTTTTCTGCTGGTGAATGATCAAATGGCAGATGATGATCTCATAGGAGATAGCAACCAACATTTGTGTGGTGTATATAATTAGACATTGTGATTAACACCCAACGGCGACAGTCTGTTTCTGACTTAAATGCAATCTTTAAGCCTGAAGATTGCATTTAAGCATGAAACAGACTATTTCCACTGAATGTAGACCTCAATGTCCACTTTTATATTTATATACACTATTGCTGATACTAAGCACTTTAACCCATACCTTAAATAATAATATATATATATGTATTATATATAAAGGTTAATGGTCAGACGAGGTAACTGTAGTATTAAAAAGTGCCCCTCCTTTTCTATTACACACAATGTCATGCATTTGTTTATTTATTTTTGAAAATAATTATGTAGCATTCTTTAATTTGTTAAAAAAAAAAAAAAAAAAAAAAAAAACATTAAGAGGTCATTTGATAAAAATCGCCCAAGGATACTGTAAGGTTGAAACCAAGGTAGTGGATTCAATTGACCTCCTGATTGTTAAAGTGTGTGTGTGTGTGTGTGTGTGTGTGTGTGTGTGTGTGTGTGTGTGTGTGTGTGTATGTTCCCCCCCTTCCACACACAATCTTTCACTCGCCAGTACTGTAACATCACTTGAAAAGACACATTTATGGTGTTGAAACATAATTGTAACTGTGTAGCAATTTTTAACATGTTTTTCTTTTGATATTCTAAAATAAATAATATTTAGCTCTACTATGTATTGAGCCCTCTTTTAAATTAAATGCTACGTACAGTGGAATCATACTCCATTTGTTCTTATTTTACCAGGATATATATATATGAAAGCCAGGTTGAGGGTCTCAAGCCTTGAATAGAAACATTCCTTGATATATAAATAAAAAAAAAAAAAAAAACACACACACACACAGTGTACTGTGACTACCATGAGTGCTTGAGTTGGGTGTCAGTATGAGCATCTGGCCTTGTAAAATCTTGATGACAAAACCTTTGTCAGGCAGGACCTACCTTGGTTTGTACAAGATTAATCCTGGTCCTACCTCACTGAAAACACAGGGTTATGTATGTATGTATGTATGCATACATACATGTGTATAGTTATTATATGGTTTGATATAAGGCTATGACGGGGTCTCAAACATTGAACAATAACATTTCTAGGTCTGTCTTGATGTACTTGTACTACCAAGAGTGTCAGGAAGAGCATCCGGCCTTGTAAAACCTCGCCTCAAATCATTATGATAAATCCTTTGTCAGGCAGGACCCACCTTGCTTTCAGCAAGATTAATTCTGGTCCTGCCTTAACAAAAAAAAAAAATGGCTATGTATGTATGTATGTATGAATTATTCCTTTAAAGCAATATACAGAGGATTCAAGACAAGACTAAAAACAAGCACCTTTATTTTAGGTTTTTTTAATGTCTCTTCAGGATATAAAAAGGTCATGTACCTTCTGGTCATAAAAGGTCATGTTTCTCCAAAGCTTCCTTTACATTAATAGTGCCATTAGTCTTTTGGGGAAAGACTGTCAAATGGTTTCCTGTTAACCAGGATCTTGAATTCAGGGCTGTAGTTTGAGATTGCTTGCTCCTGCCAAGGTTAGATAGCCTAGTTTGCCCTTCTATTCAATGTGAGAGAAGAAATACAGACATGTCTTCCCTAAGGGTATTAGTGCAAAATGAACACAATAGCCTCAGCTAGAATTTGAATTTGGCTTGCAGATTCCATTTCAGTGTTGGTAACTACTGCACAACCCAAACATCATTAAATTGGGGAATCTAAGGAATCATGAATAAAAAGAGAATTGAAAAAGAACATTATTTACATTATTCGGACTATTGTCCTCATCTTTGTTGCCATATTTATTACAACGTTTCAGCCGTTGTACGCTCCAGCCTTCTTCAGGTGGTTGGAATGTCAAACTTAACCCTTTATTTCGCTCACTGGGGTAGACTGTTCTAGTTCCACATGCCATGTTTAATGGATGTGAGTTATCAGTTATCTCCTGTTAATTTCCCTCTGAAAGTTCTCCACTGCCTTGACCGGGTATTGAACTCTCACTCTTTGGGTCCTGTCACTGGATCTAACCAACACCCTTATCCACTGTGCCATGTGTCCTTGGAGAACTTTCAGAGGGAAATTAACAGGAGATAACTGACATCCATTAAACATGGCATGTGGAACTAGAACAGTCTACCCCAGTGAGTGAAATAAACGGTTCAGTTCGACATTCCAACCACCTGAAGAAGGCTGGAGCGTACAACAGTCAAAACTTGGTAATAAATATGGCGACAAAGATGAGGACAATAGTCTGAATAATGTAAATAATGTACATAATACCTCATCTCAGAAACAGACAGATACTGAAAAAGAGAAAGATTAAATTATAACTTCTTTAATCTCTTTGATGCTTCCCAATTCCTCAATATCATCATCATGGACACTGCCCCCACCTTTTATTTGGAAAAAGGCTGAGAGAAGCAGGGTTTAGAATAAACAAATTCAATAATGTATAACTCGATGCTGTTTGACAAGAATGGAGTCAGCTGAAAAGCAGCATGTTGATGGAGAAGTATAAAAATGCATCACAAGAAAGCCTAACAATTGATCTTTTATAAAGAATTAATGAAAGGTATGCTCAACTAAACTGAAGATTACTGGCAAAATAAAAAACACAAAAGCTTGCAACATTTAGAATCTCTCAGCTAGTTGATAATTAAAGTGTTTACTCTATAAAAATGTATTGTATGAGTGTGTGTATGTGCATAAATATTATTTTTAGTGGGTACATGTAGTTGAGTTGGTATCTTGGTTTTGTTTTGTTTTTTTTAATATTTTCTTAAACAGCGAACTTAATAACAACCAACCTAGATTGAGAAATCCTACTAAAGAAAAATCCTGTATGCCCCGCCCCTGGGAAACCTCTCTCTCGTATCTCACATCATGAATCCCATAACCCACTAGGGTTGTAGGGGCACATGTACTGCAGTAGCAGTGGTGTTTTCTGGGCAAGATATCCTGACAGAGCTCAACCCTCTCCAGGTTGGTTTGAATTTAGAGTTTTCCTTCTCTTAGACTAGTCACCAACCAAGGTTATGGTATAACCCTTTTTACTGCTGCTTACAACCAGTGGTGTAACCACGTTTATTGGTGCAGTCCTCAGAGTCTTAGGATGTTTTAACCACAAGGCTAACTATGCTGATTAATGTTGATGCTAGTCCAAGCTGGTTCTTGGTCACCAGCTGCTTTGGATTCCAGATGCATTCTATATGGGATTCGCTGCCCAAGTCTCCAAGCTCCCAAAGTCATCTGTTTATATACACTGGCATGGGGCTGAAGGGTTCTAGGGATTCAGTGATTCCTTAATCCTCACACTAATCCCTTCAAAGTTTTTTTTTTTTTTTGTTCCCTATTTATGCTTCCTTAATAAATTTTCAAAATTTGGAGAATTATCTACCCTGCTTGGGAGGGTGGATAATTATCCAATGTCCCCCTAACTCTAACCTGCTTCACTTCATATCTCACACCACCACTCCACACAGGTGGTGCTAAATTCTGCCTCTTCCTACTTGGTATTCTAACTCTGCCCAACTCTCAGTGTTGACATAACTGTCTTTGTGAAAAATCTAACTTTTTAAGTGCATAAATGAAGAGTTTTTTTTTTTTATTTTTTGAGTTTAATTTTTAAAGTGACTAGATAAAGGAGTTTATTCTCATCAGTAATTTCAATTCTGAGTCCTTTCTATTTTTCTAGAATTATCTTTGTCCAATTAGAACACAAACCAGACCACTGCATTCTCATTTAACCTTCTGAGCGAGTGAAAAAATTATTTCCCAATTTATTTCTATCAACAACAGTGGAGTAATGGATAGTGGCTTGGATTAAGGAATTGGAAAGCAAAGTTTGAATTCCAGTTGAATCCATTACATTGACTTACATGCTGATACCCTTGGGAAAGGTATGAATTTTCTTCTCCCCCAGCTATGGGTAAATAGCAGGACAGACTGGGTTCTGTAGCCTTAGATGGCAATTGGTTTACCACAGAAAGAAATGGCAACTTACTGCAGGAAAATACTTGCCTTGTCAGTCATGTATCAAAAGAAACATGATTGCATAAGCATGTATCACTCATGGAACATAACTGACGGAAAGAGACAAAACTGTTCTCGATCAATGGGCCGATCGCTGTCTTAGCGAAAACACAAACTAGACTACCTGCCTATCATAACAGGATTAATTTTCATAAACTTGACTCTCAAAATTGGTTCATTCCATTTTCATTTCTCAATTTGTTTTTGTCAATGAAATATAATTCCCGTCTCTTCTCATTAATGATGTGTTTTCTAATTTCTCAAAAAAGATAAAGCCATTTCCTAATTTACTCACACAAAAGATTTTCAATAGATAAAGTAAACTCTTGGTGCATCATTCCAATTCATAGGGGAGGGACAATCCAAAGAGCCCTTCTTCCCCCCCCATTACCAGGGAAAATGTCTTCCATTCTCTCTTTCAGTTTATATCTCATTTTGGGCTTAACACCCCCCCCCCTTTTTTTATTATAATACTCAGAATTCATATTTAACCACTGCATGGCTTCAGTGACAAATCTGGACCCAGTCTGTCTTACTTACCCACGGCTTGAGGTAGAAGAGCATGTAAGTGAATGTAACAAACTCAATTGGAATATCCATCCATATATATATATATATATATATATATATATATATATATATATATATATATTGGCTTGCATTGCTCAAGTGTGTATTTCAGAAGGATGCTGAAAATACCATACATTGAATATATGAGAAACAATCAAGTTTTAGAGAAAATGAAAAATATACAACTACAAAGCAGAAGTAGTTTTAAATTCAGAGTTATCATTCTCCTCGACTGGCTGCCAACCAAGTCTACAAAATTCACTTTATCCTGTTATTTAAATTGTAGCTGGCATAAATTCACATAAAATGTTCACATTTTCCAGTATGTTGATTGCATTAAACATTTTTTTTTTTTTTTTTTTTAAACTAAAATTTTGATATATCATAGGAAAAAGAAAAAAAAAAAAAAGGATATATTTTGTATATCAATTCCCATAGATATAAAACATTTAGATTTGAAAAACTGTCTTAAATTTACATGATGTGGCTTTCCTCTGTCATTTCTACAAATATTTTCATGGCAACTGCTGACAAGTTTTTTTCCCCTAGTGCCTGAACTATATGAATTTAAGTTTGCTACTAGATTAACATCTAGGTCCCATCCTTTTATTGTTGAAATAGTTAAATGTAACTGCCACTTCTACTGCAACAATTTTTCCTCGCACTTCCCACCAGTGGAAGTCCCCTCCATTTGCATGCTTTCCTGAAAACTACAATCTTGAAAAATTTAAATGAAACATCAATCGCCATCTTCTGTTGTCTTGAACCCCTCTCATCCTTTCCTTAATCCCTCTTACACCCAGTCTTTTCTCTCACTTTCACTCTGTAACCTATTGCTTACTAGTGACATTCCCATCTTGCTTGGGATGAAATGATTATTAAACAATAAGTTGAGAAGGTGACATTTATTCATCTTAAAACAATTTCTTTGAAATAGAATTGTCATTTATAGCAAAATTACATTATATATAAAGTTCCCAATACAAGGATCAAGATTTGTTCTTGATACTGAATGAGGTGTGTGATATGGTCATAAGAGGTGGTAGAAGGAAGTGAGGATAAAGAGGATAAAGTCATTGAATGCTGCTACCATATCTGGTCTGGTGCTCCTGCTGCATATCTTGAAAAAATTCAAAGAAAGCTATGTAATGTAACTGATCCTGTCATTTTGTCTTCAGTCATTTTCTCACCAATGTGACATGGTTTCACTGTCTTTTCTATAAATATTTTTATGGCAACTGTTCTGATGAGCTTTTCCCCCTTAGTGTCTTGACGGTATTAATTTAAGTATGCTACTAGATTAATGACTAAGTCTCACCATTTTACTGTTGAACTAGCTAGATGCAATACCACTTCTTTTCTAATAGTTCTCTCACACTTCATTGACATCAGAAGGTCGTCTGAACTGGGATTGATCTTTTAGGTTAAAAAAGACCCTGACAATATCTGACAAACCACTTTCTGACCATCCAAAGACCTGGTGCATAATTGAAATAAACCTTAATATGCTGCAGTTCTGATGCTTACTCTTTTCTGATATTCAGAGCATAATATCGCAAAAGTGCAACTTTTCATCCTCCATCTTTAAGGTAGTAATCTGTGAACAAAACTTCAAAGTCTGATTGCAACTGAACTATGCAAGGTTTCAATCTCAAAGACACCAAAAGCCAGCACCAAAACAAATGCCAATGTCATTTTATGATCAATTCATTTTCTACACCTTATCCAATCTCTGCAGGTTATTTAAAGCCAGAATATATTTTTAGATTGTAAGAAAAAATAAAAAAAAATAAATAAAAAAAAATAATTTTTTTAAAAATAGATAATGATTTACTGATACAGGTCTTACTAATTATCCATAACTTGAGGGTTCATGCCTTTTCCAAGGGTATTTTCACATAAGTGTAACCCCAACTGGAATTGGAACTGTTCTCCGGTCACCCATCTCTGTACTAATTAGGCTCAATGTTGCTTAACTTCAGTGATTGTATGGGAACTGGTGTTTCAATGTGATGTAGCCATAAGCCCTTGGTTATTTTATATTAATGAAAACTAGGCACAAGTTTTTGCAGTGATCAGATATATAAGTTTTACACCAGAACTTATAAATCCATATTTAGAAGAAGAGAAAAAAGTGGTGGGGGCAACTTATCTACTCCTCAAACTATGACCCACACTCCAATATTAATGCCTCTTTATTTCCACTAAAACTACAGCAGATACAATAACACCATTGGATAGAGTAACCTTTTAACTACAAAAATATTTTCATCCAGAATTTCTGGGATGAAGAGTCATTATTTACACTATTTATATTCAGGCTATTGTCCTCATCTTTGTTGTTTTTATCACAGCATTTTGGCCGTTGTGGCTTCTGACCTTCAAGTGTATATCAATCTGGGCAACCTACAGGAAATTCCAACGTGAACCCATCATTTAATCCATGGAGCTATACTGTTCTCATTCCACTGTTCATGTCAAGGGACATTGTTTAGCTCTTATTTAGGTCACCAAATTCAAACCAACACTTTTACTCATGAAACCATTGTCTCCTAGGAGACAATGACCTAGACAAATGAAAGCATATACTGAAAGGTCTGAAAGCATTTGCACTGATTCTGTTAGGTCTGAAAGAATCAGCACATATGCTAGGCTATGAGGATTTCCTTAGTAGGCCTAGTCTAGAAATATGGGAGTCACTAATAAAGAAAGACAAATGACAGCAAGTCTTCAACAGCAACAGCAGTCAAAACATGACAGCCAGTAGCAGCAGCCTAATCAGCAGTTAAGGTTAGGTTTAAGTGTCTAAAACTGGGTAAAAAACGTTGGTTTGTGAATTTGATGACAGTGGTTGTGAGTTCAATCCCTGGGTTAGGCAGTGTGTACTTGCGCTCAGTGGAAACAGGTGAGCAATAACTGAACAGTACTAAATAAAAATAAGAACAGTATCCCTAGACACAAGCAATGGAACAAGAACAGTCTACCCCAGTAGATTAAATAAAGGCTTCAGTTCAGAATTCCCTGTAGGTTAGCCAGATAGATATACATGGAGGGCACAACATGATAAAAACAACAAACATGAGGACAATAGTCTGAATATGAATAGTGTAAATAAAAATATTTTTCTACAAAGTCACTAGCATTGGCTATGCATTTTCACATGCCCCTACATCATGCTCACAAAATCCTGAACCAACAAAGGTGACATTTTCAGAACAGCAATGATAACATCATTGTCATGAAAATGTCCATCTTTAATCAACCTGAATAGAGTAAAGTCAGGTGATAAAACCTGACTATATGTGGTTAGACAACCCAGTACAAATTTATATGATCCATGGTCTTCAAACTGGTGTGGAGCCCTGCATTACTGTGTTATAAGTGGGGAGTTATCTTTCTCTGACCTGAATCTGGAAATTTGGACTTTCAGCTTAGTGTTGTGACTTAAGTCAGATTGGATGGTTTGTCAAAGTTCCTAGAGGATCATGTCTTGTTCCAAAAGACAATGTATACCACTTTGCCCACAGATAGCTGTAATTTTTCTTAAAAGAATTTCCATATTACCATTCCACAGACTACAGTTTAGTTTCCAGCTCATAGTATTGACACATCAACACCATTGATGTGGTCCAAGAAATCGCCACAAAGTGGTTCAGCAGATCTGTAGAAGCATATGTCAAACTCATCCAGCTCTTAAATAACTGTAGCGAAAGGAAAAGTCACTTACTGAGAAAAGTGGCATGTGTGTTCTGTACAATATGCTGAAGACAAAATAACCAAAATAGAAACAAGTCACTCACAGGTGTTGCCATAAATGCATCTCGGATATGTTAATATTGTGTGTTCCTTCCCACGTGTTGACCAATGAAAAACATTGTTCTGTCGATAAAAGCAGTTGGTGTTCTCAAATTAGAAAGTAGTTTATTTTTCTACCTCATCTACCAGCTTGTGCGTTGGATTCCTGACCATTTACGAGTATTGGTATTTGTGACATTGGACCTGCGATTTGTGTTTTTGACATTTCTTTCCGACTCTGGATCTTCAGGTTTAGACTTGTGATTTGTTTATTTCGCTGTAGATTTGAGCTGTCATATCAGTTTTTGGA
Organism: Acanthosepion lycidas; assembly: GCA_963932145.1. NCBI lineage: Eukaryota > Metazoa > Mollusca > Cephalopoda > Sepiida > Sepiidae > Acanthosepion > Acanthosepion lycidas. The sequence goes on along the minus strand of OZ010593.1, from coordinate 6,885,379 downwards.
CAGTAACAAATTTCTAAAATACTACATATTCTTATACTAATCTAGAAACGGTCCAGCTAATATATAACCTAATATTGTGATAAAAGGATAGACAAGAATCTAATCAAATATCTTTGCTAAGAATGCACTAAGATCTACAAACCAGAAATAAAATAAAATAAATAATTAAAACAATAATAAATAAAACAATAAAACTACATTTTTCTAATGAATGTAGACAAATCACAAGAGGTCTGCATTCTCAAAAGGAAATTAAATTTCATAATCTCCAACCCACAAGTCAAAAAATAAAAATAAAAATAAAAAAAAATAAATAAATAAAAAGAATTAAAAAAAATATATAGCCACAAGTATCCAGTCCATTTTTATCAGGAGATGACTGAGTCATGTTGAATGTATTTGCAGTTCACTCCCTAAAACTTTCTCGACTGATGGCAGAGGAAGGGAGTCTTTACAGCAGTGAAAGAGGTAGAAGTGTTTAGAATGAAGGCAGAATCTGGGCTATCTTTTCTGAAACTGGTATTAAGGGAAAGCAAAAACAATGCAAATATTCTCTTAAATAATCAAACATTTCATTCACTTCATATCAATAGTAAAATCCAGTTTTGGTACAATTTTTTTTTGTCCACCTATATATTACAAACAACACGTAAACTATTCAGAACATTTTATCAGTTTTCAGTTCTCAAATAAAAAATAAAAAAATGCTATACTTCTAAAAACTGAAATTGTTACTATTCTTAACATTTTGTCGTGTCTAAAAGCCAAAAGAAGTAATAGGTTTTATAGTTCAACTGATTAATACATAGCAGTGAATGCTGGCCTGATTCCTCAAAAATGAAGACACTTGAAGCGACAGAAATGTGGTTCTACAGAAAGATGCTGAGAATACCCTGGACCACACATGTGAGCAACAAGGTTTCAGATAAAATGGAAACAAAATGGAAACTTATACTTAAAATCAGGAAGAGACAGTTGAAATTTCTGGGGCACATAATGAGGAAGAAGGACTTGAAAAATCTGATACTCACAAAACAGATTGAGAGAAAGAGGGACAGAAGAAAGTAACATTTAACATACTTGATGAGTTCAAGTAAATGGATGGGAGAACAGGTTTTGGAAGAAATAAGAACAAGACAAAACTTATGAACTACAAGGGACAGGAAGGTGTAAAGGGCTATGATCGCCTACGTCCTGAAGGGGCACAGTATATAAAAGATGGTTAATACACTACTTTTGTAACTGAATTAGTAATTAGTTGTTTCTTTATATGGAAACATTTGGCATTCATTGACCAAACAGCCAGAGTTACTGTCAGTTGAAAGTTAGATGAAAACAATTTTTCAGGAAAATAGGTTTGTCAATTACACTGTTATGGCTCTTTACAGTTTCCTTCCTAACCTTTTGTTTGAAGTAGTGTGGAAGATCAACATCTTATGACATTATGTCATACTCCAAAGGTTTATAGGTGTGCCCAGAAAATAATTAGCTGCTCACTTCCCTCCTTGGAGGACATTTCTAATTCTTATTGTTGCAGCAGAGCAGAAAGATGACATGCGTCCTGGTTACTACTTGATAGAAAGGTTACTCTTGGGGCGAGGTTTTAGAGCGGTTAGTTCTAGGACAAAGTGATTGAAGGACAGCTTTTATCATTGGGCCCAGCATATAATTAATGCTGACAATTTTTAACGCATTTTAAACATTATTACTTTTACTCATTTGATGCTTTACATATGTTTGTTTTCATGTGTTGTGTGCATGTTTTTTTTTTTGTTATTTGCTCGTTGGTGCACCTATGGTCTGTTGTCCAATTACATTGTGCTCAATGACAAAAAGAATAATCAACTAAGTAATTATCTCCTTCATATAATTGGGCTGTTTTCTGTCTTATGTTGTCCGTCTTACACATTGGGAAAATGCTTTACATCCCTTCCCTACTACTACCCTTGATATACCAATAAGTACCAAGAAGTTTCTATATAGCATGAGTCAAGAATTCTTCAAAGAAGAAATCCGTCTTGGATCTCATTCATAGAGTATCCTTTAGAATTCATTTCATATAAAACTACAAAGTTTACATAATGAAAACATATGAAAAGAAGAAAAAAAAAAAAAAAACAAGAAGACATTATTTTTAAAAATTTAAAAAGAATTAAAAAGGTTTTTTTTGGGTTTTTTTTTTTTTTTTAATATTCTGATACAGTGTTATCAAAAAGAAATATCTGAATTTTCAGAGCAAGATATTTAATTATCATGAGCAGCCATTTGATGATGGACATTAAATGTTCCTCAAATAGTCATTATTTTCTATATCCAAATAAATGTTTAATCTATTTAATAAAGCTCATTAACAAAATGATTTTTCCTTGTTGATCACCATTTTGTGTAAATAGTTTCCATTAAAATGGAATTGAGAATTGGGGTTATATTTAAGCCAATTTTTATTTTATTTTTTACAAATTTGATTTTTCTTTAACTCATATTTACCAAAATTTAGTTTTGGAAAAAAAAAAAAAAAAAAAAAAAAAAAAAAGAAAAAAATTAAAGTAAAACTTGTACATTTCCAATGAAACAATGGCAAGATTCAAACCCATAACCAAGTCAAATCATTTTTTTTTTTTTTTTTACAATAAGGTTCACCCTGTACAAAGCCAAGAGGCCACTCGAAGTAGACAGTTATGTTAAGAGGGAATTTCTACGAATAGGAGGGGGAATATAATGGTTAACCCAAGACTTGAACAGATTAAGATTGTAATGATTAGGGAAACATCTTCTTGGAATTCGGTTCCACTCAGCAGTGGTTCACGGAAAGCTGTTCAAGTGAAACTTACTTCTCACTGATGGAATACAGAAGGAATGTGGATGGTTTGCTACAATGTAAGTGGCATGGCGTGTCCTTGACATGAAGGTCTGAACTGGCAGAACCAAGGAACTTAGTTCATCTGAGCACTTTCTGTGGAAGTAGTGATAAAGCAGTAAGAGGCTTACCACATTCCCGCTGAGAGAGAGAGAGCTTAGAGGGTGGAGAATAAGAGAGAGACATTTTTGGACTATCAAAGCTGGAGTGTGAGGTCTGGGTAGCTCCCACTCAGATATGATAACAATACTCCATTTTTTGCTTGATCTGACTCTTGTAAAGGAAGAGGATAGAATGAGGAGTCAGATACTTACTGAAACATTTCAAAGAGCCAACCATTTTACCTACTTCTTAATATAAACATCCTTTCTCATCATTACTGCAATGCCACATTGCCAGTAATGTCCATGCTGATTTGCCAAAGCAATTTAATTTTAAAATGTTCTTTATCTATGCCACCAAAAACTATGGCATAATTTTCTATGTCCTTACTTTTATTAGGTTTTCATATGCAAGTGTTTTAGTACCCATCAAAAATAGTGATTATACATGTATGTGTGGATCTTCTGCCTAGGATCAGTGTAGTATATGTGAACCCTGCATAACTTAGTATTTGCAAGTTAATTTTACTATGCCACAAGAGCAGAATAACATTGGTATAGAGGGATAAGTCACTTGCCAAGTGAACCATTATGTTCAAATCAAGGCAGGATACAATTGGTATTTTATATTTTCGTTTATTGCAGAAAATAAACAAAATAAATTAAAGCAATATACAGAGTGATTGAAAAGAAACTCCCTATTTTATGTATGATGGACTCATCTAACTATAATTTTTACAAGATGGGAGAGTCCATTATACATAAAATAGAGAGTTTCTTGTTTGTGTGTGTGTCTTGAGAAAGAACAGATGAAGTAAAGAATCCACAGTTCTTAGCATTTACTTTTTAAAAAAGTGCTCAATACAAACGTAGAGCAAAATATAATATTATTAAAATATTTTTACTATAATAGATTACAACAAAAACATTTTTACATTGCTACACAAAAACTTTGTTTCCTCATTGGGTGATGAGAAATGATTAAAGTTCTGAAACATGAAAGTTTTTGTGTAGCAATGTAAAATGTTTTTATTTTAATCTATTATAATAAAAATATTTTAATATATATATATATATATATATACATACACACAAGTGAACAATTGAACTGACGAATGCATCTAGCATGAAACAGACTGTCGCCTCAAAGTGTCGACTTCTATGTTCACTTATTTACACATGCTCTATCTCTGATATTGATCACTATCCCATAAATATAGCACCTCTTAAGACTATTTCTTCATGTGTGTGTGTGTGTGTGTGTCACAACTGTTTATATTGTTGAAACTTGCAGAAATTTAAAAAATGTATCTATGAACACTAAAAGCATCTTATACATAATGTATCAAATGCATAGGTCATACTTAGAAATCAGTTAGGCCACAACTTCAATCTAAAAAAAAAAAAAAAAAAAAAAAAAAAAAATATATGCCACACTTCTTAAAAGAGAAAATAACATACTTATACGGAAAGCTCTTGAAAAAGTGCCACTATTAAATCTTGCCAAAATGTAAATCTGTGCTCTGGATTTTTTCGAATATCTTCTAAATAAATCAGCATAAGTTTTTTTTTTTTTTTTTTTTTTTTAAATTGAAAGAAAACGGTTAAATCAAAGTCTCTTATTTGAAATAAATTAATTTTTTATCTATCAACAATATATATATATATATATATATATATATATATATATATATATATATATATATATAGCAACAAATAAAATTAAATGTTCAACTTATTTTTTGCCCTACTTGGGGTTTTACAGATACAGTATCTACTCATCAGTGGAGGTATGATAGTAAAATTACAAACATGGCTTGCTTTAAAAATGTTACCCTCCAGAAATACACTGGAAACAAAACAATCTTTTTTTTTCTTTTTTTTTTTTTTTAATGTCATATCAATTTCTTAAGCAGTTAATTGATTATTGTAACAAGAAATAATGTGAAAATAAAAATAAGCATTATATTTAGTAGACAATACTGTTTGAGTTTTGTTTTTGATTTTTAACAGTCATTGCACAGAAGGGTTGTCGTCAATTTTACTTAAAAAAATAAAATAAAAAATAAAGGGTTAAATCTCTTATGAAAGAGTACATTGAAGGTTCCCAATTCTTTACAACTGAAAGAGAAAAAACTTGTTTGTATACATATCCACACTCAAGATTCTGCAACAAGTCAGCATGTTGCTTGAGAAAGTAATTACCCTTGACAGGATCAGGGAAAAACGCAAGCAAAGGTATGGAGACAGCAAAAATGAAGTGTAATCTACTGGAAATGCAAGGTTGCCAGATCATATAAACCGAAGGGAGTGTAACTATATCAGATTCACCTGCTACCTGCTGTTTTTTCATGTAGCTAATAACCACCCAACCATCCATATCTTAAAAGAATAAAAAAATTAAACATGAAGATACAGACTTGCAGCTAAAAAAAAAAAAAAAAAAAAAAAAAAAAGTCACTTGGGTCATTTTTCTAGTTTTTGTAAAACCACCTTTATTCTTGTTCCATGATGCACAAACTTAAAAGTTAGAAATACCCCTTTTTTGTGCGTGTCTGTGGGGGTAATTTATATATATATATATATATATATATATATATATATATATATATAAAAGAGACTGATATTTAATAAATAATTACAAATTCAATCAAGTTAATAGTTTCCTTTATTTTCAATGACTTAATCCCCATCAAGTAGATACAACAAATATTTCAAGCATAAAATACCTTGGGTTTCAAAGCAGAAAACATCTGTCTTTTTTTTTTTAACCTCTTCCTAATTGGTGTACCATTTCCCATAGAGAAGATGTTGTAAAGGTATGAAAATGTGAATCCCAAAAGGCAAAGTCCAGTGGATGACATAAAACTTCCATATTCAAACCCCAAATCCTTTCCTGTGCATATTTTGCAATGTTTGGTCATGAATTGCCATGCAAGTGTAATATATTTCTGATCAGTGCAGTTCACTTTTTTCAACAAATACTGACATAGCACTTCTACTTGACAATAATATCTCTCAGCATTTACTGTTTTATTATAAATCAATACTTCTTTACAAACTCATTTCATATTCACCAAACAGAGAATTAGGTTGTCGGAGTGTAATCCTTGTTTTGGTAAACAACTTGTTTTATTTTGGTAAACAACTTTTCCCTAGGTCATAACTATTGTTTCTTTTGCTGAATAAGAATAACGGCCCTCCACTTTTCATCATTTTTCACAGATGATTTGGTAGTACACTATATTTAATGATAAAAGATTCAGCATCCATTCAAGATCATCTACAACACCATTTCCCAACTTAACACTTTACAGAATTCATAGAGATTGCTTTTGACTGTTATTTGAGTTGTATTGAAGAAATGTGCCATTTCTTCTTTTCTCCAATTACAATTAGAAGACATTTATTGTTGACTGAAGTTAGTCATTCACAACAAAGGGAATCATTAAAATTCTTCAACTGAAACAGAATGAACCCTCACTGGCATTTCCAAACACTTAAGACTAATTAAATAAGGAACAAAGAAAAACAATTTATAATTTCAATATGTTTTGCTATCTTCAGGCATTTTTGTAAGTGGGATAATGAAAAGTTATTTCAGTTTTTAAATTCTATTGTTTTTGTTTCTGTAGTATCTTATGCAAATGAGATAGACAAGTATAAATAGAGAACAACTGGTGAACATAAGGGCATTGCTTAGCAGACCCGTTTGCTGAACATAACGCGGAGAACTATGCTCCGACTGCTACTACACAGATATACCAAACATAAGTTTCCTTGACTATAGACATCCAGTGTTTGTTAGTTTTTATGTATGTAACAATCTTTGTGGTCGTCACTTTAATTTATGACGCAGAATGGGCTTAATTTTTAATATGTTAACATGATTTGAGTTAGTATTAAAAATTCGGTATTTTAGTGTATTTTACTTGCATGTTAAATATAATGAATGTTGGGAGTGAGTGTGTAATCCTATATCATATCCTCTGTAAATGTTTGAATCTTACATTAAGTAGAGCTTTTATGAACATTGGTAATACAAAAAAGGTGTGTCCAATGAATATTCATTGTGTACAGGTTATTTTTTTAATAATTCCCCCCAAAATAAAAGGAATTCATATTTATTAAAATTGACACCTAATTCTCCCAGAGTGAGGCCCTTCCATTGCACTTCGGTTGGGTTGACCTTTGCAATTTCAATTCTTTTAAAAAAAATATTCCTGAAAGGAAAGAGAAAAGATCAGAACACTAAATCATAAGAATACCTATGCTTAATATAATCTAATATCAAATAACATTACTAATCAAACAACTATAAACATTTAGCATTCAACCCACCCCATAAATATCAGTTTCCAATGTTAAACCCGTCCCATAAATAACAGCTCTCAATGCTTAACCTACTGGAAGCTGCCCCATGTATTCTCTGCCATATATATATATATATATATATATATATATATATATATATATATGACATCATTGCAAATAATGCAGGAAGTAGTGCAAACAGTAAGACTTTCACCATAAACAGTGGGACTTTGAGAACCAATATTTACAAGGCAGATTTGAGCATGTTGAATTCTAAAGAATTAAAGCTATAAAAGCAAAACAAGCAAGAGGATTTTCTTTCCAGACTAATATAAGCATTAGAGACAAACAGATAAATGTACAATTCATAATTAATTTGGAAACTAATAATCCACTTTTAAAGAATAACTTAAAATTTTGTTTTTCTTTCTGAAAAAAAAACAAAAACAAATAACAAAATACACAGAACTTAAAAGATAAAGATTATAAACTTTCCTAAGCTACAATCTGAAAGATGAATGTTTCAGTAGTTAAATGAAAAACTATAATAAGCAGAGCCTAGCAGCTGATCCTCTCCCTCTGACCAAACTAACAGCACAGTGGAGAAAAAAAAACTGATTGGTCACATTCAATGCCACAACCAAACTACTGATATTCCATCATCACTGAATTTACATCTTTCATGATGAATGCGTTCTTTCAAGGAGGAGGACACATGCCTTGAGCATTTGTGACTTAAGCTCACCTCAAACTTCAAGTAGAACTTGTACATGCCATCCATTGCTAAAAATACTGAAGAAAATGGTTGGTTTCCTGTACTACTCCAGTAAGTACTTGACTCCTCTTGCTATCCTCTACCTTTACAAGAGCCATATTAGGCCAAAAATGGAGTACTGCTGCCATATATGGACAGGAGCTGCCCAGCATCTTCGTAGCCTTGTAAATGATTCATTATTTTCCACCCTGCAACCCCATTTCCTACAGACAAAACATTTCAAATCTCTCGCTACTCTATCACTATTTCCATGAAACCAATTGCACTATATTCATTTGTTTCATTCGTTCTAACCTTCTGAACTAAGACCCACCATGATACACACACTATAACAAACCGCCTTCATTCCTTTCATATTCCATAAGATCCAACTGAACAGCTTCCCCCCCCCCACAAACTGCTACTTTGTGGAATTGACTCCGAAGAGAATGCTTACCCGATCACTACACTCTTAACCTGTTCAATTATGGGGTTAACCATTATCTTTCCCGCTTATTCCTATATGTGCCTCTTACCCCTTACAGGATTTCTCAATAGTAATTTTGAGTGATAACTGTAGTTCTATATTGGATGGACCTGATAGTTGGGCTAGAAGTTGGGTCTTCTACTTCAAGTGGCTATTGTGACTTGTACAGGAGTGAATATTATTGTAAAAAAAAAAAAAAAAAAAAAAAAAAAAAAAATAAAATAAATAAAACTTTTAAAAATAATAGAGTGTGTGTGTGTGTATATATATATATATATATATATATATATATATATATATATATGTGTGTGTGTGTGTGTCAGTCAATAACTCTTGGTGTACTAAAATTATCTCCCTTGCAACAAGTGGCCGGATCTCCTTACACTGGTGGACTGATCCAAAATGTTTCCAAATTCAGATAAAAAATAAGTCCATGAATATGCCATCATTGTTTATAGCATTTGTAAAGTAGTTATTTTATAATAATGATCTGAAGCAATTATCTTTTCTTTAAATGGAATTTGTTTTCCCAAACTCATTATTATTAAAACAATTACTTTCATCAAGTAATATCCTTGTGACAGATTGGAAACATTAACTTAGTATTAAAAAAAATAAAAAAATTTAAAAAAGTAACTGTCAATCAAGATAAAAAGGATAACTTATTAGCAATGTTTAACAATAAATTTTTGGACTATTTTCATTATTTTTATTGCTTTTTCATAATGTTTCAGTCTGTTCATTTTATGGCCTTTAGCAGGAATTTGTGCCCATTGTCAAGTCCATTGTTTATCTGGTTTGTAGCATTTCCACATGACAAAAGTTGGACAATGCACTACCAAAATATACTGTTAAAAATAGAGACAAAATTGTTGAATAGTATATGAGAGAATTTTCAAAACTAGTCAGTCTTTGATTATTCACAAACACAAAACCCATAACCCTATTAGTATAAGAGCAGTGGTATTTCTTGAGCAGGATAGCATCCAGACTGGTTTTGAATTTTTTTCCCCCACCTCCTCTTAGACCAGTTGCTACCCAAGACTATAAAACCCAGTCTGTCCTGTTATTTACCAAAAGCTGAAGTGAGAAAAGATAGACTCATAGTTTTTCCAAGATTGATTAACATACATGATTGTAATAAATTTGGCTGAAATTTGAACTTTACTCTCCAATTTCTCAATCACAGCTGTTACCTATTAATCCTCCATTGATTATCATTTAGGAAAAGGTCCAGAGTTTGTTTTTTTAAACTAATGAAAACAAATGAAATGAACAATAACTATGACTACATGAATTTTACAAGTTTTTGATTTAATAATCCTTATCCAATATACAATTATATATACAAATGCAAAATAACAAATAAGATTCCAGCATTCAAAACATTAATTTAAAACAGGGCTCAATACAAGAGTAGAGCAAATAAATATTTATTATACACTGTTACATTAGAACATGTAAGTAATTACTACAAAACTGTACATTTTATATCAACATTTATTTAAATGTCAAAACAAAATTTACAATTTTTTAGTAATTACTTACATGTTCTAATGTAACAGTCAGTGTATAATATATATATATATATATATATATATATATACACACAAGCAAAAATCAATCAAAATTTAACAAAAAAATTATTTTCTAAATATACAAACGAGAGAACCTGAAAGATTTCAAGCTCAACCAATAAACCTAGATAATCTAATTTCAAGCTCAACCAATAAAACAAGATAATCTAATGTTTCTCCAGATTTTGAGGAGTAGATTAGGCCAAGAATTTTTCAGTATTCACTTAAGGACACACAAAATCATTTTATTGTACAAGTCAATGTTTTTGTAATAATATTGCTATTAACTAAATTTTGTAAAATGTTTCATTTATCAGGACATATTTATGATAAATACACAATTTGAATTTGTTTCTTTTATTATGATTTGTAATATACATTCTTTGAAGGATCCAAGATGAGTTATCAGTGATGTATTCTTGGTTTCATTAAAAGTTTTAGGTTTGTAAACATTAGACTTTCTGCCAAATAACCCAACTTGTGTTGATCAAATAAAGTTCTCATCTCAGTGATCAAGTACTACATATTTTTTGGACATGCTTGTCTTAGGGGGTTTATTTTATTTATTTATTTATTTATTTATTTTTTTTTTTGTGTTTTAACCATTCTGACATCAGCCAATTGAAATTCTTCCATACAAGTCAGTTCTATAGGTTTATTTCTTCTGAGGTCATTTGGAGTTATTTGACTTCTTTATCCTTTTTCTTTAATATTTACAATAACTTATCAGGTTATTTGAGATTGTATTATGCCAATTAAAGGTTGTTCCTCATATTAAAAACAAATACAGATAAGAGTCATTGAGGAAGATTGCCATATATTCCAAATAAGGTACAACCCCAAAAGAGAAACAATATGTAAATTTATTGAGTGATTTGAACACATTAGAAATTGTGAAAGAATTTTAAAGGGAGAGATCACATAACAAAATGAAAGCATTGACAAGAAGAATGCCATTAAAAGAGATCCAAGAAAAATTGTAAGAGAAAGAAAAATATGTAAACTATTAAAAACATTAACTAAAGACATGAAGGCAACCAAACTACCACCTTTAAGTAAACATCACAAAGATAAAGTGTGGGGCAAAGATAAAGTGTGGGGCAAAGATAAAGTGTGGGGCAAAGATAAAGTGTGGGGCAAAGATAAAGTGTGGGGCAAAGATAAAGTGTGGGGCAAAGATAAAGTGTGGGGCAAAGATAAAGTGTGGGGCAAAGATAAAGTGTGGGGCAAAGATAAAGTGTGGGGCAAAGATAAAGTGTGGGGCAAAGATAAAGTGTGGGGCAAAGATAAAGTGTGGGGCAAAGATAAAGTGTGGGGCAAAGATAAAGTGTGGGGCAAAGATAAAGTGTGGGGCAAAGATAAAGTGTGGGGCAAAGATAAAGTGTGGGGCAAAGATAAAGTGTGGGGCAAAGATAAAGTGTGGGGCAAAGATAAAGTGTGGGGCAAAGATAAAGAATGTCTCAATAGTAATTTTGAATGATAGAGTTATATGGGATGGAACTGATAGTTGGACTAGAAGTTGGGTCCTTCTTGATTGATGAATTGTTTTTTTTTTGTTTTTTTTACAGGTTAGCTTTTTGCAGGTTATTTAAAGCCAGGAAATATTTTTAGACTGTAAGAATTTTTTGGCGATAATAATGGATTACTGATACAAGGTCTACTAACTAACCAATAGCTGGGGGAAGAAGAAGTGGATTCACACTTTTCCCAATGATATTTGCGCGTAAGTGAATATAATGAATTGGAATTTGGTTCTTTGATTTCCAATTCTAAGAGTTATTCATTACAACACCCAAACATCCAAGCTCAGAGTTCCTGGTCGTCCTTCACGAAAAGTCAACCAACAAGTGGATAATGTAGAGTTGAAATAATGCTTTGAGCTTTAAAATTTAAAATCAAAGTTGATGGTGATGTCAAGATAAATGAAGTTCTTGGACAAGAGTTTTTTTGAGTGTTACAAGTCATAGTAAAAGCAACTTTAAACTGCTCCTCCACATACTACAAAGATGATTATTATCCACCTAACTAATAAAATGGATGCCAGTCTCTTTACATACTGATCTAACAGAAAACTTTTGGTCCGTCATTAAAGCAAATGCCTATAAGAACGGAAAACAATATTCAATTAAAGAGAATCTCTGGGAAGAAATAAAAACAGCTGCAACTAATGTGAAGTTAACAAAGTAGAAAAGATAACAAAATCAACAAATAAAAGACTAATGAAGATTATAGAATGTCAAGGAGACTATATTAACATGAAAGTCTATTTTAGTATATGAGATTTTATGCTATCAAATGTCTTTTTGTGACATGTATCTTCTGGATTAATGGATGTATTCTATTGTAACCTAGAAAAGGTTACTGAATGAGAAATAACAAAAATGGAGGTTGGAAATGAAATGGTAATCTTTATGACATCAACAAAATATAATACTTGCCAGCAGTATAAAGTAGGTAAACCACTGCTAATGGTGGACTACTTAGACAGCATATTACCCCCACTTACAATAGTGCCCAACATATTCATGAGGATTGTGACATACCCATTAGTGTTCATAGGTACAGTATATAACATATTCATAAATAAAAATAAATTTTGCATTTAGTTTATTTGTATAATAAAACCCGATATGTCCAAAACAAATTATCAATATTTTTAATGATTTTAAAATGTAAAACTAACATGGTATATTACTCATATGCTAAAATTTTACAAAGATTTGCTGCTTAGTATCTACTACATTGTGAAAATATTGATATGTGCAATAAAATCCGAGTGTCTATAACACATAAATGCACATTGGGATTAACATCCAGCGGTGAAAGTGTTTCCTGCTTTAAACGCAATCTTCAGGTTATCCATTCTAATTGCTTTTAAGCATGAAACAGGCTGTTGCAGCCACGTGTTGACTACAGTGTCCACTTTCATATTTACATACACTATCCCTGATATTGAGCACGTTATAGCATAACTTAAAACTATATTTTATCATAAAATGAAATAAAAAGTTGAAAAGACTTATCTTCCAACTCCAAGCTTTATAGACATGCCACTCATCAGGGTCAGATAAATCTATTAACAGGAATCATTTATATTTAAATATACTGCATAAAAAAATGGTAATCATTTCCTCCAAACAAATTTAACTAAAAACATAACGTGACTTTTTTTTTTTTTTTTAAGCATTTCACCCCAAGCAAGGCGGGAAGTCACTAGGACGCAAGGGGTTACAGAAAATTTAGAGCAAGGTCAGATAGGAGTGATAGAAGAAAGGATGAGGGTAGTGGATAGATCAAGGCAACTGGAGATGTCGATTGACATTACACTTTAATAGCTGGAGATTATAGCTCACAGGGAAACAGTAATAGGGAAGGGAGTTCCACAGGCGAGAGGTGCAAGACGAAGCTATTAGAGTAGAAGAGACTGCTACATTTAGGAGTTTCGACAGTGAAGGGGTGAGAGCGGGATGCCAGCCTCATATGGTGCTTGAACTCATGACGTCTGGGAACCAACGAATACAGCTCCTCGGAGCAATTTCCATGGAAGTATTTGTAGAACAGACAGAGGGAGGCGACGGCGCGTCTGTGAGAAAGTGACTAGACGAGACACCAGGGCAGGGCCAATTACATTGTATATCCGCCTCTGGAGCCTATCAAGAACCCCGAGGCAAACAGAAGGGGCACCAGAACATATATGGCAGCAGTACTCCATGCAGGGGCGAATTGTTTTGTAGATCTGGAGGATCGACTCAGGGAGCCAACTTTCCTTGCAGTGGACGAGGCAATTGACTCAATGTATTTATTCCATCTCAGGTCAGCAGTTAACGTGAGACCGAGAAGCCGCAGAGAGTTGCTCTTGAGAAGTTGAGCGTCAGACATTCTAATGGAGGGAAGGGAAGGACCTCTGTGGTGATTAATAGAGAGCAGTTTTGTCTTAGAAGCGTTGAAGTTGACCAGCCAATTCATGCCCCAGTTCACAATCGATTGGAGGTCCTTTTCGAGACGCACGGCCAGGCGAGTTTTGTCAGCGAGACTAGATTTGTTTTTGAGGCAGGAATAAATTAAGAAAACAGTCAACCACTTGCTGGCCCGTGTGAGTATTGTTTCACTCTAGGAGAAAACCATTTGCATTTTTCTTAGTTTTTAAATGTTATTTATCTATTAACTGCTATTGTTTTTTTTTGTTTTTTTTTGTTAATTTTGGGCATTTTATTTACAAAGATTTGCTAAATTGTACTAAACTCCAGTAATTTACTAGCTGATGCATGTTGTCAGGCATTAATGTTCTTTGTTTTTACATAAAATTCAATCCCAAAAATGGTAGAAAAATTCACCATGACTTCAGGCTTAAAATTAGAGAGATTATGTACCACCTTGAACATATCCATTAGTGACAGATACATATAATCTTCCTAATGCTTATGAAAAAGAAAACAAATGTAATAAACCTTAACGAGTTTTCTTTTTTTTATTAAAACATTCCTACTAAAAAAACTTTCTACTGCCATCAGTTAAGGGGGGGGGGTAAAGCTGTGGTTGTTGAATATGGTTAATAAATAAATAAAAAATAAATCAGGGACTGTGGCTCAAACATGAACCAAGCAAAAATTAATATATATAAAAATTTTTAAAAGGATTTTTTTTTTACCTGACTTTATTTTTTATTACTATAAACATTAATTTTTGCTTGGTACATGTGTTTGAGCCACTGTCCCTGATTTTTTTTTTTATTTTTTAACCATATTCAACACCCACAGCTTTTTCCATTTCTTTTTAATATATATATATATATATATATATAGATAGATAGAGAGAGAGAGAGAGGATAGTTTGAGGAGTAAATATGTATGATGAAGTGGGAAAAGTTTTCCTAGGATACATTTGGTCTCTGAGGACATCAAGGTTCTTGTGTTTCACCATTCTTGGCAGATCTTCTGTTATCACGATCGATGTAAGATATTTAATTGGAATGATAAAAAAAAAAAAAAAAAAAAAAAAAAAAAAAAAAGATGAAATTGGCTAGATTATGTCCAAAATATAGATAAAAATCTTTTTTTTTTCTAAATTTAAAATTCCCAGCATCTTATTCATGCACATGTATTAATGTAAACAAACCCAGGGACAAAACACATTACACAAAAACTTTCCATTTTGTCATTCATATATCAAATCACTTAATTTTTTTTTTTTTTTTTTTTTATTCAGTTTAATCTCTCAGCTTTTGTTTATTTTTTTTATTGATGAACTCTAAAAACAAATCAACCTTTTTGAGGTCATTTAAAGCTGAAACATTTTTGGATTGTAAGAATTTTTTTCTTTTTGAGGAGGGGGTGGACTATAATGATTTTCTGATACAAGTCTTACTGAACCTTTGACTTTTTTTTTTTTTTTTAAAGCTTATCATCACCCTTTTGCAGGTTATTTAAAGCCAGAAAATATTTTTAGATTATCATTTTTTTTTTTTTTTTTTGAAATATTGCTTTTAGTGATACAAGTCTTACTTTTATAAGCCCATAGCTGGGTGGGGATTCATACCTTTCCCAAGGGTATTTGCATGTAAGTGAATATAAAAAACCCCAACTGGAATTGGAACTTGGCTCCCTGATTAACAATTCCAAGCTGTTACCCATTGCACCACACACACACACACACACACACACACACATATATTCAAGCTTACACACCTAGTATTCCCAAGCTGTCACTCATCTAAGTATTGACCAGAATCAATGTTACTTAACTTTGGTGATCATAAGCCTTTTGTCTATCTATACCATATCAGATCTTATTATCAAGTCAATGTCTTCATAATAAAACAGGTGATTGATGATAAAACTTTATAACTACAATTAGGATCAAGATGATAAAATAGAAAAATACACAGGACATATGGTTAACCTATATCCACACTGAGGAATGATAAGAAAATAGGTTTCATATAGATATAATCTTATAAGCATATATAAGGCACAGTAAAAAAAAAAATAAAAAAATAAAATAAAAATAAAGAGAAGTGACTGAAGACAAATAGTACAACTGAATTTAAATTAATTATGATAAAAGAAAGTTTAAACTAATCAACTTGAGAAATGTATGAATTCTTTGGTACCTAATTTCATTCTGAATTTCTTCTTTTGTCAGTGTTTTTACACTTAATCCTTTGACTTCCCTATGGTTGGTCAGAACTCCATTGATAAACCCTTTCCATACTGTTTGGTCCTGTTCCCAGATCCCCAACATCCAACCCAAAGTCCTGAGGAAAGTCAATTTTTGTGAGAGGACACTTCCAGAAGAATGCCATAGGAGTAAGGATAAGACAATTTCTCTGTCGGCTCGGTAGCAGTGGATGGCAAACTGCAATCGTTTTTGTTTGAGCTTAAGAGGGATAGGTCTCAGTCTCCTAAACTGTGTTAAGTGTTGCATGATTTACACATACACAATAACTTCTCCCCCCCTCCACTAACGCTTACTCTATACAAGGCCCAAGAGCCACTCAAGGTGGTTGTGGGAGCAATAAAAGGTAAATATGTGAGAAAGGTAACAGTTAACCCCTAGATTTGAAAAGGTTAAGATTGTAGTGGTCAAGGAAGTAAAATGATTTTTGAAAAGTAAATTCTAGCATTGAATTCTTTCTTAAAAGATATCTATTCTTTAGATTGTAGTATTTATGAAGAAGAAAAAAAAAAAAACTTTATAAATCCATATAAATTAAAATTTGGCAAAATGGACAAATTAGATACATTCAAATTATAGCAGACATTATTAATCAAGTATAATTTCTATATGAATTTTTTGAAAAGAATTCTCTTAATTATACACTGCATTCTCTGAACAATCTTTTTTGAATTGTTGGATCTGAAATTTTATACAGAAGCTCTTCTACTTAAAGGTTTCAATGGACCTGTAGTGTTTGTGAATGAAAATACTTTAAAAATCCATATAAATTAAAATTTAGTAAAAGGACCAAATTAAACAGATTCAAATTATAGCTGACAAATTATTATAACATGTAATTAATCATTTTTAAACAAAATAAAAATGTCTTTATCGAAAATTATTAACAACAATATACAATATCCCTACCAAATGGGGCTTACAGCCGCATCACGTTAAAACATCATTTCCCATATGATCACTGAAAGTAAGCAACGCTGAGCCTGGTCAGTACATAGATGGGTGACTGCTTGGGAATACCAAGTGCTGTAAGATTGGAATGCTAGTAGTATAATAGATAATAGCACGGAATTGCTAATTGTAGAGCCAAGTTCCAATTCCAGTTGAGTTTGTTATATTCACTTACCTGCAAATACTCTTTGGAAAGTTATGAGTTCACCTCTTCTTCTAGGTATGGGTTAATTAGTAAAACTTGTATCACTAAAACCATTATTATCTCAAAAATAAATAAATAAATAAAAAATAAAGTTACATACAAAATATTTATATTTCAGCATTAAATAAAGGCCGATTTGCTGTTAAACAAAACCCAATCAACCAACTGAAAATAAAATTTAATTAAGTTATGATTTACAGAGAAATATAAAAAAAGATACATGGTATTTAAAACCTCAAATTATTAATCTGCAAACTTTTGGCATGTATATTTTATAAGTTATTGGAAATATACTTATCAAGTAACACACTTTCGAATGGAACCAAGCACTTTTCTGTTAAATATTCACATACATTTCATGTTTACTATTACATCCATGTACCAAGTATAAATAAAAGGACAATGTATTAAATAGTCAGAGTCCATGCAGTCCACATGATAATACAAGTAGCAACTAGAGTCAAAGTCATTAAGAAAACTTCTTGTGTCTTGTTTATTCCTTATTATACAAAAACTGTCTTCAGAAAAAGCAAGACTATTAAAAAAAAAAAAAAAAAAAAAAAAAAAAAATATAATAGGAAAAACAATTTTTGTAAAACACCAACAATATCTGAAATATATAAAAATTTTAGATTTACACTATATCTTTATTTCTGTTGAGGACAAGTTGAATATTTTGACAAGGCCAAATATTCACTGTCTCAACCATCCACAAGCTCACTATAATTGTTTCATGAAGGTGAGATAAGTAAAAGTTACAAATATTTAAAAGCTGTAAAAGAGTTCAAAAGAATGAGCAAACTGAAGCACATACGCACTGATTTTCTCATTACGGATAATCAAGAACCTTGTTTAACCTGGATGAATTTATGAGCAAGCATTTGAATTTCACACAATTGCTAGACCAAATCACTGGGCAGCAACCACTGGGCACAATCATTAAACTATTTACACTACTCCATGATTATGTAGATATGTGATAAATGCATAAAAAGTGGGTTAAAAGGTGTATTATTGAATTTTCATTATAAAACTTCTGTTGGTCTGGCAAAATGGATATCATCTGGAACCAACAGTGATAGAAAATCATTAGTGTATTAGTATTGATAATTTTTTTTGTCTGTTACCAAATATTTAAATGATTTGTCATGCAAACTGTTTTTGTAGCTAGACAATTTTCAATGAAGTCTACTACATCAATTTTATATTTTTTATACAAAGTGTAGAAAATGTGTATACAAAAAGGTATAGGTAGAACTTATCAAACCAAAATACTTAAGATAATCATCTTGAAAATATGATCTTAAAATTTGGAAAAAAAAACAAAAAAAAAAAAAAAACTTCTTTAACCTGTAAGTTTTATTCTAAAGTAAAATTACTTGAGATTTCAAGTGTTTTTTTTTGTTTTTTTTTCCTCCTTGCCAGACACTTCTTAATAGAAGTAACCAAATGATACCTGCTAATATGTACATCTGAGAAACATTAAGTATCTCCATTAAAACATTGTATCCCACTCCTCTCATCTAACACAGAGGGTTGGCAAAATATGGCCCATGGGCCAAATCTGATTTGTAACCTCATTTCATTCAGCCCACCGACTTTACTGCATATAAAAATTCTTCAGGTTTCTTATTCATCTTCAAATTTAGGAAACTAATTTAATCTTTATGGAAACTTTTTTTCTATGTAGTTTTAAATTCTTTGAATAAAACTGACCTGTTTTTCTTCAAGAATTCTCATTTTTGTGGAAAATTTTTTTTTTATAGAAATGAATGAATTGGTTTAAAATGGGTGATCTATTTACAATGTATACATAATACAAAATTAGACTTGTCCATCTTTCTGACACCTGATATTAATTTATAATGTAAATATATTTGTGAATATTGTGACACTTACTTTGTGGTTACATATACACAAATATATTGGTGAAAGTATGTGCTGATCATATTTTTTGTGTTTTTTAGCTTACAGGCTTTTTCTTAGTTTGGGGTTCTTTTTATAGTTTGCAGGCTTTTTTTTTTTGTTTGGGGGGGGGGGTCTTTTTATAGCTTACAGGATTTTTTTTAGTTTACAAGTCTTTTTGTATGGTTTCTTTTTATTTTACAAGGTTTTTCTTGCATTTTTCTTTTATTTTAGTCTTTTTTAGTTTTTGTTAATACTACCTCTTAAGTAGACAACTTCTTAAAAAACCATTATGCAGCATAAAAATTTACATTGCAAATTGAACATCAAGTTTAAGAAAGATGGATACAAGTTGGGTCTAGTTTGGCATTATTCTCTACATTGTAAATCTGCTCGAGAGAGACGAGGTACAACAATTAAGCTTTTTATTTAATTTTTTTTGTGTTCAAACAAGTGTTTTCTTTTCTGGACACAGAGAATGTAGAAACTGTCCAAATGTTATATAATTCCGAGCGCTTTTGGCTATACTTTTAGCCATTATCAAGGATGACATTTGGACAGTTTCTACACATTCCATGTCCAAAAAAGAAAACGCTTGTTATATTGTTTTTATAGAAAAAGCACAGAGAAGCTACATTATGGTGGTGAGGAAAGAGGCTGAAACAGATGCCAGGTCCAGACCAGTAACATTGGAGATTCTTTGGATTTTATCAAAAATCTTTAAATATACAGCAACAGCACCAAAACAGATGTAGCAGCAATATTCAAAGCAAGGATGAATGATAGATATGCAAGATAAGTTCCAGCAAGAAAAAATGTCTAGCACAATATAGTGAACCAGTTTTAGCAATTCAATATACTCTTTCTACTTTATGTCAGCTGTAAACATTAGTTCAAAAAGATGCAATAAGTCATTCGCCTGGAGGTTAGCATCAGCCATACTGATAGAAAGTAAACTAACCAACTGATTGAAGTAACGTAATCACAAAATATGAAAAAAATTGGTAATATTCAATAGATCATAAGTTTGGAATCATTGCAGATACTGAAAAAAAAAAAAAAAAAAAAAAAAAAAAAAAAAGGTATTGAAAGACTTTGCAATAGGGTATGAATATAGCTCTATTGATAAGCTCCAAATTTGGTCTATGGCCCCAATTGACCCACTGTGTTCTGGAAAAAAAAATGTTTCTCTTTGAAAATTCCAGAAAGTTACTAATGACAACAAGCACCTGAAGAAGGCTACATGGTACAATATAATACCCAAACATTGGGACTATAACAACCAAGATAATAACACTAGAAAGTGCATATTAGTGTATAATACTCAAATACATTTTTTTTATGAGAAAAATCATGCTCAGTTGTTACTTGGAAACAGTAAATGCTTATGGAAATTAAGATTCTCAGCTAACTTAATGACTCATCTTAACAAGTTTAATGTTCAAGGTGATCCTAAACAGAGATGTAACATACTTTGCAGTAAAAAAGCTTTTTCAGCACAAAATCTTATTTTACTTCCAAAATATTGTTAAATAACTTTAACCACTTTTACTGTTGTCAAAAATATAACAAAGATGAAATATCTATTGTTCTCTAAAACTTGCTCAAAACATTTTGATATAAGTATTGTTTAGCAAGGTGTTGATGTCCTCTAATGGTTGCGAGTTCAATACCTAGATCAGATAGTTTAGCAGAAACAGACAAGAACCTGGCATTGTGAGGTTAAAAATAATAAATCAGCACATAAGATATCACGTAGCCAATCTGATGACGGCCATAGGGAACTTGGCTAAAACTTTATGTCTATAATAATATCTATAATAATGAAAGATGAAAACAATGGTTCAAGCAAGTCAAAAGTACTTTCGGACTAGTTTTCAGTTTCAACACAACTTTTCAGACGCAAGTGAAAAATGCAAAAGTCTTTCAAAGCCCACTTGACGAATTCTATCAGACCTTCAACTGAAATTTACTTTATTTTGATCTACAGTCAAATGACATTAAAAAGACAAAACCATAAGGGGAAGAAAAAAAAAAAAAAAAAAAAAAAAAAAACTTTTATAAATGCTTCCCAGATTGATACAATTCTTTAAAATCCTTTGCTCAGCAGAACAACATATTTGGATGAAAAAAAGATTTTCAAATTGGAAAAGGTTTTGGTTATAGAGAGCATGAAATTTGGAACAGCAATCTGACAATATTTTGTAAAGAAATTCATAGTTGTCATTGAAATTTAGAAATCCATTCAATAAAAATGTTAAAATAATTGAAAAAGCTTTTTTCTGCAGCAATAGTTACATCTTTGTTTTTATTCACCTTGGCCCACTAGACAAAATCATTTCTAATCTGTCATACCTCCTTCAAAAATTGCCAAACCCAAACCCAGTTTTAAAAATCAATATATTTTTTTTTTCTCTCCCCCTACCGTCTCTTTTTCCAACATTACATCAGAAGAGATTACTTAAAAAAAAAAAAAAAAAAAAAAAAAAGAAAAACGAAAAATAGAAATATAGCAATATTAAAAATATCATATATTTTATAAAACACTAAAAATAAATGGCTGTTTTGTAAATTCTTGAGGCAAGAAATTGTTATATACTGATATACAGTAACTAATCTCCTGGTTTTGGTTGCTACAGTACTTTGACCGTTCTATCATCTATCCTTCTTTAGGCGCTGGTCATCATTTTTAACCTGGAAATAAAGGATTCTGTTTGAAATACCCAAAAATTTATCAATAGATACCTGAAGAAAGTGACTATAACCACCAAAATGAGGATACTAATTTGACTATATTGGCCAAGTACATAAATTATCAAAAATAATTAAAAATATAAATCAAGCAAATGATTATTGTAAACAAGAAAGTTACAAATGAATGACAAACATTATCGAAGCACATTTACTGTAACAATATTTTCAAACAGGTTTCATTTATTACTATTTACTTTTATTTAGTTTAGTATGCAACCAAATTTACTCAAAAACATACTGCATTAAAATTTAAGAAATTAAACAAAGCTAACTTTTAAAAAGCATTCCTGTACAAAATATATATATATATATATATATATATATATATATATATATATATATAAGAGAAAAAAAACAGGAGTAAAAATCCACAGTTCATAGTATTTACTTTTTTAAAAAATTGCTCAATGCAAAGTAGAGCAAAATATAAAATTTTTATTTTTCTCCAATAAATCATTTTTATCACAAGTTACCAACCATTGCTTGAGGAAGTACAATCATAGTATTGAAACATGAAAGCTTTTGTGTAATGATGTGAAATGTTTTTATCATAATCTCTTATTAAAATATTATAATTATATTGTTATATACCGTACCTATGAACACTAATAGGTATGTCTCAATCCTCATAAATAAGTTGGACACTATTGTTAAGTGGGGGTAATATGCTATCTAAGTAGTCCATCACTAGCAGTGGTTTACCTACTTCACACCGCTGGCAAGTATTGTATTTTGTCGATGTTATAAAAATTACCATTTCATTTCCAACCTACGTTTTGGTTATTCATTTAGTAACTCTATAGGTTACAAGACAGACACACACACACACACACACACACACACACACGTGTGTGTGTGTGTGCGTACATCTAAAATAAAGAAAAAATGCTATGTTGTGACTGGATATTAAAAAAATGCTGTTGTGATTAGAGATTTATATATAAGTATCCACCTCTAAGTTATCTTTAAAAATGTTATAGAACAAATATGTCTGATTTAAAAATCACCTTCAAATATTTGAGTTTCACATTACTAACATTTACTATTTCTCAAAAAAACAAAAAAAAGAAACTGACAGATGATATGTATTTTTATGTTTATAAATAAATTTTAGTCTCTTTTTCAATTTTACATTTGCACTTATTACTTTAATCCTTTCTTAGCAATTATAAATCTTGTTTTTCTTAATACACGAGTTAAACTAACAAAACCTTTCTTATATCTTCCATCAGTCTTTACTTTAAAATCATTCAGAATATAGATTTCTTATAGACATTGAATTATTTTGACTTATGTCCTTATCTTGGATATTGAAATGGCAATATTTCAATTATTGTACCCTCTAGCCTTTTTCGGGTAACTGGTAACCTGGGAATTTCGAACTGAACCCTTTATTCAATCTACAGGAAATCTCTCAAATTAGAAACATTAGACCTAAGACTTAAAAAAAACTCCACCTCTTAACTACATTACATGTTGTGTAAAAGTGATATATTTTGGTTCATTTGAAGAGGCAGACAAATGACATTAACTTCAAGACTAAGTTTCCATGATTGTATTTGAGACAAGGATAAAAAGCATTGGTTAAGTGAATCTAGTTAAGTGGCAGTTGCGAGTTTAATCCTTGAGTCAGGTAATGCAAAAAAGTCATCTACTGTGGTTCAATGGAAAAGACGAGCAGCATTACAAGGATGGATACAAGACTTTTTGACGTATCAGTTAATTTATATCCTCACATGGACAGTGCACTAACAACTATTTACATGCGGATTGAATAAAAATTTTCATTTGAAATTCTCAGGTCACCATCTATGATACCTGAAGAGTACAATGGCTGAAATGAGACTAACAACCAAAATGAGGATGCTATAAATGAAACAATGATTCCTCATCCTAGAAATTAAGACAAAAAAGATTTTATTATGGAATTTTATAACTCAAAACTGATTAAACAAAGTATCTCTTATTTTACTGATTAAAGGCAAAACAAATTTTGTAAGTTTTATTCAATATTTATTCAAAAAGGAAATTGGCCTGTAATTAGTGACCATTTTCATTTGTGACCAAAAAAGTTTTATTATTTGGTCAAGCTAGATTGGACATTCAGGAGTATCACACCAACCATCATGGTCCTGCATCAAAGTCAGAAGTTCATTAAGGTAGCATTTGGTGTCATATCATAGTTGGTCAATGACTGCCGGGCGAGCAACCAGTCTTACACAATGGCTAAGTGTCCAGAGCAGTAGATCATTCACAAGTTCTTGGTTTGGGTCATTCTGTGTCAAATCAACAAGGGTTTGACAATCACTGATACAGAATTTGGTACACTTATAGAGCTTCATGATACAAATTGAATGGTACCTATTTTACTTCTCTAGGTTAAAGGGTTCCCGAGATATGACCCTTGCCAAAAAGGTGAATTTTAGAAAATAATTAGTAAGTTTAAATAACCAGTAAGTTTAAATATCAATATAAATAGATCACCTTTTAGATCCATCCAAGTACTTTAAAATGGTATATAATCTAGCTTAGTAGGTGAAAAAACAACTGAGATATTGATATTTAAATTTTGTGATTATTTTCCAAAATTCACCTTTTTGGCAATGGTCAAACAGTCATATCTCAGGAACTATTTAACTATTGTACACTGATAGTCTTAAGTTTGATGTATACACTGGGAAACCAAAAAAAAAAAAAAAAAAAAAAAAAAATCATTAGCTTTAATACAATATTTTTTTTATTGGCGTGGTCTGGGACTGAATCTGAAATATCTTTGTGATATGCCTGTAGTTCACAAAACACAAATCAATATTTTGAAGATTTTTTTTCCCTGTCTATTCCAATAATTATCAATCTTTCCATGTATTTACAAGATATGATATCAAATGATTTAAAAAAAAAAAAAACAAAAAAAAACTATCAACTTATAGCATATTAGGAACAAATAGTTTATACCTAATAGGAGTAGATAGATTCACCTATCTTCTGGTTCACACTCCTCCATAGTCTTTTGAACAGGAGTAGAGGTTTATCCTTTATTTAAGATTGGGTTAGTTCCTTACATCTTAGTGCATTATTACCTTGCTTGGGGAGAATGGTGGGGGGGAAAAAAAAATCCATCCTAACATTACATACAATTCTCATTTAGTGCTCCATACTTGTAGAATTATGTCAAAATAAAACTATGCTCAGTAAATAATAACATTATGGCAAGAATAGCCGTTTCCTTATAAGGAAACATTTGGCATTCATTGACTGAACAGTTAGTGCTACTGTCAGTTGAAATTCATAAAATCTTTCTCTTAAAACAGTTTTCAGGAAAATAGATTTCTCAAGCCCAGTAATTGTTATAGCTATTTCTATTTGTTAGCTAAGAGTAAGTGTCATTGCTGATACTTACTCTTATATAACACTAGTATCACATGGAAAGTTAATATTTTGATTATATCATTATTTTTCCTTCTAGTTAGATGTCATATTTATTTTAATTGTTGCTGCTACGGGAAGCCGTCAAGTGATTTTAGTTTTGTTATTTGCTAAAGTTCTTTGCTTGTGATTGTCATAGGTAGGTGATACACCCATAGGTAAATGTAGGTGATATGCTCATGGGCAAATGGTCCAAAATCAGAGAGGTCCACAGTGCCATATCATATTTCAGTCTTGGATTTGTTCAAACCATGGTACTAAGCCCAAGGAGTCCATTATTTTTTGTTGTGGTTCAAAGTAGATGGGCCCATTCCTTTTTTTTGAGACAACATACAAGGTGTATTTGCTTTTGAAGTTATCTCTGTTCTTTGTCTAAATAGGCAAAATCTACAAGGTAGTGGGTGCTTTGAATTCAAAGCTTTCTTTCAAGACTAGTTGCCAACCAAGGTTGTAGGGCCCAGCCTGTCCTTGGAGGTGAGGAGAGATGGACTCATATCTTTCCCAAAGTGAACGTAATGAACTTGACTGGAATTTGAACTCAGCTCCAATTCCTCAATCCAAACCGCTATCCATTACTCCACTGTGCCACCTTGCTTGAGATACAATAATTAAAAAGTATGACCTAATATATTAAATGCAACATTATGTTGACTAATACTGAAATAGAAACTAAAATCATATTAAAGACCTTTACAAAAAGAAGTTTTGTTTTTGTTTTAATGCCTAATATAAAAAGAAATTAGCGTTTAATTATTCACATGACCAAAAGTTTTCTTATTCTAAACTTTATAACAATCACTTTAAATGCTTTTGCAACGATTTCATTTTAACAAGATCTCTGACCCCATTACAAGATCCAGATACCAACTTAGTGATTCTCACTTCTAAACTATGACAAAAATAATTCCTAAAAATATTTCTTCTGACATGATCATTATTAAAACAAAAACGTAAATCAATATTAACCAACCATGTATTTCAGTGACCTCTGCAAATGAAATTGAGAGCATATCTTTGTAATTGTAGCTTCAATTTCTATCCCACCAACAGCCGAGTGGTTGAAACCAGATTAATTAAGTTACTATGTTTTTTTTCTATCACAAGACCTCATGTGAGTAAAACGTATAGAAAAAAAAGTCATCAGTAGCAGACAGGGCAATTAACACTTCAAAAGGAAATAAATAACTTGTATATTACTAACTATATTTATGGGATTCCTTTGTTCAGTTTTTATAACCTTTTCTATTTGGTTCAGTATGCTTTTTATGCATTCCCTTAGTTAACCTTTATCACTTTGTATAAGATTTCATTTGCTGTACAAAAAGTTTATCCTGCCACTGAAGGTGACTTTGGTCTCCGAACAATAGTGTGTTTGAATTTCATAGATGTGTTGTCATATCCTGCTATGGCAACAGAAAACAATCGAGTTAAATTAACAATAAGGATAGTGCAATTGAGAAACCTTGAAAAAGAATGCAATGGAAAGGGAATTAATATTAATAATACAAGGTACTAAAGGTTAAGATGAAAATGTGTAAAAACAAAAGAATTATTTAAATGATCAGTAAAAAAGGATATTCACATAGTGCAGCAGTTACCATCACGAAAAGTTAAAAATTGGCACGCCAAGTTCAATGAATTCTTTTGCAAAAAATATCCTTATGAAAGTTATAACTCCATTTCTTTTCCTCCTAGCTATGGATTAAATAGCAGATCAGACTGGATATTCTTAGCCTTGGTTAACAACCAGTCTAGGAGGAGGACAACTATGAATTAAAAATTGGTTGAGTGTGAAGTCAGTAACACTACCCCATTAAAACCAACTTGTTACAGAAACCAAAATGGTAACACCTGATATTGTGATGTTATAGCACTATGTCACAGAAAAGTCTAATGATACCGAGAGAGTATGGGGAAAAGATGGGATGACAAATGTATCCAAATACTTAAAAATTTCCGATTTATATCTCTTGGATCTTTAAGACGTCATCAAGTGGTGCTGAAAAAATAAAGCTGTACATCTTTAAACTTGCATAACGATAATGTACACAAGCTTTCAAATAAATACAAAAAAAATAATTACTGGTGTTCAGACACTTAAATGATAGATGCTGCCTCACAATACAACTTAGACTTGGACAGCAAATTAATGCAGATGTTGAACACTAATCTTGAAAATGTAGCATTAAAATAACCTAGATACAATTTGAACTCAATAATTCCTTGAAATATAAAAATGTGTCCACTATCATAAGAGTGAAATTACAATTTCTTATGAAAATAGATGGTGCAACAGAAATGGTTAGACATTAGTTCATTGAAGACACCATTGCCACTAATGTCTTATTATGTGGGAGATATTTCTGCCGCACATTGTACTTTTTGTTTAACTTATTAAAAAAGTTAAATGAAGCCATTCATGAATTTATGCACATTGAAAAGCAATGTCATTAGAATTTTATTTTTTCTTCGATGTCGGTTTCATAAATACGGGTTGATTTCTTTGAAAATTAAAGTCTCAGCAGTGGGTACTAAAATGTGCATTTATTTTTCTATATATGTATAGAAAATGCATTTTGAAGAAAAGTTTTTTTTAAAGACAAAGCTTTCAAAATAAAAAAAAAAATTAAAAAAAAATTGTCTTCTCAGAAAGTTAATGATGGGGGGGGGGGACATTATATTATAGATGACTTTATAGCAAAAAGAAAACATTGTTAATTCTGACGTATAATCCCAGATAATAAAAATGATTTAGCCAAGCTGTCAGCAACAAGTATGTTACCTTGGAGTCACTGAAACTTAGAAGTCAAGGCCTTTAAGATTAATTGCTTTAATCTACAGGATTTTTTATTTTTTTATTTTTAATTCAAGATACCCTCTTTGATATTAGAAAACACCGAGTGAATAAATCAGACATTTTAACGCCAGTGAGTCATTATATCTAGCTATTTCCATCCATAAATCTATCAATTTATGTGAAAAGTAAATATTCTATATTGACTAAAGCTTTTTCAACAGTTAAGTTTAAACAAATCTTCATAAATTAATGATTTTAGATAACTTTCAATATCGCACCTGCTGTGCCCATGTATATTAATTTATGATGCTACTAGAATTAGTAAATCAGAATATTATATATATATATATATATATATTTTTCACATATCATACGACTTTTGAAGACCTAATTTTAAGAGGGTTGCATCATACACAAGATATAAAATTAGCATATGTACTGCTGGCCCTGGCTACACCATTGACCAAACTATATATCCATTTACTGTAGTCGAAAAGTACAGCCATATTTAAAATAAACATGATTTTGAAAAAGCTGATGCCTTACTTAACTGTATCCAATAATAATGCATGTAATATTCACATATTAGTATCATATTATAAAATATATAGGTAATATGCATCTTTTCCATTGTTTGCAATTGTTTAACTGTTTTTTGTTTGGTTATTTATGGCTCTACATGTTTACACAACAAGTATAGTGTTACTAACAATACTTTTATCATTCTCTCTTACTTTTTATTTTTTTTTTAACTAGGATAAAGAGATAGAGGAAAAGAAGTTAGTCTGTAATTTGGGCTCTCAAAAAAGGAACTTGCATGATACATGATAAAATAATTTTCTATAAGTGAAATTTTGGGGGTTGCACGATAAACAAAATTGTGCATTACATGTATATTATTTTCATCCAAATTAATGTAAATAATGGTAACTCCTCTTCCTAAAGATTTAGACAATATTATTAAAGGACACAATCTTAACAACATAAGGTATGCAGATGACACAGTGTTGATAGCAGACATGGAAGGGGAAACTGTAAGAACTACAGAAGACAGTAAAAGAAAGCAAGAAGAAAGGACTAACCATGAATTATAAGAAAACAGAATGCATGATCGTCAGTAAGAGGAACAGCCCAAGATGCAAACTAAGAATTGAAGATGCCAAAATTAAGCAAATACAAAAATTTAAATAATGGGGAATCATTCTAACAGTGGACAGAAAATGTGACACTGAAAACCAAAGCTGTATTGGAATAGAAAAAGATGCCTTCCAAAAGCTAAGTAAATTAAGAAACAGGAAAAATTTTCATTAGAAACAAAGAAAAGAGTACTAAACCGTTATGTAATTATCAGTTCTTTTCTATAGCAGTGAATGTTGGACAATCTCCTCACAAATGAAGAGACCTGCGGCAACAGATATGCTTACAGAAGGATACTGAGAGTCCAATGGATTGAACATGTGAGTAACAAAGTTCTAAGGAAAATGGAAACAAAAAGGACACTTATGCTTAAAATCAGAAAGAGACAACTGAAATTTCTAGGACACATGAGGAAAGAAGGCTTGGAGAATTTGACACTCACGGGATACATTGAAAAGGGGCTAGATAAAAGCGGCGAGCAACTTATCAAGCGAGCTTGCTTGAGTAAATCATAAATGGTTCGTGGAATAAGGACTGGAAGAGATAACGAAAAGATAAACTATTACTAAGCCCTAAAGTACAGGAAGTTGTGGTGAGCCATGATCGGCTACGTCCTGAAGAGACGCCACATAGAAGAATTGGTATATTAACAAATTTTTTTTTCAAATAAATATTTTTAATTTTAATATAAGAATTTATTTAGAGAGTGATGTCATTTTTTCTCAAGATTTTATTTTTACATTAGTTATAGTAAGTCCTACGTATAACTGTTATACGTAGGACTTACGTCAATTTCTGTTAAGATTACAAAAAAAAGAATTAAAGGGCAACATTAGTTAGATTTATTTAAATAAGATAAATTCAGATTTTTTTTCCCTTATATTTTACATTTTATCTTTATTGCATTGTTGATGATAAATATTTTTGTTATGTTTTTTATTTACTTTTTTTAAATACGAAAAGAATTTATTTTTTTCATAAATGGCCAGTCACAACTTAAGGCGATGAACTATGAAGATGACAGTGACACCTTTTTTTGTTTACAAATCGGTAAAAGATGAAAAGAAAATCTCCGATTTGCTTTTCTTATTACTTTTAACTCTTCTTAAAAGAATCTTCTCTTCTCAGATATTGGTAGATTACGATTTGATAAAATAATTATATTCATTTAAATTATAAATAAATACCAATAATAGAGAAGCTGCCATTTGGCTTTGAAACTCGTTATGCAACATTTTTCATGTCTAAATTCAATAACAAATTATTATTGTCCCAAAAAATAATATTAAAAATGATTGAAAAGAAAGATGTTTTTTTTAAAATAGGACAACAAAAGAAAACAATACGATGCAAAGGGAATATTATTCAGTCATTAATTCGAAATTTTATACCTGACATTTCTCTGTTATTTTTTTTTTACCACAATAGGTATGTAAATGAGCGATTATTGGGCAATGTTCGGATTTAACGTGTAAAAGCATGTGATATAAAAATTTTTATTACTTATATAAAAAGTAAACCAAGGTTGGCTGACTGTCCTCGAAGCAACAAGGTAGAAAATTACTGTCTGCTGAATTCGTTATATAAAAAAAAAAAAAAAAAAAAAAAAAAAAAGAAAAAAAAAAAGCGACATGAAGAACTGAAATTTTGATGAATACAATCAAATGCTATTTGAAAAGAAACGTGTAAACTTCCTTTCGAGAAATGGATGAAAAAGAAGAAAAAAAAGAATTAAAATAAAAAAAACTCAAAGGCTTTTTAAAAAAATAATTTTAAAAATAAATAATGCAAATCAAACAAAAATGTTTTTTAGTGACGTTTTAAAAACCCATGACTAAAAAAAAAATCCCAAAAAGCACAAGATCTGAAAACTTGGTCATGAATAAAAAAAATGTGCTTTTAATTAATCAGAGTAAGAAAGTTTTTAATTGTTCTACAATAATACATTCAGTAAATGAAGTGCCGATAAAATTGGCACTTTCAAAAAATAGTTTAAAAAAAATATTTCAATCAATGTGATCATAAATACAATTTCTTTTAATTTTTAAAATATTAATTAATTACATACAGAGTTTTCTTTGAGGAAAGAATAACTACAAAAATAAAAATAAATGCAAATTTTTAAAAATTCAATTTTTACCCAAAACAAGCAAGCAACTGCAAGTACCATAAGAATTATTTCTTACAGCCAATGTTAAATTGGCTTTTTTTTTTTTTTTTTTTTTAATTTAAAAATAAGCGGATAATTATTTGCACTACATAAAAGACTAAGAAATTTCTTAAGAACCTAAAGTTCACGTCAAAAAAAAAAAAAAAAAAAAAAAAAAAAAGACTTCAGATTTCTCAATAGTCAATTCACTCAATTCTAATCATGGTTATGCGAAACAGAGAAACTTGTTTTAGTCACATGACTGCCACATAAAACAATTCAAATAGAAAACAATAAGTAATAAGTTCAATTCAATAACATGTTTTGTTTTTTCTTTTATAACTTGTTTTCTACTCTCCAGGTTGAAAATTCACTTTAAAAATGTACGCAAAACAAAAATATATGCATGTTTTTTCGGGGGGGGGGTAATTTCGTAAGAAGAGAGACTCGGCAAATGACGTGATCACTTCCACCCCAGCTACACACAATTTCACGCTGATTGAAGAAATATTTTCTTGAAGATATTAAAAAAATAAATAAAATAAAAAATAATCAACAGTTTGTAAGTAAAGTTGGTTCACAAAATAAACAACTACAAAAAAAAAAAAAAAAAAAAAAAAAAAAAAAATTAGTTGACGTGTAGCAGAAAGATAATTTTTTTTCAATGAGACTATCGTCTCCAAGTCCTGGATAGCGAAATCAAGTTGGTAAGGAAGGAAGGAAGAAAGAAAGAACGTGAAAGAGAGAAATGGGGAAGGGGAATTATGGAATAAAGAGAGATGGGGGGGGAGAAAAGGATACTTCGCCTACAGATTCGGAAGTCTTGAATCAAATAGAGAGAAATAGATCGAATAAACAACCCCGGGGAAAGAGGTCAAGGGTCATGAACTAAGAATATAGTCTCTGAGTATAATGTACCATTCACTAGTTTATGGAATTCAAGAAAAAAAAAAATATGCACACCACACACACAGCAATTTTTTTTTTTTTTCTTCACTGTCTCAGTCGATATAGAGAAAAACATTTAAAAAAAAAACAAAAAAAAAAAAAAAAAACTATTAAACCCGAGTAAAGAAACAATTAAAAATTATAAATAAGAATATAATTAAAAAAAATAAATAAATCAACAACTTTAAAATTAAAAATAAGGCATTTTGGTTTGGGGAACAATCAAAAAATTAAATTTAGGAAAAAATGTAATTAAATAAAAATAAAATATTCAAATTTATTTACACGGCATTCATTTGCGTATTTTTATAGGAATTTTTTTCTATGAGTGTTTAATTAAAATTAAAAACATTTTTAAATTTTATTTATTACTGGTAAAAATTTTTTTAACTGTTATTGATATGAAATATATAGAATATTTTGGAAAGAAAATAAGTGTAAAATGCCACAAAACTACAAAAAATAAAAACTAAACATTACGAATACAATACTACAAGTAGTAGTGACTACTTGTAGTATTCGTATTTCAGGGAAAAAAAAAATAGTAATTGCTTCTCTCGTTGTGGTCCTTGGTCAATCTCAAACTGGTTTTAGAACTAAGAAGACTAAGATAAAAAAAAATTATTTATTTGTTTGCTTTTCGAGATTTATTTCACTTTAAGTCTTGAATGATGCTGTCACCTTCTGAAAAGTGATCCAACATCCATTCCACCTAGCAACTCCACTTTTAAAATCACAAGGGAGATGAAAACTTGAAATAGATTTTTGTGCTAAATTAGCCCATAAAAATAAAAGATAGATCATTTAGGACTTTCGGTGTTATTTCAAGTAAAAAAAAAAAAAAAAAAAAAAAGTACTCACGTGACCTACAACCATCATTTAAAAAAAAAAAAAAAAAAAAAATCAAAGAAGCATTGATGTTTCTATGCCATCATTTGTAATCGAAGATGGAATGCGTAAAAGTAAAGACAAATTTCAACAATTAGAAAGTTTGTTTATTATTTTTTTTTAATAAAGAGATTACTCTCTAAAAATATTAGGGTTTTTACTTTTTTATCTGTGTGACTGAACTTGAATATGTCAGCAGATCAACAACAAAGAATGAGTCATTATTCACACTGCAAGTGACTTTCTTCACTCTAAATGAAAGAAAAGTGGATTTAAAAAGAAAAAAAAGAAGATTGTATTTAGTTTTTAAGACATTTTAAAAGACATCCGATTTTTCCCCCCCTCTCATTTCATATTAAATAGCTTTTTCTGCTTTTTGTTTAAAAAATTATTTCTTTAAAAATACTAAGCAAAAAAGTTAAATAGTTTTAAAGTTTAAAACTTTTTCAATGCAACGACAAACGTTTTACTTTTTCTTTTTAGCAAATTTATTATTCTTGTAGAAAGACAAAGAAACTTTTCTTTTTTTACAGGAAATTGAATCCAAGTTCACTTTATTTCCCCAGTCACCATGCTTTGCTTTGACAGAGGGAGTCGATGACATTCATTTGAAAATAATGCAACAACATTGATTTTATCAATGAAAAACTTATTGAGTTCTTTCTGTTAAATAGTCAAACAGTAGTAAATACGAAAAAGCTTTCAAACGGCCATTTTTAATTAAATTAAATGTATATTTTGCTATAAAACTAAGTGTAAACGTTAAAAAAGTTAGTGTTCTGTTGACCTAGAACACTAGTAAAAAAGTACTTCAATCCTAAACGTAATAGAAAAAGACACATTTCTGATTTAAATAAGCTGTTTATTATTATTTCTAAAATTGCTTTTCTTACCACCATTTTTCCTTACATGTTAAAAGTGGAACTAGCAAAAAAAAAAAAAAAAAAATGATTATTTTCTAAAATACTCCTCTCATGTTGAGTGAAAAAAAATGTATATCTCGTTTTATTAAATATTCAAGAATTACACAAGGCTTCTATTGAAAGCCTATTTTTTATGAATTAACTTTATTATGTATTTGCAAAAGAATTTATCTTTGTAAAGATTTTTTTCCAATGCACAAAAAGAAAAAAAAATTAAATATACTCAATGTATGAAATGACAAAGTTTTAAAGATGACATAAAAAAGCAGATGCTGTTGTTTTTTTTAACATATCTTAGGTAAATTATAAAAAAATTATTTAAAAAAAAAAGAAAGTATTATTCTTAATCTACTTCTCACCTGCCATGTTGTCAAATTGTTTATTAAGTAGGAACTTTATTTAAAAAAAAAAAAAAAACAAAAAAAAAAAAACAGTTGCATTTGTTTTTAATTTAGTGTACGTGTGCAATTATCTTATATTCTTCTTAAAAACTGTTCATAAATTCAACAAATTCGTATTTATTTTAAAATTACTAAATAAATGACTCCAAACCTGACAACAGAATATAAACAAAAATTAAAAGAAATATATTGTAGTCAATTGTTTTTGCCATGAAAACCTAATGACAATTATTACTTGATAAATCATAAAAAGATAAATTCACACAAAGGCGATTTTTCTTATTTTTCACTATTAATAATAATATAATAATAATAATAACGTTTTATTTCCCCATTTTTTAAATAAAACCAAAATTACAAATGTAAAAATTTTCAACTATTGTTTCGTTTCGTATTAATTAATTTTTTTTTTATTTCATTTTTGTTTTCCTACTGAAAGTTTTTAGTCATAAAAATAAAGGCTATTTAAAAAAAAAAAAAAAATGTAGACAATAGATTATAGAACACGTTTTTTGGAAATCATCCGAGACACAAAAATCCTCACAATTATTATTATTATTACCTAAGTAAATTTAAACTACTTACAAATCAACGTACGTGCAAACATTTCAACAAGTATTTTTTTTTTACAATGTACCTACCTTTATTGTTATGGCTCGAAGACTGGTTTCCCATCCTTTTAGGTATTTGGCGGTAAATTCATCAAGAAGGCAGGTAAAAGACAAATTAATAAAGTGTTAGAATCATCAACTACCCAGAGTACTACTACTGCCCAAGATTGTAGTAGTAAGTACTATAATACTGCAGAGGGCAGATAAACTTACGTTTAATTCCACGAAGATGACTCAAGATGTGATAAAGACAAAAAAAATAAAGCGATGTTCTTTTTTTATGTTAGTGGCCTTGGTAGATTGGTAAATGTTTCGATGAATCCAATAAATTTATTATCTTAAAATAAAAGATAAATTAAGGTAAATCTCCACCTCGCAACAAACAACAGGGTATAGGTCTCTAAATGGTCGTTGTAAACTAGTTTGTGTATAATTAGTAAGTAGTAGCGACTCACTTAGAAGCAGCCGCTAACAACAAATAAAAATGAAGCTCTGTTCGATGTTTTACTTTTTTCTCTTCTTTTTTTTTATGGAGCCAAATAAAGGCACATGAAGAAATAGATAAATAAATAAATAAAAATGAATTACCACCAATGCTCAGTTTATCAATGACATCCAGCCAATCATACAAGTTATTTTCTCTTCCTTAATCACTAGTAATTCCATTTTCATTTTGAGAATCACTTTCATCAACCTCCTACACATTGTTGACAATTTAAAAACTTTCTCCCACCTCTCTCTCATCGGGGCTATTGCGAGCAATTTTCTCCCTCACTAACACTTCTGAACTCTCTCTATCTCTCCTAAATTTTATTTTTTAAAAATATTGAAATTAATGATTATGATCATATACACTTGGCGCAATATGTAATTTTCTTGAAAATCTGTTATAAGATAGCTGTTATTTTAATAAATAAACCGCTACTTTGCCGCATGACACGTGTTTGCTTTTTTTTTTAACAAACGACCACGTAAAGCAAGCAAAAAAAGAGGTTAGAGTTGGTGGGTTTTTCGGGGGTGGAGATGTTTAGTTCAATATTTTTTTGTTTATTGTTAGAAATAATTCTTCATGTGCCAGCAAATTTAATAATTTTATTTTAAGCAGCTCATCAGCCTTTTTTTTTTTAATTTAAGTCATGAAAAAAGACATTCTGAGAAACGAGGAAGACTTAGGAGGGGCACGAACTACAAAAATTTGCGGTTAAACAGTCTCAAAGGGACAGATGAGGTTTTTTTTTAGGATACAATGAAAAAAGTAGTCTCGGAGAATTTAATATTCACATGGCATATTGATGGCAAGAGAGAAGCAACGGGAAATCAGCGTGTAACCAACTTGAAAGTTTATTCAAAGTAAATTCAAACTCATCAAGTTATTGAATATTGATGGAAGAACAAGCACCGCAAACACAAATTGTAAAGGAGCAATAAAAGATAGGAAGTTGTGGCGAGCCATGATCGCATACGACTTGAAATGTTATGGTATATAAAAGAATTACAGACTTAATGGATCAGCACCCAAGATGAAAAATTTCACATGTGGCAGTAAAAACGTCATCAGGCATGCTAAGTTTTAAAGCCTGGAAGAAGAGTTAAAGTGTTTTCTCTGGCTGGGAAAATGTCAGAGACAAAATATATTTTCATTAAAATAAATAGTTTCTTTTTAAATGAGTAATAAGTCAGATTTAATTCATGCAATACTAAAAATACTTTAAATTAACTTTAATAACAATATTATACTATAAAATAAATTAAAATACTTTTTTTTTTTCTTCTATGACTTTCTCCTGGTTTAAGAAGTCAATCATGTCATATAACATTGCAAATCAATAAAACCTTTCTTCCTCTACTTAGAACATATAAAAACAAGAAAAAAAAACTTCTTTTTTTTTTTTCTTTAATGTCTTCACTAGACTGTATCAGTTATTTTCATCATTTTTTTTATTTGGTACATTTTCTCATCCGATTCAAATGCTTGTTTTTTATTTATTTTATCTTATTTTTTTTCATTCATTCACTACAACTTTTGTCTCCTTCAGCTTTACCAAAACAGACTTCTGGAATGTTAGCATTATTCATTTCCCAAACTCAGATGTTCTTTGTACAAAAAAAAAAAAAAGAAAAACTTCCATTCAATTTTTGTTGACTGTTGAAGATGATTGTCAAAGGAGCAATAATGAATCTTTTTTTTGTAACATTTTTGTTGCTTAAAAAAGTAAAGCATTTTTTAAGCTTTAAATTTTCTTTTTAATGTTTGAAAAAAAATTTAAAAAAATAATAAAAACCAAAAAATAATAGCTATTAAATTAAAACTCCATAAAATTGTTTCGGTTCACTCGTTATTTCTGACAGATTTTTTTTACATTTATTTGGAATTTTATCCTCATCTTTGTCGCTATATTTATTACGTTTCTTCAGGTGCTTGGAACGTCAAACTGAACCCTTTATTTTGCTCACTGAGGTAGACTAATCTATACCTTTTCAACTTCGAAATGATAATAATCAAATTCAAAATGGACTTATTTTCAGGTAAAAAAATTAATCAAATCCAAAAATGGATTAATCAACTCCAAAATGGATTAATCAACTTCAAATTGAGAATTAATATAATACTAATAAATTTAATATTTATTCTTTTATTTTTACTTAAAAGGGATATAAAAAAATATAAACGTTCCTAAGAAATTTATTTAAAAGATTACATCATCTAAGTTAATTACAGAGGGAAGTAATCTCTGTATTCCAGATACAAAATTAGTGCAAGTCTCTGGGGAAATATTATTAATTGCCTCGGAGATCATCACTTCTAACTTGCTGAGGCAGAATTCTTTAGTAGTTAAAAATCCCTGGCCATCACCTCTTAAAATCCCAACAATTGAGTCTGCCATACTTCTTTTTATGTCAGCTTTTATAACTGACCAAACCTTTTCAATGGGATTTAACATCGGACTATAGGGAGCAAGTCTGAAAAATTTGGAGTTGCCTAAATTCATCCTCCTTCACAACTTCTTTAATTGAAGTATGGCAAGGAGCGTTATCAATAACTAAGACAACTCCCCTTTCATAAATTTCATTTGCCTTTCTAAGGTACTCCATGGTCCATTCTTTTGCATCCTCTTTTTTGAAAGAACCTCTTTTAATTTTATGATGAATTAATCCATTATTACTAATACATCCAATAACATGGATGTTATTTCCCCTGGATCCGGCCATGACTGTAGTTCACCTCATGCCTTTTTTAGAGCGACCTTCTCTTCTTGAAACATGGAGATTAAAATTGGTTTCATCCATATAAAGAATTGGCACACTTTGGGGACTGAAATTCTAATAAAGCTACTGCGTAATCCTTACATTTCACTTTATTGACATTATTATTGGCAGCTCCTGGTTTATAATGAACTGCTTTTAAAGTAAAGGCCATAGAGTCTAAGTGCTTTCTTATGCATTCTTTAGTCACACGAACCTCATACTTTTCGACCAACTTATTTACAATGTCTTGAAGAGTGACCCTAGGAGAGTTTTCAATTAATTCGGCCATAAAATTCTTATGCTCTTGTGTAATTTTATATTTTCTTGCTCCTCCCCTAGAGTCACTCTTATCAGCACCCTGGTCTAACCAACGGTACACTGTTGGCAGAGGCGCACCAATTGTTCTTGCCAGGTCTTTCCAATTTCCTGCTGCGGCATATGCAGCTAAAATCTGGGCCTTTTTTTTGCCAGCCACAGGTTTTTTAGGTAAGTCCTCTTTGGAGCTTTTGCTAATTATTCTTCAGCTTCTTTTGTAAAGGTTTCTCCAGCATCATCACCAATCATCATTTTTGCCCATACGGGACTTTCTCCTCCTACTTTTACTGTAGGCTCACCCAATGCATTCTTGGCCTCTAAGTTGTTTGTATTTTGTTTTTTTCTTCATCTATATAATGAAGACGAACAGTCAGTTTCCTTACTCATGGGATAAATTAATTGAAAAAAATAATTTTCAATTTACCAAAAAAAAAGTATCTCAATTTGAAGTTGTTTATTCTTATTTTGAAGTTGATTGTTTTTAGGTTTTTGACATTTTCTCAATTTGAAGTTGATTAATCCATTTTGGAGTTGATTCATTTTTTTTACTTGAAAATAAGTCCATTTTGAAGTTGAAA
The DNA here is from genome assembly GCA_963932145.1 of Acanthosepion lycidas. Lineage (NCBI taxonomy): Eukaryota > Metazoa > Mollusca > Cephalopoda > Sepiida > Sepiidae > Acanthosepion > Acanthosepion lycidas. The sequence goes on along the minus strand of OZ010593.1, from coordinate 6,845,881 downwards.
AGGTATAGTTCCACATGCCATGTCTAATGGATGTCAGTTATCTCCTATTAATTCCCCTCTGAAAGTTCTCCACTGCCTTAGCTGGGTATTGAACTCATACTCTTTGGATCCTGCCACTGGATCTAACTAACACTTTTATCCACTGTGCCATGTGTCCTTGTCTAATGACTTGTTCTATTTTATATGTAAAATCCCTAATGAATTATATACGTGTGGCAGAGTGGTCTAAATGAATCAGACAGTGGTTTCTCTTCCAAAGGGGATATGGGTTTGAACCCTGCCAGAGAGCAGATTGTCTTTATTAAGTCTCTTGAGTGTACAAGCCAGTAGGCAAAATTCATACTTTTTAAAAAAAAAATGCAGTATATCTACTCAAACATGTGTATTAATTAAAAATAAAATTTCGAGTAATGATACATTTATATGGTCAGCACATTTGCTAGGGCGGCTAGCCAATCCCTATTGCAGACGCTTGCTCAGGCATATTTGTGTTTATTCAACACCCACAGATCCACCTGTGATTTATACTGTAGTTATGTTGAGTGGATCTTAGTTACAGTTTTTGTGAGAGAGCACATAATCTGGCATAATCAACAGTCTGAACAAAGGCCAGTACACTCAAACTCTCGGTCATGATGACTTGTGACTTTCTGCTAGCACACCCATCAATTGTTTGTGAACAGTTCCGTCTACCCAATTTCACTCACAATGCAAGTTATGGTTTTCAGTCACTTTCCAAAGGTGCTGCATACTGGGATCAATGTCCTAAGCCAATGACATCAAGAAATCATCTCTCTGACAAATTGACTATGGTGATGTTCAAATACAGTTCTCATGGTCAGATTGTGTATATTTTAACCACTTAGCCACATAACCAGGAAGATGAAAACAATTGATATAATCTGGTGAATACACTAAAGAGAAAAAAGCTATTTTTATCTTTTTTTCTTTCTTTTTTCAATATAAGAAGAAGAAAGGTGAGTGGAGAACACAGGTTTGAATTCTGCTGGAGAGCACATTTTCGTTATTAAAATTTCTTAAATACACAGGCTGATAAATGTAATACATACTGTTTAAAATAAAAACAGGGCATCTATTTCAACTACAGTTCTCCAACAAAAATTAACATTTGAAGTAATATATATATATATATATAGATATATAGATATATATATACTTTAAAAATCAGGAGGTCAGTTGAATCTGCTACCTTGGTTTCAATCTTATGGTATCCTCAGGTGATTTTTATCAAATGATCTCTTAACACTTTATTTTTTTTTTTTAAAAAACTAAAGCATTAAGAAGTCATTTGATAAAAATTGCCTGAGTATAAGATTAAAACCAAGGTTAGCGGATTTAACTGACCTCCTAGATTTTTAAAGTTAAAAGCTGTACATTTTTTTTTACTTTTATTTTATTATTTTCACATGTGTATTGAGCACTTTTTAATACCCACTATTTCCTGGTCTGATTCAACTCTGACCATTAACCTTTTATGTATTATATATACCGTATTTGACGTCATATAAGGCACACTTTTTTTATTTTTTAATAAAAATATCTTTTAAAATTTCCCGTGTGTCATATATGCAATATGCAGGTTCACTAATTTTTTCTTAATTTGCCCTGCTGAAATTGAGGTGTCTTACATGCCATCAAATATTGTGTATATGTGTGTGTGTGTATATATATATATATATATATATATTTATATATATATATATATATACTCAATTCTCCCGTCGATTCGACATACGAAAGTCAAGCAGATCAGCCTGACAACAGCACATGAGATTTGATTATAGTGGTGAAGATTTCGTGCAGGACCATCCACACTTTTTGAAGGGCCAAATACAGAAACCTGGTGCACTACGTGCCACAGGGTCCCCAAATGACCCTTTGCAGGTTTTGAATTCAGAGTCGTCCTCCTTCTAGACCAGTTGCCATCAAAGGCTATAGAACCCAGTCTGTCCTGCTATTTACCTATAGCTGGAGGGAGAAGAAGAGGATTCACACCTTTCCCAAGGGTATTAGCACATAAATGAATGCAATGGATTCGACTGGAATTCGATTCGGCTCTTCGATTCCTCAATCCAAGCTGCTATTCATTACTCCCCCGTGCCTATATACATAACTATACTATGCTATTCCTGTCAGAGGAATGTAGAATGTACCACCTATATCTTCTGCAGAGGGATAACCAACTCACCAACTCACAGAAGGCCACTTAACAAATATATTTTTACAGACTCAAATATGACTAATATTTATCTGTTACTGAACCATGTGGAAAACAACATTATAGGCAGGTTCAGGTCCAAAAAATCATGAGTCCAAAGTTGTAATTCCAAGGGACATAAATCAGTCTCGCAAGTCCAACATCAGAAAATGCAGGTCGTAAATCAAAAGTGTCAAAAACCTACAATTTGCAATGGACACCTACTTTCTTCACTTACAAAAAGCCAAGTATCTCACTTTTCGTACAAAGCAAGGTTGTGACTGGTCAAAACTGGTAAGGAATTGCAAATAATTACCATATTGGATTCATTTACTTTCAAAGTTCTCAACCTTATCTGCAACAAGTTACAACTCCTCTCACTAAAAACTATAATTCTGCAGTCCCACATTGTTATAAATTAATGTAAACGTAATTTTATTCTAATTAAATTTAAATGATTTATACCCATTTCGTCCTGAGGTGATGAGTTAATAATAAAATTGCCAGAACTGCTGTATTTTTAAGCAATAAATCTCGAGTTAATGATAAAATTAAATTTATAGTGATTTCATGCCACTTTTCATTTGATATAAAATGTTTCAACTTGAGTGCATTTTTTTTGTAAGTTTCCATTATTTCCATATATATATATATATATATATATATATATATATCACAGCTAACAATAGAGGTTATACTTCCTGGAAAAGACCAAGTCAATGATTTTCCAAAGAAAACCTTTCCCTTTGTTTTTTGCCAAATTATGTGGGATACAAGAATTAACATTCCCTTACCCACTAGACAGATCAGTAGGACTTTTGATTCCCAATACGACAGACATGAAAATTTGACTACTACAAAACAAAAAAAAAAACATTCTCCAAATGTTATGATGTTGATTTGGGGTTAGTAGAGACAAACTCCAAATAACAAGTAACAATAAAAGGGGTTTTAATAGGCTGGTAAAAAGGTACAGAAATCGCCTGAGTAGTCAATAACTAGCTCAGCTAAGAACTTCTCTGTCTCTCGGCCTCCCCCATGTCAACTGACATGCCACTATTTAAAGTCTTTGTTCACAGACGCAGATAAGTTCATCTTCAAGAGGGGGGGTAGGTTTCCGACACAACACCAAATCTCATTACTGATTACGCAGTTTAATTCACAAAAGAATTCGGGACTCATACATTCAAGTAAGCTAAAATAAAAAGAATACATAATACAAACAAATAATCATAATACTAAAAAGCATTTATGCACTGTGAAACATATCACAATTTGACACATACCAAAAAAACATTTGTAAATTTATTGCCAACATATATTTACATAAAAAGGAATAACGTCTCAATTCAATATCTGGTTGTGTTTTCTGTTACATATTTTTCTTTACAATTCATTTTCAGCATTAACCCAGAAGGTTCAACTGCTACAATTTGGAGCTAGATAGTTACAGTAACTTGTTATGCTTTTTCTTTTACTACTACAATAAAAAACCCACAATTATAAGAGTAGTAACTCTCTAATTTGCAGCATTGGTGATATACACTACCAATTGCTTCGATACATTGAGTCTTTGCATTTTTATTTATGAATTTTATTTGTCAAAAAATTAAAGTGCATTTTCGGCAAACATGGACATTCATGCTTGCAAAAAAAAAGGGGGTATCAAAACGATTTTTTTTTCCATTGATACCACCTTTTTTTTTAACTACCTTCACTCTTTGGTAAAGTTTATTGTTTTGAAAAGTGATGATTAGAATTGTAATAAAATCTAAACATATGAAATTGAATTTATACATTTTCTTTGTTCTTGAAAATTAACAACAAAAAAATAAACACTATTTATTGATTATATTGTTTATTGCAATGGTTGGCAAAACATCAGCTGATTTCCAATTGATTCAAACTTTATAAAATGGTAAATAATGATTTCCTTAAAGTTGGTTCACATATTTTAATAATTTAGTAAATGATTATAAATTTATGAATAAAAAATTGTTTTCATATTTATTTCTTTTTATTGGCAAATGCTAAATATTGCATTAGTTTTAATTGTATTAGTTTTTAAAATTTTGTAAATATAAAATTATTCTTGTAAATAAACAATCTAATAAATAAAGTATTTAATATTTTTGTAAATTCTCAAGAATAAAAAAATGTATAAATTCACTTTCATCATATGTTTAGGTTTTATTACAATTCTAATCATTGCTTTTTAAAACAATAAACATTTCCAAGGAGCAGTTAAAATGAAAGCAGCATCATGGGAATCATTCTCTTTTTGACACTCCATTTTATTGTGGGCAATGTAGTAGAATTGTTCTAGACAATATGTATTGCTTATCAGTAAGCTTTAATACACTCCCTATTTACCTGAGCTCCCCACAAGGCAGGACATAGCACAAGGCCGGTTTCTAATGTGGGGCTTTCTGAGCATGTACACTCAGACAAAAATTCTCCATAGACCCCACATACACAGGGTCAGGTAGCAGTTTATTTTTCCCCGGGTGAAACTCTGCCTGTAGGCATAGCCTTGTCTGAGTTCCTCTCCACCTGAAAGCAGAGAGTCCAACAAACTGAGCTTTAATATACTCTGCATATCAACAGAGTTCTTCTGAATATATGTGTTCAGGACAGATCCATTAATAGGGGAGATGGATGGTAACACCTTCTTCCCTGCCTTAACAGAGGGAAAAACTCTCTGAACCAAGCAGGCATTTTTTGCTGTCTGCAAGAACGTAGAGGATTGCCAAGAGCATAATGAGATTCTTCCTCTTTCTCACTAGAACTGAATTGAATCCTGCTGTGTTTTTGCAATCTTCTACAAGTGGCTTGCTCATCCTCTGAAGTATCAGTAGGTGAGTGGGCTCTCTTCTGTGAAACCCGTTTGTCACCACTTGAGGGACTAGAGCTCAAGAGTTCCTTGTAATCTTTATAAGGAGACCATGTTTCTGTTTCTCCACATTTAATTGAAGTGTCCTGAGTACAGTCCTCACTTAGGCTTTTAGGTCCCGATTCACCCCCTGCTGGAGCCAAGTTCCTTCGTGAGACTGTGTCCTCCTGTCTGTCAGGGTAATGGACATGTGCATAATGGTGTTTGGCATCTAGATGATCCACCAGTTATTCAGTCACATTTGGCTTTTTAGTCATATCACTCCTGGTTTTGAGAGCCAAGATGGTAGGGATGCGCCAGTCGAACTTCTTCTAGGTAATGGGAGGAATCATTCATGGTGTGTTGCGTTAGTGGTGCTGCATAGTAACATTCTAATTACATGCAGGGCCTCTGGGATTAGTTGTTCCTAATTCTTTATCAGCAGCTGCTAGTTGAACAGTTTTCCAAATTATTCCATTACAGCTCTCGCACTGGCAATTATCTTGAGGGTTATATGGGGTTGTCCTACTTATGGCTACTCCTTGCTCTTGTAGGAACCACCGTACACGTTTGGACATAAATGAAGCCCCTCTGTCCAAATGAATATACGCATGTAGCCAGAAGATGGCAAAAACTGAGCAAAGCGCTTGTTGGACCGTTGTAGAGGATACATCGAGGCAGGGTATTGTGAAAGGAAACCACAAATATTCATCAATTATTGTCAGCATATATTTGTTATGAGTTTTTGATGTAAGCGGTCCTTTAAAATCCAATGCAATTCTTTCCTAGGGTTGCATGTCCTTTATGACTTTGCTGATGTTAAGATGGTAAAACCAAGGTTTATTTTCAGCACAAGTCTTACATGATTTGGTTATTTCTTTCATGTCCTCTACTGAGGATGGTTTTTGATTTTTGTAATGTGGACCATGCATGTAACACTTGGGTAGCACAACTATCTATGTAGTTTCTTTAACTTTTCTTTGAAAGTAGCCAAGCTACATACATGAGAGAAGGTGTCCACAGCTGCGTTTTCTTTACCAGGGCAGTATGTTGCATCGAACGAGTAATATGAGAGTTCCATTTTCCATCTGGCTATCTTCTCATTTTTAATTTTGCTTATTGTTTTCAGGTTGAACATGAATGAGGCTGATTTCTGGTCTGTAATTAGTTTAAAATATCGCTCGATCAAATAATTCCTTCATTTTCCCAGCAACTCAAAAATAGCATAGGCTTCTTTCTCTATTACAGAATGCCTACATTCCATAGGCTTTTTTCTCGTCCTGGGTAAGACGCTAAACTATATCCGTGTCCCGGGTAAGACAATAAACTACATCCAGCAGCAAGGCCTCTGATCAGGAAGTTTTGAGGAGTGTGGAACCTCCTCTTAATTGCTGGTGTTCTCAGGTCCACCCTGACCTAGGGTAGTAACACCTGTTAGGGTCCCAGCTATGGGCAAATAGTTAACTATTACCAGCAATACATTTTTGAAAAAAATTATTACCAGCAATACAATTTTGAAGGAAAAATATTACCAGAAACAGATTTTTGACAAAACAAAATATTACCAGCAATAAAAAATGTTGTCGGCATTAAATAACCCATTGAGATGGATATGCTGTAAAACAAAATAAACTAAACCAAACCATATGCTTTTTTCTCTATTACAGAATGCCTACATTCCAATTTAGACAAGGTTCTGGAGAAAAAGTGTATGGGCCTCCCCAACTGTCTTAATCCTAGAACACTAACCATGGGTATATAGTATCCAGCGCAAATTTTCCTAGTTTTAATTACAATTTTCAGTACCTGATTTTCTTACCTAAATAATATGTTTTTCAGTTTCTATTAATGTTAACTCAAAGTACAAAGTTTGAAGTGCCTGCATGTAAAATATTTCAAATAAAGATTTATATTTTAAATTTTTTTTGATATTTTCAAAATCGGGTATGATATACCAATGGTTAGTAGTGATGTAACTTTAATTGATGGTTAGTGTTCTAGGGTTAAAGAGCATTGTGAGGTGTCTGTCTTTACTACCAGAGGTAGTGTATGATTGGATGTAGTAATGGCTGCTTTCACCATGACCTTCTTTAACTCATGAAATGCTTTCTTTTCTATAGGAGATAACAGTAAGTTTGATACTGTTATTGGCGGGTGGATTTTTTCTGAAAAAGATGAAATCCAATGTGCATAGTGTGCAAACATTTCTAATGCATGGTGCAGAGTGGGTAAATCTTTTGGGTCTAGTAGGCTGAGTAATAAATTCAGACATTTTGGATTGGGTTTTATGTTGGTTTTACTTATTATGTACCTAAGAAATTTTATATTTTTATGTCTAAAATAACATTTGTTGTGGTTAAGTGTAAGCTTGTATTTTTAAACAGGCGCCATGAACAATTTAAGATTTTTGTCATGTTCCACTTGATTTTTTCACACAAATAGTTACATTATCAATGCAAGCATAGGTGCCTTACAGGTTATTTTTCGATATTATCTCGTCTGTCACTCTTTGAAAACTAGCTACTCTGTTAGTCACACTAGATGGTATTCTGTGAATTAATAGAGTTTGCCGCTGACCTCAAAGTCCATATAGGGTTTATAGCTGAGCTTTACTGCTACCGAATGGTAGGCACTTTTAAGGACCAGAATACTAAATAGACCATTTTGGGCTATTTTCTCTATCATATCGTCTATTTTTGGCAGAGAGTAGGCATCCAGCAAAGTAAACCATTTTATTGTTTGGAAATAGTCAATTACTATTCACTTTTTTCTGTTCTCAGAAGAGACTACAAAGGCTTGGGCTCTCCACAGTGAATGGCTGCATTTGATTATTCCTTCTTTCAACATGCAGGCAACTTCGGTTTGGATAAATAATTTATTCTCCTCAGTGTTTCGTCTAGATTTAGTAGTTACTGGTTTACAATCTGGTGTTAAATTGTTGAAGAGAGCTTGGTCATTCTCATAGCTGCTAGGATGGCTTAGAGCCTTCAAAGGTTTGGTTTGTTTTGTTTTACAGCATATCAACACCAATGGGTTATTTAATGCTGACAATTATTTTCCTCGTAATGTTTTGTTTTGTCAAAAATCTATTTCTGGTAATATTTTTTTCCTCAAAAATTTATAGCCGGTAATATTATTTTAAAAAATGTATTGCTGTTAATATTTTTTTTCAAAAATGTATTGCTGGTAATAATTTTTTACAAATTATTTCTGGTATTAAGACCTATTTTTACACTTTAATAATGCTTTTTACCTCAGTTTCAGGGTTAACTATTTGCCCATAGCTGGGACCCTAACAGGTGCTACCACCTCGGGTCAGGGTGGACCTGGGAACACCAGCAATTAAGAGGTGGTCCCACGCTTCTCAAAACCTTCCGATCAGGGGCCTTGCTGTTGGATGTAGTTTATCGTCTTACCCAGGACATGGATGTAGTTTATTGTCATACCCAGGACGGGAGCCTCCAAAGGGTATTTCTACTAATGAATGTTGGCATAAGAAGTTGTGCTCTAATATTAAGTTGCAGCATAAATCTTTCATTAGTAGACTTCTTACTCCTTGGTATAGAGTACCCTTTACTCGTAGATCGACTAGACAGTATCCAAGTATTTGTATAGAAAGAGATGAGCTAGCTATCACCACTTTGTTTAAGCATGGGTAAATTCTTCATGAATTTAGTTTTGCAATACTTGCATTAAGAAAGTTTTCTGTCCTCCCCATGTCAATCAGCTCTTTTAGTTGCTGTTCATTATCAGGGATTTCTATCGTTTTCAATGATGCCAAGCACGTTACCATTTTGCTCCCCTTTTTCTTATTTTTACAAACTTTAGCCCTGCTTTCCGCATGTATAGCATTTTCCCCTTCTAGCAGGGCATAATGACCTTATGTGCCTCTTGCCTCCATAGAAAAAACATGTGCATTTAGTTAAGGCTGATATTTTCAGTGAGCCTAGCATTTCGTATGATTAGGAGGCCAAAATATGTGGAGAGGTCTCCGACGTTACGGTAAGTGTATTGAAATTTTTAGCAATTTGTTCTGCTAAATCTAGTACTCTTTTCTGATCATAGGCTGCTGTTTTTGAGTATTCTTTGTTGGATATCCATGGATTGTAGCCTGTTTATAAAGACATCTTGGATCAATTCAGCTTAATGTTATTCCTCTGATACTGAAGAAAATGAACAGTCCTTACTTAGTTTTATCAAGGCTTGATAAAATCTGTCAACAGAGTTTGAGGAAAGTTGATGCCTTGTAGCCAGTAAATGCCTAGAAACCAGTTCATTTTTCTTTTTAATGTAGATCCCATCTAATATTGTTAAATCCTCTATTTGGTGAGATAGTGTAGCTTATTAGAACTCTGGTCAAGAAGTTCATGCAAGTTACTCTACAGTGACAATAATCCAGTTTGGCATCAGATGTGTTGGGGGAGTCAATAATAAGTTTCTCTGGACAGAGTAAATTAGCTATTTTCAAAATTGTTAACAAGTGTATATTAAATTGTAGTAGAATTGTTCTAGACAATACATGTCGCTTGTCAGAAAGCTTTCATATACTCTACATATCAGCAAAGTTCTCCTTGAATATATGTGTGTTCAGGTCAGATCCATTAATGGAGAAGATGGATCATACCACAAGCACAAAGGGGTCTATGTTTACCACCATTTTATTCAATTATGCATTCACCATTATTTACAATGACCTGTTGCCATTTATCATGAACTTCTTGGATGCCTTTTCATTACAATTCCATAGGTTTTGATGTCAAAATGTTTTGAATAACTCTTGAATCTGGTTTTAATTAGTGAAAACTTTCCTTATCAAAGATTTTTCCAACTGATTGAAATAAGTAATAATTCATTAGTGAATATATTGCATAAGGTAGAACAGACTGATGTAATGGAATAACCTGTCACCCCCATGAGTGACTACACTATAGGTAGAAACTACCTATAAGTATCTGTAAATCAACAGACTACAGAGTCTAGCTGGGATCTGTTAAGTATGACTCAGACTTACGCGAGAACTACCAATAGTAGCACTCACTACTGGATTGACTTGCAACGACCTTGTGGATAACTTACCTTTATTCTTATTATACTGCTTTTACAATAAACTTTTACTTATTCTATCCACCTTGTTTTTCAAGTATATATTCCTATTAGCACAGAATATAACACAGACCAACTAAGTTCTAGCTGCATGTGATCTTGTCTTGTCATAGAGGGGAGAAATATTTTCCCCATTGACAAGTACAGAGTGCTTTTCAATCAAACTTTTATGGACATGGACATGTTTCATCTGCTGGACATATAAATGTGCATTTAAAGGTTATATTGTATTTTAAGAACTCTAAATGAATAATACCTGACAATCCCACAACACACAGAACATTACCTCTCTTCCAACTTTTGTGGTTGGGTATGGAAGTTTCTCTTTGTCAATCTACTGTTGAACATCGTTTTAGGTAATCCATTTTTGCATCACTTGTTATGATGTATTTAAGGAACAGTTAGTTTCATTTATCATTACAATTGGTTCCTAAAAAACAGAAATTATTTATGACTTAACCTAATACATTTGGGCTAACATCCTCATCTTTGTTGTTATTGCTACAATGTTATGGACATTATGCTCTTTGGCCTACTTTGGGTGTCTGTTGATTTCTAGATTAAATCAAGAGTTCAGTTCAAAATTCTCTGAGGCTTGCTTAAATTGACAGACAACTGAAGAAGACAGAGGGCACAGCAACCAAAACATTGTGATAATAACAACAAACATAAGGAAAATTTGCTCGAATGTAAATAATGATAACTCCTTATCCCAGGAATTCAGACAGAAGGCCATCAGGTGATAATAATAACAAAGATGAGGATATTAGTCTGAATGTAAATAATGATAACTCCTTATCCCAGGAATTCAGACAGAAGGCCATCAGGTGATAATAATAACAAAGATGAGGATATTAGTCTGAATGTAAATAATGATAACTCCTTATCCCAGGAATTCAGACAGAAGGCCATCAGGTGATAATAATAACAAAGATGAGGATATTAGTCTGAATGTAAATAATGATAACTCCTTATCCCAGGAATTCAGACAGAAGGCCATCAGGTGATAATAATAACAAAGATGAGGATATTAGTCTGAATGTAAATAATGATAACTCCTTATCCCAGGAATTCAGACAGAAATGTGAGTTTCCATTCATAATTACAAAAATAATTATATAAAAGAAAACTAGACCAACACAAAAAGAAAAACCTTGACTTGGGTGTGTCTGGTGTATGTAAGAGTTGTGTTCTCGTGAATAATTGGCTATTTGTAGAAAGCAATCTCTCAGTATAAATGGCATTACTACTAAATTTGTATGGCATTTGTTCTAATGAAAATGATGATGCATAGTTGACAATGAATCATGGTCAATCATAAGACCGATGTTTTTCAATGTTGATCTCTGTTGGCGCTGATGGTTGGGAGGGCATGACTTGGATTTGGGACTAATTGGATGCAGAATTAAAAATTAGTCATAAAATCAAAGGGATAATTTTAAGCAGTAATTTTCTATAGAACTTGTTTGTCTTGATTGATTTGTTTTCTATGGGTTATCAACCTGTTGCAGGTTATTTAAAACCGGAAAATATTTTTAGATTTTAAGAATTTTATTTTTGAGATAAAAAATTAGTAATACAAGTCTTACTAATTAACCCATAGCTTGGTGGAGAAAATGAAGATTCATACTTTTCTCAAGAGTATTTGCATGTAAGTGAATATAGCAAGTCCAACTGGAACTCGGCTCTCTGATTAACACTTCTGAGGCATTATTCCTTAAACCACCCATATATCTAAACTTACATCACCTGGTATTCCCAAGCAATCACCCATCAAGGTAATAACCAAACTTGACATTGCTTAACTTTGATGATCGTATGGGAGCCGGTGTTTCAACATAATGCGGCCATAAGCCAGTACTTGTTTGTGTCAGAGTATGTATTCTGCCTTAAAATGTTTGTTCATATGCATTTTGTTGTGGCTTTGTTAGGGCCAGAAATAAAGACACAAGAGAGGAATTGAGTTAAACAAATATATTAACAGAAACAGTAATACAAACGTATACAAACAAGAGTGTTACAGCAAGAATGTTTGGTCCGACTGTCAGAGCTGACTGCTGAAAACTTCCCTCTTCAAAAGGCAGTACCTGCTCCTATTTATAGCTGGGAGAGTCCATGCATGCATGGGTAAATTACCATAACACATTTGCTGATAGAATTAATTATGAATGTATCTGTTTAAACTTTTCTTTTTGAATAGGTAATGTATTACCTTATCTTTTCTGCAAATCTCCTTCTGTTAATTAATTCTTTCAGTTACTAAAAAGAGTAGACACAGTTTTAGTGAATGTTTCATTTCCAAATGTCTTTCTGCCAATAGAAACAGGAACAGTGGAATATTTACAAAAGGCAAAAATGTATCAAGTATTGCATTTTAACAAACATTATTCGTAAGAATTGCTTTCAACTGTATTTCTGTCATCTCAGTCAGAATTAGCATATTCGTGTTTATTGTTTTTAACAATCAAAGAGGGAAAAACAATAATTGAATTTATCTTGCAAACTGAACACACCTTTTAAAAATTAAAAAAAAATTATTTTGATATTATTGAGCTGGAGTACTTAATTGATAGTAATATAAAAAGACAATTCTTTCTTGGAGAGGAACATTTCTGTAGAAATGCCCATAAGACATTATTTGAAAGAAATCAGTATTATACAATGCATCAAATAACCAACATATTCTCAATACACAAATTAAATGTTGAAAATCATTTACACCAGCTTGTTTATGTTAGTTACTTTGTTGTGTGGCTTCCAGACAAGTTAAAAATACTACTGGACTTTATATTTCTATGCAATTCTCTACTTAAATATAAAATATTTTGGTTGAATTTATTTATATGTATGATTAGTGCATTTGATAAATTGTTATGTGTAAGGTCCCTTTTGTGTTCATAGATATGTTTTTTTATAACAGAAATGTAACAGGTGCTACCACCCCAGGTCAGGGTGAACCTGGGAACAACAACAATTAAGAGGTGGCTCCATGCACCTGAAAACCTCCAATCTCCTGATCAGAGGCCTTGCTGCTAGATGTAGTTTATCATTATACCTGGGACTAAAAGATATATGTATGGTTGTTAAACCAAAATGTTCAACTATAAAATAAAAAAATATTTTGTGCTTTATCAAATGCACTAGTCAGACACAGAAATAAATTTGACCACAATTTTGATCTAAAAAATGCCACATTCATAAAATGTTTTATTTTGTTTTAAATAAATTATGATGGATGATTTATTCATTATGCTTGAAATAGTGTTAGTAACTTGTTTCAGGAAAATAAATCAGAATTCTTAAAGTCCTTAGTTTCGATGTATTGTTATGAAGAGGAAATGTTCATACAACAGATTAAATGATCTGATGCAAAATAATATTAAAAAACATTATTTAAAACAAAAGGAAAAGAGTTTGTTGCTCACCGAAGGGATAAATGGTTTGCATACGTTCCAAAGTAGACGTAGAGAGATAGTTTGAAATACTTGGCTTTCTTGGATTGTTGAGAAAAAATTCTTTGAAGTTCTGCGTGCTGGTTAGAAGCCAATAATATAATTAGTGAGTAATTATACACTGTTTAGAACTTCAGCATTAGTTGTGAGCAACTGAAATGAAACCTTTTACATTAATTCAGACATTCTTCTCTGATTAATTTAATTTTTCTCCTCATTTTATATCAAAAAGAATTTCACGTTGTCTTACAAATTTATTTCCTTTTTTCTTAACTGACTGGCTAATTTTTGTGAAGGCAAGATTTTTATTGTCCAAAACTGTTATATACTATACCTGTAAACACTAATGAGTATGTCGTAATCCTCATAAATACGTTAGACACTATTGTAAGTTGGGGAAATATGCTAAGTAGTCCACCACTAGCAGAGGTTTACCTACTTTACGCTGCTGGCGAGTATTGTATTTTGTTGATGTTATAAAGATTACCATTTCATTTCCAACCTCCATTTTGGTTATTCCTCATTCAGTAACTCTTTCTAGGTTACAACAAAAACAATTTGACATAGGCTCACAAATTCCTTTGCTTCTTCTTCTTAGTTCACAAATCAATTTCTGTGAAGGCAAGCTTTTCATTGTCTTAAAGGAAATTTCATATAGGCTCAGGAATTTTTTACCTTCTTCTTCCTCAGTCCCCCAAATTTGAAGGGAGTGGGTGGAGGGAGTTATTATTATTTTGCACTCACTACATATCTTCATGTGTTTCATTTGACCGGCACCAGACAAAAGTTTTAGCACCATTATATTGGCCAATACAGATTCATCACTGAATATCATTTTCATACTTTTGTCCACACACCATGATTGTTTCTCTTTAGTTGGTTTTAATCTCATTTTCTTCTGTTTGTGTGGTAGTACTTGTTTTTGTTTGGCTTTTCTGTATGTAAATCTTATTTCATTTAACTGATTTTTTTACAGTTCTGTCATAAACATTGATTCCTGTTTCAACTCATTTGTTTTTCATTTGTTTTGTTGTACATTTACTATTTTCATGGCATGTTTTATTAAGTTTTCTATGATAATGCTTTATCTCTTTCATGGCCTGGAGTGGTAGCACCTGTTAGGGTTCCAGCTATAGGCAAATAGTGAACACCCCCTATTAGTACCACTTATTAGTATAATTTTATTTGCCAGTCATAATTGACTGGCAGTCTGGTGTTAGGAATATATTTAATAGTTTCCCCACTCACCAGGTACTAATATTAGCATTAGTGTATCTATTTATACACTAACACTTAATAAACAGAAATGAAAGATGAGATACACCCATGCACAATTAAAACATTTAATAAATACAAAAAAATATTACAACAAATTGCATGTGTCTCCAAACAGATGAATGCATACATTGATCCAAGAACGAGCATGTTTGACTGAGGTGCATAAAAGATAAACACAAAGTGTCTTACTTTTTTCTGGTTCTCTTGATGAGATGAAATAAAGTGCCTTGCCAAAGTTGGAGACAAAGATCTTGTTTACACTCAACCAAAAACAGTGAACATAATGTCTGTTTTCCACATATATGGACTTCAGGAAAATGAGATATTAACTGTTCAACAAACAAAACAAAAAACTTCCCTAAAAGCAAGTTTTGGTAAAAGGGGCTGAATTCCCATGTGACCAATGGATGTCTAATGTCCTAAACCGTGCCATCAATCCAAGGAAAGACAATTATTGTCTCCCTACACCCCCAAACAAAAATAAAACACTATGAAAGTATTAAAATACATTTTTACAGCAAAAATACCAACAATATATTTTTATATAAAATTTACCAACAATACCTATTTATAGTAAAATTACCAACAATACATTTTTAAAGCAAAATGACCAACAATATATTTTATCTGTAGCTGAAGGCATACAGTTGCGTTCAAAATTTATTTAGTTGAAGCCATAAAATTGTGTTCAAAATTTTTAGATTACGGCAAAATCAACCAAACAACTTTTGTGGTCTACCAATATATATTTTTTTTTTAAACATTTCATTTCTTTATTTATATCAAATTTCAGACACAGCTGACTGGGAACAATCAATGTCTTTCACTACATTACACTATGGAGTACCTTCTTTAATGAATTTTACAATCCTTTCTATCATTTCAATTGATAGTTCCTTTGTTGGTACCATGTTTCCTTTCAATTAGGTACATCCAAGCAGCTTTTGAGGTCTGCAAGAACTCTCCTTTAACTGTAGACCAATTTGAACATTTACGTTTCTGGTGGTATTTGTTTTAGGAATGCAAATTACAAGACCAGTTTTATTCCATAATATTTTCTTCTATATGGATTGGAAAAAGATTATATCATTAAGTTAAATAATTTGATATAGTTTGTTTAAGGTATATTTTATGAAACTAGAAAATAAAAAAAAAAGTTTTGCACCTTATCTTATTAGTTTATTTAATGATAAAAAAAAAAACTTCAAAATAAACATAAAAGTGCTAATTCCATAATTTTTGCCAGGGGTAGTTGTGTAACATGCTTTTAACACATGGTCAAATGAAAGCAAAGCATGTAATGAAGTTAAATGATATATATTCAACTCTCCCATTGTATTCGACATATGAGGGTCAAGCAACTCAATTCCTAGGAGCTGAAAGCCCAGACACCAGCACATGTGATTTGATTATAGTGGTGAAGATTTTTTGCAGAACCAACCACACTTTTTGAAGGGCCGAATACAGAGACCTGGTGCTCTACATGCCACAAAGTCCCCAAATGACCCTCCGCAGGTTTTGAATTCAGAGTTGTCCTTCTCCTAGACCAGCTGCCATCCAAAGCAACTGGTCTAGGAGAAGGACCAGTCTGTCTTGTTATTTACCCATAGCTGGAGGGAGAAGAAGAAGATTTATACCTTTCCCAAGGGTATTAGTGTGTAAGTGAATGTAATAGATTCAAATGGAATTCAAACTCAGCTCTCCAATTCCTCAATCCAAGCCGCTATCCATTACTCCAACATGTCTCCTCAACATGATATATATATATATATATATATATATATATATATGATTATATAGTTTTATCCAGTCATCAGCATCAGCAGGAACATCAGAGAACATTTGTTAAGTTATTCCTCCTGCCCTCCTCCTGTGCAGTTGAAGGTGGACATTGGTGACTTGTTGGAAACCAGTTCATTTTGAAATTCTGTCACAGTAAATGGATTTTTTTTTTATCATTCCTTGAAACTGAAGAAATTTACAGAAAATCAGGAAAGTGATGATTATTCACAAGAGTAGCCTGCCTATGAAAGAGTGATGCTATAGCTGTGAAATCTTGCAGGCATTCATTTCAACTCTTCTTATTAATAACTTTATTGTACCTTTCCAGGTGAACTGCTATCTGACTGCTTAAAGAAGACTGTTTATTTAAGAGTACTATGTCAACTTGCTACAACAGTTATGAAAGGCTACCAAAAGCAAAACGTCCAGGAAAACTGATGAAAGGAATCTTGTTTCATCAGGAAAATGTTCCAAAACAAAAGTCCTTGATTTCAATGGCCATTGTGTGTGACTGGCTTTGAACAGGTTGATCACCCAACCTATTCTCCTGATTTGACTATCATCTGTTCCCCAACATGAAAAAACACTTGGCTGGGAACCAATATTACAGTATCACGTATGCTTATGATGACATTTTTGACCAACTGGATGAACATCCTTCTTTGAATAGTCAGATGTCAGTTTACTTGGAAAGAAAGAATGCAGTTATTAATAAAGAGTTGAAATTAATGCATGCAAGATTTCACAGCTCTAGCATCACTTCTTCATCTTCAGCCTATGAACTTTTCAGCCAACCCTTGTACCTGGAAATAAACAATGCAGTTATTAATAAGAAGAGTTGAAATGACTGCATGCAAGGTTTCACAGCTCTAGCATCACTTCTTCATCTTCAGCCTATGAACTTTTCAGCCAACCCTTGTACCTGGAAATAAACAATGCAGTTATTAATAAGAAGAGTTGAAATGACTGCATGCAAGGTTTCACAGCTCTAGCATCACTCTTTCATTGTCAGCCTATCAACTTTTCAGCCCACCCTTGTACATGGAAAGGAACAATGCAGTTATTAATAAGAAGAGTTGAAATTCATCCGTGAAAGATTTCACAGCTCTAGCATCACTTGTTCATCGTCAGCCTACGACCTTTTTAGCCAACCCTCATATTATTATTTATTCAATTATTGTTTATATTATTTATTTATTTATCTAGAGATAATATTGTATATTTTATATTGAGTTATATATTTTATCTATTTGTGCTCATTATTTGTTTATCATACTAATTGGCATGAATTGCATATAGTAAATGTAACTTAAATATTTTTATTATGTAATTTAATATATATTTAAGACAAGTGAATGGTCCTTATTAATTTACTGATAATTTAACATTGAAACTACCATATATTTCTGCATATAAGGCAACATTTAGATAAAATAAGTTAATAAGGCAAATTTTCATGAATTTCTCTGATGCCTGCAGTATAAAATGACTGCTTATTGATTATATAACGATAATGTTATTTGAAATGTTGTTATTTACTGTGTCCTTAGAAATTTAAGACAAATCACAAAAATCACCATTAAAAATTGGAGGTTGTCTTACACTACAATTCTAAAAAAACCTTAAGTTCTGGGTGATGTTTGGCAATAGGCCAACCTCATCCTCAGTGCAATAACCAATAATGTACATGAAAAGATTCACATTATTAAATAAACTGATAATAAAAGTAATAAAAACCATTTCTAACTTATATATACTGGCATAACTTCATTATAAATGGCCTATTCAAAAATAATTACATATCAATGAAATCAATTTGTATCCATGCAAGCTCAGAAAATGTAAACATTGAATTATGATTGAATTGACAGCAACCTTTATCTTTCACAAAACTTTCAATAATCATCATGGTAGTGTTAATTATGGCAGTAATAAAATTTAGTACTATTATTGTACTGTTATTAGCAGTATTTTGTGATTGTCAATGAAGTATAAGTAAGTGGCCATTAGTACACCAGGCTGTCTGTAACTGTTTAGAAAAGAAGAGGAAGAAGAATCAGTGTTTGCAAAAGATCACATGATGTAATGTAAACAAAAAAATGGTTTCCCTTTTAGGGGATGTGTAGTAAAACATGATATAAAATCAATTTTTTTATTTCATTTATTTTAAATTTTCTTGATATAAAGCTTGTATCTTTGGCTGTCTTTTTTGCTGACAAGGTGTATCCCTGTCTTGTTACCATTAATAAAAAGTCCTTTCTTCTTGAGTTCCTTTATTATCTTATGTAAGAGTTCTTTCAGATTTTTTTTCATCCATATATCTTATCATGGTAAGATTATGGCTGTCAATAATAAATCATGGTAGGCCTTCTAGTCCATTTGAGATTATCTAATTGTATAGGTTAAGTGAACACGTACTTGTTGCACTTCAATTGCTATTTTTGTGCATTCTCTTTAACAAAAATTTCAAATAAAGAAAGTAATCTAAATACTCAATCAAAATGATAAAAGTTCAAGTTGCATTCTTTTGATAGTTCAACATGATCACAGGTCTGTCCATCAAACAAAAATTATTTACATTATCATGAAAATCACAGGCCAGTATAATGTTTTGTTAAAAGAACGATAATAGTTCAAATATATATCAAATGTAACATTTATTGTATTGAAGAAATGATACAAAACATATAAATGTATAGAACAATGAAAGTTGTTTTCATAGGTCCAGTATGTGGTATCAGAAGGTAAGAAGAGATTGGCACATGATGCATGTTCATTTATTGGAGGCAAAAAGAGGCCAAGAGCCCTACATCTTGCACTGAAGCACCAGAGGCTGTGATTGGACGGTCCTCTGACCAATCCAGAGCTCCCACACATATAAGGTATGCCAGAGCCTTAATCTTACTTCTATGTCTATGTTCTGAGCAGTATGTGTGTGTTAAAGGATGTGTGTGTGGATGTACTAGCACAGAACATCAAACCAAAAATGATTCACTTGATGTTGCACTTTTGCATTACCATTTACTTTTTTATTTTAAAAGAAAATAGCCAATAGAGATTTGTGATTTGTGTATCATGTGACCAAGGCCACTGAGAGCAGAGCCCCCACCTCCAGTAGGATCAATGTATTGTGAGATAAGGAATGTTTTTACTTTTAAAATTATTAGAGTATCACATATGTTGGAACTACACCTTTTTGCCATCAACTTAAAAAGTAGAAATTTAAATTAGAAAAGCTCAACTCCAAATTAAAAATGCTAAGTCACTGATAGATAATTTCTGATTACACACCAGTGATTATATTGTTCTTGTAAACTAATGCTGTACCATTTTGCACTAATAAAATCTTACTTTGGAATTAAGCTTCTACCAATTTGAAATTCATCATTTTTAATTTGAAATGGAGCTTTTTTGATTTGAAGTTAAATTTTTTTAATTGGAAGTTGAGATTTTTTTTAATTTAAGGGTAAAAAGCTGTAGTTCTATCATTTGAAATTCTCTGTGATGTCAAATAGAATGATTCATATGATTGATTCATTTTTTATGGCTTATCAACCCTTTGCAACCAGAAATTATTTTTAGAGTGTGAGAATTTTGTTTTTGAGATAATAATGATTTATTGATAGAAGTCTTACTAATTAACCCATAGCTGTGGGGAGAAGCAGTGAATTCATACCATTCCCAAGGGTATTTGCATGTAAGTGAATATGACAGATCCAACTGGAATTGGAACCTGGCTCTCTGATTAACAATTCTGAGCCATTATCCATTATACCACCAGCACATGCAAGCTTATAGTACCCAGTATTCCCAAGTAGTCACCCATCTAGGTACTGAGCAGGCTCAACATTGCTTAACTTTGGTGATTGTACTGAAACCAGGGTTTCGAAGCCCTAGATGGATTCGGAATAATTAGAGAAGATAATTAAAAATTAACTGTTAATTTATTGATTAATTGTAATTACGTTATCTGAATTGCAAAAAAATATTCATAGTGATAATTTGTAGATTGGAATTCAGTACTATTTACAATCGTCTATTATGAGTCATTTCTCTTCAGGATGTGGGTAATCAACTTTCTATCATTTGTAGTTCTAAGCAATATTTGTTTCTTTAATAATCACTCCTAGTTCCTGGGCTGTAAAGCTAGAGGAGGGGTCGTGGCTTTCTCAAAATTTTTACCAATTGTAGTATTTTTTACAGGGTTTTATTTTAACAAAATACAAATAAAGAAAGAAATACAAGAAAGTAAAAAAACTATCAAACCAGAGAGGAACTGGAAATTTTAAATGTTCTTGCCAGTAACCATTTTGGCAGCCTTAGATAACTTAATTCTAAATTTTTCTAAATTCTAAAAATTCTAAAAATTTTCTAAATAAGAAAAAGAATTATCTAATTTCATTTCTTATTTAAAAGTAAACAATATTCTGTCATCTTTCAATTATTCAGACAGTCTATCATGTAGTAAGGTGAGACATCTGTTTTTGTTAGTTAGCAATTTAATCATTAGGCTTCACCCATGTTATTGAACAGATTTCTCCGTTATCTAACATTTCCTTGATACTTGCTATTTCAATTCTCAATCTCTTATCTGCAACAAGTTTAGTTGATTTGATTGCTTCAACCAAATCATTGTTATCTACAAAAATTATCTACAAAAATCTTGATAGGAATTATCTTTTGGTGATTATTTTTAACAACTTGTAGTGGACTTGCTTGGAGGGGAGCGTGATATGAAAGACAGCCTGAGCGCCCTTGTATCGGTAAGAGGTCACAAGAGGCCCGCTAACATTTTTGAATTAAAGATATGAAATCTAACAAGGTGAAACAAAATGGACAACAGAACGAGGATATGCATGATTAATGCTAAGTTTACTTACAAAGCATAGGCCGTGAGTTGGATTGTCTGGTAATTGTGGTTGAACTGATTGTGTCGATGGTTGAGAGTGAGGTGCAGATGTTCCAGTCGTGTCAATGGTTGGAAGTTGATGTGCAGGCGTTGCGTACATGCCGGTTGAAGTCGGTGTTGAAACCTCCCGTAGTTATTATAACCGATAGTATATGGGAAAGGTTATTCAAATCGAAGTTAAGGGAAGTTGATTGCTGCTGGTCATTGCAGATGATTGCTGCTGGACAATCAATTGCTGCAGGACAATCGATCGCTGCTGGTTGGCTGGTCAAGCTTTGGACCGGATGTGTCGGGTAGGAACAGTATTGGTGATGGTATCTGGTCAGTGCCAGGAAGCTGGCATTGTGATGTTGTTAGGTATAGTGAATGTCCAGTGCTGGCATTGCATATCTGCTGGTCAAGTCCAATGTTGAAACCTCCCGTAGTAATTATAACCATAGTGTACGGGAAAGGTTATGGACGATGTGCAGGCAGCAAGTAGGGACAGAATGCTGAGAGTCGAAAATGTGCAGTAAAGCCAGAATAAAGGTAGAGAAAGACCCAACTTGCATCCAGTTGGCAGACAAAAAAAATAGGAACATGATTTAATATGCAAGCTAGGTAGGCATCCTGGCCAGGAGTATGCGTACCAAACCCTGAATTCAGCAAGAAGTCGCCATGTTATTTTAAGGGGGAACAACAACAGCCACAGGTCTTGAAAAATACTAAAAATCTCTCTAAAAAATAAGTTGAGATTTGCTCCGAAAAAAGGAAGGTCTAAAAGTGCTTAAGAAAGGAACAAAAAGTAATTAGCTCAATTCTAAAATGAAATGAGATTAAATTACGCAGTGTGTAGAGAACATGATCAAAAAGCTCAAGGTCAAAGTGTCCTACTTGTTCCCATTTAGGGAGCGGCCAAAGGTGGCCGCAACAAACTCACCAAAAAACATTGAGATACTGAATGCATTGTCACCCCCCTCTGATAGAGCTAGTGTCTCACTGGCTAATGTACTTTTTACTACTCTTTTCTTTTTGACTGGAAAGCATAGAGCTGGCAGAGAGTCCCACAAGTGAGAAGTGTGAGAAAAATGTTGTAAAGTAGGACTTGAGATGTAGCTGATTTACTCCTGTTTTAACTCCTCTGTGACACATTTCAGCTGCCTGTGGCTACCATAACACTAGACAAAACAGTATTGGAACAATGGGTAGGAAAAAGAAAATGTACCAGTTGGCTGGAGGGGGAATCCAAGTAAAAAAAGACATTCAGTCAAAAAATAAGGAATATGAACTAAAGGGGAGGTGTTCTAGAGTAGGATTCAGTGTACTTCCTGCTCTTCCCTACTACTGTGACAACAGACTGCTCCTACTTATAAATATGGCAAGTAGCCATATTAGAGTAGGATTTGAGGAGTAGCTGATTTACTCAAGTTTTTCTGTTCTATGTATGTGTATTTAATAAACCTCTTCTTTGTTTTCCCTACCTAGTCTTCTATTCGTTTGATACTCCCTCTAACTACGACCTTCCTAATTCTCAGCTATTTTGAACAAGGACAATGTTACAACAAAAAGAAACTGTTAGCATAGAACTTACAGTTACAACTAGCTGCTAACTCAACTGTAAATTGATAAGACCTTGTTGCCAGTCTAGTACTGCACTTAAATTCATAAGGTCTAGGTTCCATAGTGAAGAGCTCATCTGAACAATTGCTATGAATATATTTATTGATTTTATCAAGGAGCTCAAGGTAAATAGCAGGGGCACTGGACTATATGTGGCAGCAATATTCTAAGCATGGACAAATGGCAAACTTATAGAAGATTTTAATGCTAAGACGTTGATAAAATATTTGAAAAAGAGAATGCTAATTCTGGGCCAAGATTCAAAAGCTCTTAAAATCAATCTAAATAGCTTTTTGACAGAAGTTTTTCTATTTGTTTATTTGAAGAAGCAGTTAGTTGACAGGTCACCAACTATTTTGACATCTGTCTCCAAGAATTCAGAATAATAGGCCAATTAAACATCTATACAATCTAATTATATCTTACTTCAAAATGATAATTACAGAAAATAAGTATCTGACTAGATCTTCGTCTATATTATTTATCAAATGCCCTGTGCAGATGAATGGACAGAAGTGATGTAATACAATGTAATTTCTATAATTTACTTGAAGATTTGTTCTTTATAGCAAGCAAATTTATTAAATAACTACATATATCTTTATTTGAAAGAGCAGTCATATCTCATGCAAACAAAAGTTAAATAAATGCTTGGAGGCACTTCTGATTTTAATTAATTCAACATACAAGAAACCTTATGATCAATATATGAAGTAGACTTTAATGAAATGAAAGCAACTGAAAATATTTTGTAATAAATTAAAAAATTGTAATATCCTTTCACTAAACATAAACTCTAAACTGCAAATGTCATTTCAGAAAATGCAATTTCTTTTTCATCAAACATTAAAGCAAAAGTAAAAAAAAAAGCATTTTATTTAAAGTGATTTTTTTTATGTAGGCATTATTTGATTTTAGAAGATTATTCCTTTTCCTTATATTGCCAAATCCTTTCAGGACATAGGCATTCATAGCTATCCATAGCTTCCTTTTCTTTAATATCTATAAACTGTGTATTGTCCTGACTGTTCTTGAGAGAGATGGTGGAGTAGTTTTCCAATGTTTTAGCCTCCTCCAAGACTGTTTACCAATCAAGGTTAGAGTGCCCAGTCTTCCATGTTATTTAAGCTAAAGGAAAAAAAAATGGATTTCTGCCTTTCCCAAGAAATCACAAAATTTGTGAGAGGGGAGAATACAGGTAGGGGATGACACTTGTTTTATGCAGAGTGAGAAAAGTTCAGAGTTCATTGCAAAAGTTTAGTCTTATCAAATAGAGAAAACACAATCTCTGAGTTGTTTATCATAGTAGTCACTGATAGTTTGTCATTATTAAAAAAAAACTTTCAAGAAACAAGTCTTTTATTTTCAATTTTAGCTTGGACTGTACATAATCATCTTAGCATTACCCAGAACTTTTTTATAATAATTGTGGGCAGTTTTGAATGTGCCAAGAATTTTGCTACACCATTCATACAGATGTAGAAGGTAGTAGCATTTATAGTGAGATATGGCAGCAGTACATTTATGCATGGATCAAGTTTGGTTATTTGGCATTTACTCATATATGTCTTGTGAGGAATAAAACTAGGTACCTCCACTAATTCAGTAATACACAAGGATTAAGATGAATTTTTAAAAATGAAAAAGATTTCTTGAAGCTTTCATTTTAGCTTCAGTTGAAAGCTAAAAGGTTTAAAATTTACTATTTCCAGTAAGCAAAATACTTTGTGGTGTATTTCTAACAGAAATTATATAGATTGGAATCGATTTTTTTTCAGTAAAATCGGCCACTTTTGTAAACAAAAGTTAATTCTCGGTTTTAAAAATCTTACAAAAAATAAAATATATATTTCTGAAATGGTATTTGACTAAAATTAGCAAATTTAAAGTTAAATTAATCTGATTTGAAACAAATAGTACTTACTTATAGTATAAAATGTTGTATACAAACATTTCTTAACCACAGGGTCTTGTTTTTCTGACATAGATTTATTGACAGCCATATGTTTTCATAGTTAAGTATGGTGGAACAGATGATAAAATTTATATATGGAGCAATGTATAGTGGCTTGGATTAAGGAATCAGAGAGCCAAGTTCAAAATTCTAGTCAAATCCATTACATTCACATACTAATACCCTTGAGAAAGGTATGAATCTTCTTCTTCTCCCCCCAGCTATAGGTAAATAGCAGAACAGACCGGGTTCTATAGCCCTGGATGGCAACTGGTCTACCGCAGAAAGAAATGGCAACCTACTACAGGAAAAAAAATCTGCCTCATCAGTCATGTATCGAAAGATACATGATTGCCTAAGCATGTATCATGTATGGCACATAACTGACTGAGCTTTTAATGATAATGTTAGATTTGAACATCCATACAGGAAATTCTGCACATATATACACATATGAAAACAAATCGAAATTCTTTTAAAAATATTTGGGGACATCAGATTGTAATAAGTTTTACAATATATGATTAGTTTTACAATATATGATTAGTTTTACAATATATGATTAGTTTTATAATATATGATTAGTTCTTGGTAAGCTCCAGAGGCGGATATGCAATATAATTGGCCCAGTTCTGGCATCTCGTCTACAGTCGCTCTCTCACAGACGTGCCGTCGCCTCTCTGTCTTTTTTACAAATAACTTGGTAATTGCTCCAAGGAGCTGCATTCGCTGGTTCCCAGACTTCATGAATTCAAGCGCCCTACGAGGTTGGCATCCCGCTCTCATCCTTTCACTGTCGAAACTACTAAATGTAGGCGTCTCTTCTACTCCAATAGCTTCATATCTCGCACCTCTCACCTATTCCAGTTTCCCTGTGAGCTATAATCTCCAACTATTCAAATGTAATGTCAATCTACATCTCTAGTTGCTTTGATCTATCCACTACCCTTCTCCTCATCCTTTCCTCTATCACTCCTATCTGATCTTGCTCCAAATCTTCTGTAACCCCTTGCGTCCTAGTGGCTTCCTGCCTTGCTTGGGGTGAAACGCTTAAAAAAAAATATATATATAGTTTTACTTTAAAACAATATTTCCTAAATGTTACCCTACTGAAACTCAATTTTAGATTTAAAAACTTTACAAATTACTTCATTTAAAATTTTAAAAAAATGAAAACAAATCTTGTAAAAATTTATTTTTCATTGAAAAAATTGTTTTTCTTCATAAAATTTTTTCTTCTTTAAAATATATTATTCATAAAAGCAATTAAAATAATGTCTTAGTTTTATTGCATTTTTATTTTTCAATTCAGAACAGATTTTTGGTACGATGGGGTCTGATTTTGCAAAATAAATTCAGTGATTTAAATTCATTAAAGAATTTTGCTTTTAACTAATATAGTCACTAAAAATTATCACATTGAATTTCTCAAGTTTTCATAAAATTAAATAAGGTGGTGAAAAAAAAATATTTTTACCAAGATTTTCTATTAAAAGTTTTTTGAAAAGAATTTTATTCATTTGTGAATAAATTCTGAAAATTTCATTAAAATCCAACTGGGGCCAATGTGTAAAAATAGGTTTTAATACCAGAAATACTTTGTAAAAAATTATTACCAGCAATACATTTCTGAAAAATAAATATTACCAGAAATAGATTTTTGAAGAAAAAATTTTTTTATCAGAAATAGATTTGTTGTGGAAAAAAATATTGCAAAAAATAGATTTTTTGAAAGAAAAATATTACCAGAAAAAGATTTTTGAAAAAAAATATCAGCAATACATTTTTGGAAAAAAATTTTGTTGGCATTGAGGTCGATATGCTGTAAACCAAACCAAACCAAACCAAAACGAAATCCTCTTAGTAACAGCATAAAGATTTTGATGATAAAACTATGTTTTCATTATGTTTGGGGCATTTTTTCATCAGAGAATGCTGATTTTTTAGTGATTCTGTGGAGGTACCTAAATAAAACTCTCCATGCTAGAAAAAATTCACACAGAAATGAGGGAGGCTGTTCTGGGCACTCTATTCTTGAAGAATGCTGAGAGAGGAGCTTATTGCAATGTAAGATCTGAAACTATCTCAGTCAACTTTGGAGTATCAAAAAATTGTCCAATGAAATGGGGTATCAAAGGATGCCTTTGGTTTGACATCAGTCTTTGACACAGCTCAGCATTCCAAGAAGGTAACACTACTGTAGAACATTTGTCAAGACAGGAAGTGAGAAAGAGGTTTGTATAGTGACCTCCTATATTGGGAATATGAATAGACTTGTTCACAGTTTGGGTTTGAAGGATAAGTCATGACCATATTTACTTGCTTCATCAATTTTGTTTGAGTCAGCTAAAGCAGTGATGGAGAGCGAGAAGAAAGGACTAAGCATAAACTACAAGAAGACAGAATGCATGGTCATCAGTAAAAAGATGAGCCCGAAATGTAATTTGCAGGTCGGGAACACGAGAATCAAGCAGACGTGGAAGTTTAAATATCTGGGAAGCGTTTTGACAGAAGATGGTAAGTGCAACACTGAGATGGCCAAGGACACATTCCAAAAGCTGGGCAGAGTATTGCAAGACATGAAGATTTATTTGGTAACAAAGAAAAGAATACTGAGCTGTTATGTGACATCTGTCCTTCTTTATGGCAGCAAATGTTGGACAGTTTCCTCAAAGATGAAGAAGAGACTCAAGGTGATGGAGATGTGGTTCTACAGAAGAATGCTAAGGATATCATGGTCCGAGTGTGTGAGCAACAATGAGGTCTTAGAGAGGATACAAACAAGGAGGAGCCTTATACTTAACATCAGGAAGAAGTAACTGAAGTTTCTGGGACACATAATGAAGAAAGAGGGCCTGGAGAATCTGATACTCATGAGTTGAATAGAGGGAAAGAGAGACAAGGGAAAACAATGCATGACATACCTAGGGGGCTTAAACAAGAGGATGACAGAACATGCTCTAGGGGAGGTAGCAGAGAAAAGGAACTGCAAGGTATAGAGGGAGGTGGAGACAGAGGATGGTAAATGCAACACTGAGATCCGTAGATGTATTGGGATGGCCAAGAACGCATTCCAAAAGCTAGGCAGAGTATTGCAAGACAGAAGGATTTCTTTGGTAACAAAGAAAAGAATACTGAGTTGTTATGTGACATCTGTCCTTCTCAAACTAGAGGATGACAGAAGGTGCTCTGGGGGAGGTAACAGAAGAAAGGAACTGCAAGGGATAGAGGGAGATGGAGAGCCATGATTGCCTACATCCTGAGAGGACATGCTACATAAAAAGAAAGAACCATTACGAAATATGATTATGTCATAATAATTTTAAAAAAAACCCCAAAAAACATTAGTTAAGTGTCTTAGTTTAGTGTTAAAATCTTATCCTTTCTATCATAAAATATTATTACATATACTGAGTCTCTTCAGGAAGTGGGAATCATGACCCTCCACAACTTCCTGTACTTTGTAGCCCTTAGTAATGTTTGTCTAGTCCCCGTATGATCACAGAAGTTAAACAACATCAAGCTGAGTCAATACCTGGAGCTTGGGAATACCAAGTGTTGTAAGCTTGGATGTGCAGATGGCGTAATGGATAATGGCTTGGAATCGTTAATCGAAGAGCTGAGGTCCAATTACAGTTTGGTTGATTATATTCACTTAAATGCAAATACCCTTGAGAATTGCACAATTTTTTTTCCTGTAGTAGGTTGCCATTTCTTTCTGCGGTAGACCAGTTGCCATCCAAGGCTACAGAACCTGGTCTATCCTGCTATTTCCCCATAGCTGGGGTGGGGGGAAGAAGAAGATTCATACTTTTCCCAAGGGTAGTAGCACGTAATTGAATTTCACTCAGTTATGTGCCATGCAGGATATACGCTTAGGCGATCATGTATCTTTCTATACATGACTGATGAGGCAGATTTTTTTTCCTGTAGTAGGTTGCCATTTCTTTCTGCAGTAGACCAGTTGCCATCCAAGGCTATAGATTCCGGTCTTTACCCATAGCTCGTGTGGAGGAGGAGGAGAAGAAGAGGATCCATACCTTTCCTAAGGGTATTAGCACATGTGAGTATAATGGATTCGACTAAATCATTATCTCAAAAAAAAAAATTCTTCCAATCCTAAAATATTTTCTGGCTTTAAATAAGGTTTGGTAAGTTGTAGAAAACAAATCAATCAATGTAAAACAAGGTTGCTAGGTAGGTTATACTTATAAGAATGTCAGTATTACCGTTTGAAAATTGCTTAGTTTTTTTAGCATCCTTAAAATTGCTTATTTCCATGATATCAGCAGACTAGTTAGACAGTTTAAGAATATTTTTCTATTTTTATCACATATTCTTATATGTCTGAAGACCATATAATAGAAGCTTCATTTTGTAGATAAACTTCTGTCGAGAGTTAAAACATTTTTCTAGAACAACTTGGCAATTTTAGCACCTTATAAATTTGCTACTTAATAAAATATGAAGCTAAAAGTTGGTGTTCATATAATTCCCTTTTTTTGGTTTAATTTTACCTTTATTTCAAAGAATTTAGATGCTATGGGCCCTTAAAAATGTTTTTCATAACAAAAAAGGAAAACTTTAATTTACAATAAGAAAGAAGCAATTGAAATATCTAGGGCAGACAATGAGGAATGGGGGCTAGGAGAATTTGACACTCACAGGACATATTGAAGGCAAGAGAGACAGAGTGAAGAAGTGAATAACTTAATACAGCTTGTGAAATTGGTTGGTAGAACAGGGATTAAGAAAGATAGGAAAAAGATAAACCTTACTATGAGCTGCACAAGACATGAAGCTGTGGAGAGCTATGATCGTCCATATCATGAATGGACATGGCATATAGAAAAAAGAATCCTGAAGAAAAGTAAAGATAACATAAAAAAAGATTTGACTTATTGAGTTTTCCCACCAACAGTGACTAGTGGATTACACTGGAGATAAAGTGACAGCAAGTCTTGTCACTTCTCCAACACTCTTCTCAGTATTCTAAATTTTTTTAGTATTGTTGTTTTCTGGATGGTCCTAAGTCTTCTTCTGATTTCAATTTCTTCCAACCTTTCTGAAACAGTTCCCAATGCTCCGAAAATGACTAGCAGAACTGTCACCTTCATATTCCCAAAGTTCTTCAATTGTCTGGTAAGGTTGAGATACTTTTCTGTCTTTTCCCTTTCTTCAGATTTTCAGTGTGGTCTGGCGGAACTTAAAAACACATTATCTGGCATATTTCCTTCTTTCTGTTTACAACAATTACACTTTCCTTTTTTTTTTAGTGCAAAAAAACAAAACAAAAATGTAATTATAGTTTTAAGAGAACATATGCTATATTTAATTCTAGCTGGATAAAGAACAATGCTGTGAAAGTGAATTTTTCCCAGAGAATAAGAAAGAATGTTCTTTATAATATACTTAAAGACAAGCTTGTATATTCAGATGTTATTTATATACAGGGTGAGTCAAAATTATGTTAACACTAGTATGAGACAAATCATTTACTCAAAGTTTACTGAACAGTTCAACTTCAATGGTAAGTGAAAATGCTTGCTTCAAATGCTGCAAGTGTTTGCCATTGATAACAAACCCCTACAAATCAGAAGATCAGGGTATTTCCAACAGGATGGTGTACTGCTACATGTTACCCGTACTGTTTGTGATTAAAGTTTCCAAAATCATTGGATGAGTTGTCACGGACCATTGGCATGGCCACCAAAATCCCCTGATCTGACACCCTGTGACTTCTGCTTATGGGCTATGATAAAGGATCACATGCATAGCAAAAAAATTAGAGACATCAAAGAACTCAAGGACAAAATAAAATGTGTAATATCAAACATTTGCTGTGAAATGTGCATCAAGACACTTAATCGTGCTGTTGATTGCAGGTTTTTTGTGCATCAATCATGGTGGACAGATGGAGACTGTTCAGTAAATTCTGAATAAATGATTCCTCTCATACTAGTGTGAACATAATTTTGACACACCCTGTATTTTAATTGGATGAAGATATGGAAAAAAAATTAAAAATGCTCCTATGTATAAGTCACACAATTCTTTTATATATATATATATATATATATATATATAAGAATTGTGTGACATATATATATATATATATATATATATATATATATATATATATATATTGGAATGCCGTACTGAACCATTTATTTCACTCACTGGGGTAGACTGTTCTACTTCCATGTGCCAGTTATCTTCTGTTAATTCCCCTCCACCTCCTTAACCAGGTATTGAACTCACACTCTTCAGGTCCTGTCACTGGGTCTAACTAATGCCATTATCCACTGTGCCATTGAGGACATCTGTGCATGAATTTCTGGGTATTATAAACCTAATGTCTTCAGCAACTATTTTTTTACCAGTGCTCATATTGAAATTTTTGCTGTTATCATTGCATGTTTTTTATCAGAGCTTACATTGCAATTTTTGTTGTTATTATCACTTTTCTTTGGCACTCTTTATTACTTGTTCCCATATTGTATTCATTTCTATGCTTGGTCAACTCAGGAGATTTTTGTAGCCTAGCATATGTGCTGATTCCTTAAGTTTACAAATTTTCCAATGATGTTCTTTGTCTATGATTTCAACCTAATCCTACAGAGGGTAGTGATTTCCCTTTTCTCTCCATATGTGGTCAGCCATGCCTGATTTTTTCACTTCCCCTCGTGTTACAGCTTTCTGGTGTTCTTGAAGCCTTACCTTGAGGGGGCGGCCTGTCTCTCCTTTATATTTCTTTCCGCAGCTGTGCAGGATAGCATACACACAGTTTTTAGTCATGTTCTCCTCTATGGGGGTGTCGTACTTGGGAGAGATATCTGCAAAGTGTTGTCCAGCATAGAAATGAATACAATATGGGAACCAGTAATAAGGAGTGCCAGAGAAAAGCAATAATAAGAACGAAAATTGCAATATAAGCTCTGGTAAAAAACATGCAATGATAACAGCAAAAATTTCAATATGAGCAATGGTAAAAAATGATTGCTGAAGACGTTAGGTTTATAATACCCAGAAATTCATAAACAGATGTCCTCAAGGAAATGTTGTGATAAATATGGAAACAAATATGAACATGATAGTCCGAACAATGTAAATAGTGTACATCATCTCAGAAATATAGACAGAATATTTTTATTACTTTAAATATTATTTTTAATGGATACCTGTATTTGAGTAGATGTTCTGTTTATTTTTAAGCAGTATTTTATTTAATCTAATGGCTTGCACATTTGAGAAAACTTATCAAGGGAGAAATAAGTTATGACTTTCAGGAAAATCTGAACGAGTAAAATGTGTTTTAAAGGTAAATAGAAACTTGGTTGATTGTGAAGCTCTTTGTAGTCAAGTGGCCAAAGATCAGACGTCAAACGTTTCTCCTTAAAAGTGAGACACAGGCTTGAATTCGGCTGGAAGGAACATTTTCTTTAATAAGTTTTCTTGAATGTGCAGGCTGGTAGACAAAATAAAATGCTGTTTAAAAATAAATGGAGCATCTACTCAAATACTGCTCTCCACTAATAATAGTGTTTAAAGTAAGAAATATATGTTGGATTAAAATAAAATCCATTAATTCTTTAAAAATAATATTTTGGTATATTATGATCATATTACTTTAAAAATATTTAGGATATTTGACTAGTTCCACTAGTGTACACTGGGAGAGCATAGCAGAACTAAGAAAGTGGTATTATTTTGTTAAAGTTAGTTTTTAGTATGTTAGTAGAGTTGACAACTGTCTCATATTTTGATGTTAAAAGACATTTAATGTTTTTGGCCTGAATTTTGAGAATTGATCATAAATTTTTGCCATTTTCTTTTTTAAAGATGTACTTAATGAACATGAAAGACTGGTAAGATTCCAGCCAGTCCCCCCACCTCCTACTTCTATTTCTTTTTTCTCTCTTGTACTTTCATGCTGAAATTCCATGACCAAGGAAAAGGATTATTCTTACTCGTTTTTTATTACAATACGGCTTCACTCAAAAATTCTAACTAAAATGTTATTTTACATTGACCATATAAAACTTATTTTGCACTGACCATATAAAATTCTTGAATGATAATCCATTACATGTGAATTCATATCCCTCAAAAAATACCAAACTGATTTAATTTAGCTTTGTGGTTCCATAGTCTGCAGATCCCATGGTTGGGAACCATCCAGAGGGTTTCTGTAGTTTCATTTTAGGCAGTTGACAACCTTATACACCAGGTATATTTTAAAATTATAACAGAGGAGTAATGGATAGTGGCTCAGATTGAGGAATTGGAGAGGCTAAGTTCGAATTCCAGTAGAATCCATTACATTCACTTACATGCTAATACCATTGGGAAAAGTATAAATCCACTTCTTCTCTCCCCACCCCAGCTAGGGGCAAATAGCAGGATAGACTGGGTTCTATAGCCTTGGATGGCAACTGGTCTACTGTAGAAAGAAATGGGAAAAAAATCTACCTCGTCAGTCACGTATCGAAAGATACACGAGTGCTTAAGCGTGTATCACGCATAGTACATAAGTGACTGACAGAATTTTGTCTCTAGAAAATAACTTCAAAATTTCAAAATATCTCTTCTGGAATAAATTTCTTTTTCTTATTTTTGTGACCAGGATTAGATAAACATAAAAAAATAATTATTTAATCTAAAAAAAAAAAAATAAATATAAAATAAAAAAGACTGACAAAAAATTTAATAAGAATAAAAATAATAAATAAAATTAGTGAAACACAAAGTATAAAAATAATTTACTGCATTGTGTGCGTGTGTGTGAAAGTGCTTATTTTTCCCTTCTTGTCTGAAAACATGAAAAAAGTTGTTGGTGAAGAATCTGGGTTAAGAAGAAGAGGAGTTTTATTTGATCTAAAAATAACACATTTCTGTTATTATCTGCTGCTTAAGGGTGTCCCCTACCTACATCCTAATGTATTTTTGGATGTAGCAGAAATGTTCTGATGTCATTCTGTTATCGCAATGCTGGTAGAAAGATATTTTTTCAAATGATGAACTAATTAGTAAATGCAAGTTTTCATAAATTCTGCTTCTCCCAGCATCCAGTAAACTCCAGCCTCAAGGATTCACACCAATTTTGATTTGCTGAATTAAAAAAAAAAAAAAAAAAAAAATCTGTTGGTTTGTCGGATGCAGGCTATATTTCTTTGCGCTGGTTGGGAGAAAATAGCATTTTTGACATGTAGAAAAAAAAAAATGGTAATAAAATGAAAAGGGATTTTCAATGAATTTTATTATATAGAATTTTATTATCTCCCTTTGCACGGTTTTCGTTTTCAACTGGAAATATTTCATTATGCTTGTTCTCCATGACATTGTACAAACTCAGATAGAGAGCACCTCTCACAGAATATTTGTAATGCCAATCAACACAGACTTCTGAAGCAATGGGATGCTAATATGTACAGAACTGGTGCAAGGGATTTGTGCCCACTGCCACAAATCTATGATACAGGGCACCCCCCCACTCTACTACATCTCAATTTTCATAAGGTACTAATCATATAAAATACAAATTTTATCGTAACTAATTATATACAATAATGGATAATATGCAATATAGTTGAACAATTCAACAAGAAAAATTGAAAATAAATACAATGTAACTAAATAGAAATTAGAGACATGTCAAAATAGATCATTCCTTTTTAAATAAATCAACAATGTTTCGTGGCAATTTTTGACATCAACTTGATATTTTTCTTGTTAAAAGTTAAATAACTTTAACACATTCAACATTATAGATAAAAATAGTGAATTATATATAGTGTCTTTTCAAGACTTAGCACAAGCAAAACAAATTCACAGATATAATAAACAGTATTAACATTTACTGGCCTGAATGTCCAAGAAATTTCATAGAAAATATGTGTCCTCTGACAGGAATTGAACCTGTATCCTACACAGAACTGTCATATAGCCTGATGTGCTATATCATTTAGATAGAGGAAGCATCCGGTTAGCAAGGTTGAATTAATGCTTTTAAACTACCAATTTCCCATGATTTCTCTTGAATGCTCATATCTGCTTGAAGTGTATCTCCTTAAACAAATGATGTCATATATTATGAAATAGACTAAGTGGCCAGTAAATGTTGTTAATACTGTTTATTATAAACAGAGCATTTACTTAAATATCTGTATCTATAAAAATAACATAGAAACAATAAATATATTGTCAGACTTAGTCCATTTCATTAGATATATTGTATTTATTTTCAGTATTTCTAGTTGAATTGTTCACCTATATTGCATATGATCCATTATCGTAGGTTACAATAAAATTTGTATTTTTATATGAATACTAACATATGAAAATTGAGATGTAGTAGAGTGGGTGGGCCCAGTATCATAGATTGAGAGGAGGGCACGAGAGCCGTGCTCTGGCCCACCTGAAGATGAAAAATTCTCAATGTAGGGCTTTGGTAGTACAGACCGCCAGTGTCACAATGATAACTGGGACATTAGTAAACATCGCACATTCTGGCAACTTCTTCCAGAGGTCAGTGTATTTCTTAAGCTTGTAAATTTGTTTGACTAGACAACTCTATGTAGCTAGATTTGGGGCTGAAGTAATTCTGTATTTCAATTAATATACAAATGTTATGACTGTCCCACTGTGAGATGACAATGTCACCAAATAAACCATTATGTTTATTCTTGAAATTATACCAGTTATATCATCATGGCCAGATGACCCTGCCATTATACTTTTATCTATATCTTTATTTGGACACCAATTACAGGAAGTCGTGGAGAACCATGATTACACAGATTGTGAAGGAATATGGCATGTGAAAGATGATGACTATATCAATACAAATTGCACTGCAGTCCTGAATGATCACAAATACTACCAAAAGTTACTTAGTACACCAATAACAGGAAGTCGTGGAGAGCCATGATTATCCAAATCTTGAAAAACATGGCACATAAAAGAATATTACTATATTAATGCAAATATAACTTGTACTACAGTCCTGAATGATCACAAATACTACCAAAAGCTAGAGAACTAAAATCAGGAAGTTGTGGAGAGCAATGACTGCCCATGTCCTGAAGTGATATGGTACATAAAAGAAAATGGATTACAGCACCAAATATCAATTTCTTCAGTTTAAAGTTGACATAATAATGTGTGGTTTGCATGTTTGTATAGTACATGGGCTCTGTTTATCAATTATTTATTTAATAGTTAATTAAATTAACTAATTAATTTGTTTAATAATGGATTTTGGGCAAACTTGGAACTTTGAGCTCACAAAAAAAAAAAAAAAAAAATATGAGAATCAAAAGGATGTTTTTTCCCTTGATACCACTATCATTTTAACTACCTTCACTCCTCAGCAATGTTTATTGTTTTAAAAAGCAATGATTAGAATTGTAAGAAAACCTAAACATGATAAAATTAATTTTTACATTTTTTTTATTCTTGAGAATTTGTAAAAGAAAATATAAAACAGTATTTATTGGGCTGTTTATTCACTAAAATAATTTTAAATTTACAACATACTAAAAATCAATACACTAGATTAAAACTAATGCAATATTTATCATATACCAATTTATAAAGAAATAAATAGGAAAACAATTTTTTATTCATAAATTTACAAAACATTCTCTAAATTATTAAAATATGTGAACGAACTACAAGGAAATCCATATTGTTTATCATTTTATAAAGTTTGAATTGATTGGGAATTAGCTGATGTTCTGCTAACCATTCCAATAAACAATCTAATAAATAAATAGTATTTAATATTTTTGTTCTAAATTCTCAAGAACAGAAAAAGTATATCACTTTCATCATATGTGTAGGTTTTATTCCAATTCTAATCATAACTTGCTGAGGAGTGAAGTTAGTTAAAATATTAGTGGTGTCAAAGGAAAAAACATCTTTTTGAGACACTGTGGGCATGAAGGTCCAAATTTGCCAGATTTTGTTGTTTTTCTATAGTCTGTAATCAAGGCAGAATAAAAGGAAAGGAAATAGAACAAACATATTTATTATTATGGTTAAATCTTTCTTTTTTTTTAAAGTACTATCTTCATTCAGGATAGGTGTAATTATAGCTCTCCACAGCTTCATTATCTTAATATCTGATAAAAGCGCATTGCCATGATTAAGCTTGTGAAAGACAACAAAATGTTTTCCCCTTGCTTTCTTCATGGCTTCAAATTTAGAATGGTTCTTATTCTAAACTCTTTACTGATTAAGACCAGACAGCCTGGTCTACCCTACTATTTCACCCATAGCTTGTAGGAGAAGAGATGGATTCATACTTTTATGAAGTGAGCACAGAAACTGTTTCAGCTGCAATTTGAACTTTGCTTGCTGACTCTATTTTGCACACTGTTAACTGTCTGTCCACCCACATCTCCCTGGCTAAATGTACAATAGTAGAAAAGGGCAAATCATTAAACCAGACTGTATGTCAATGGTGAGATCTTACCTGGTTTAAAATGCAGAGTTATCAATCTTCAGTGTGA
The DNA here is from genome assembly GCA_963932145.1 of Acanthosepion lycidas. Classification (NCBI taxonomy): domain Eukaryota; kingdom Metazoa; phylum Mollusca; class Cephalopoda; order Sepiida; family Sepiidae; genus Acanthosepion; species Acanthosepion lycidas. Next base: position 6,808,199 of record OZ010593.1, on the reverse strand, counting down.
ATTCTAACTTATTTTTAGCCAATAGAACCTATATGCAATGTTTCTCATTCTTTCTTGTGTGCCAAATACCAACACAATGGGACAAAAGCTTAAACTGTGACTATGTGTGTTTATATGTATGTGTGTGCTGGTATGTGATCTTGTTAGAAATAGTCTAACACACTTACCAATCAACATGCCATCTACAGTGGAGCAAGAAAGAAGGAAGGAATATACAGTGAGGCAAAAAACAAGAGACAAACACTTTTCATATTTTTTCTTTTATTAATAGGGCTAAATTTTTATGGAAGCAGAATTGAAATTATTGATATTTTAAATTTTTCTTCAAAAAATGAAGTTAATTAATGTCAGTATTCTTCAATCATATCTGTTTTAAACTTGGTCAGATGTTTATTTGAAAGTTTCATGTTATGTATGTATTTTAAAGAAATTTAAAGTGAATCAACAAACTAAACTAGCCAGACTAAATCTTGAAACCATGTGTGATAAAACATTGGCCATTTGTCATCTCTGTGTAGTGTCACACGGTTCATAAGGAATGAAACTGACATTTTTGTTTCAAAATGTCTAAGTCTAAATTTCATGCAACTGTTGAAGTCAGAAGCTATGCAGCTGGCCTTTTGTCAAGAAGAATAGCCTTATCTGGATAACTATAAAATTTAAGGATATTCAGATTTCATTTTCTGTATATATTTCTAAGCTGAGGTATTTTAACTATTTACATCGTTCAGACTGTTGTCGTCATCTTTATTGCAATTTTCACAATGTTTTGGCTTTTGTATGATCCAGCCCACTAAAGGTGATACGTGTTAAAATTTCAAACAGAACCGTTTATTTAGTCCATGGGGACAGATAGTTCTAATTCCACGTGCCATGCCTTTTTTGGATATCTCAGTTTCTGTTAATTTCCTTTAGTAACTCAACTCTCCAAGTTTTTGTTCACCTCTGCTGAATTCACAACACTTTGGATCAAGTCACTTTTTGAATCCCTCAATCAATCCTTTTACCCACCGGGCTAAGTGTTTTTGGTTTAGTTTGAAAATTCTGAAATATATCTCCTGAAGAAGGCCAGAGTGTACAACAGGCTGAAACATTGTGAATATAGCAATAAAGATGAAGACAAGTTTGAATTATGTAAATAGTGTAAATCAGATTACATTGTCTACAATTCAGGGAATTGGCCACACATTTCAAGTGACAAGTTTTGTGACACAGGAGAGCAGATTCTAGAACATATTTGGCATATTAATACAGAAATTAATAGAAAATAATAAAATAGTAAGAGAAATTCAGTATTCTATAAATGCTACAGCATACATTGCGTCCAACCGCTGATACACTAAGCGAAGTGCCATTTAACTCAGGCGGATATTTAGACAACTAGGTATGGCATGTGTGTCATGCCTAACTTCATTTACCCGTAGTCCTAAGTTTTGGGCCACTTGTAGCCTACAGTATGTTTGGGGTTGGCCTATACAGTAGGTAGAGGCCTAACTCAGAATTTTGAGCTAAAAATCTCGAGATCCACTTATATGTCAATCAGTCAAGTCGACTTGTACACAACAATTTATGGTAATATAATTGACACAAGAATTTAGAAATTCAAAAAAAAAAAAAAAAAAAAAAGAAAAAAGGTTTTGTTTCAAGATGAATAATTTCAAGAAGGCAGAATAAAGTTATTTTTTTGATTAAAGTGGTCCACAAAGAATGCTGCAGATAGACACAAATTTTTGTCAGTTTATGGCCACCATGCTACTTGGTAATCTAAGCATATTCTCTGGAATGATGAGTCATATTTTGAACTGTCTACCAATGCATCAGAATGAACTGTTTGAAGGTTAGGTGAAAGATACAACCCAGAATGCCTGTTTACCGCATGAAGGAGGTGGAATTATAGTATGGCATGTTTTGTGCATTTGGTATTAGTGAGCTAGTACAATGCAATAATTCTATTAATATGAAGAAATACTAAAAACGTAGCACTACTTAAATAGAGTGGTCCACTTATAAAAATAGGGAAATATTTCAGGAAATAATTTTTGTAGAATAGTATTCATTAGTCTGTGACACTTTTCAGAACCAAAACATATTGATTATTGATTTTTTATTGATTTAGAAGCAGAGGGTCCTGTTGATAATATCAGTATCAAATCAATTCCTGACTTTGAAGAATTACTGGTCTTTGGAAAGCTGCTTGATGAAATCATGAAAATTTGACCTGGCATTGGCAAATTATTAAGGAAAAACACTTTATGGGTACTAATGAAGGATTAAAATCAATGCCCCCCCACCTTCCCATGGTGACAAACCATCATCATCTCTTGTGATGGAGAATGAATTAGTGTTATATGTTTGACCAATTATAGTAATTTGTATTTACAGAATTACTGATGACCAATTAAAAAGATTAATTGATTTTTTTTTTCAGCTCATCAACCTTTTAGGTTATTTCATGCCGAATCATGTTTTTTTTTTAGATTATAAAAATAATTATTTTTTGTGTGTGTGAATATTGTATTAACAATTTTTTGGAGATAATGATTTTCAGATACATTTCTTACTATTTAATCCATAGCTGGTGGATGAAGAGGTAGATTCATACCTTTTCCAAGGGTATTTCAATGTAATAAATCTGACTTGAGCTGTTATTCATTGCATCTCCCACACACGCTTAGAGCAACTGGTATCCCTAAGTGGTCACTCATCTAGATACTGACCAGGTTCAACATTGCTTAACTTTAGTGATTGGACCAGAACTGGTGTTTCAATGTGATATGTCTGAAAGCCCAATCAAAAAAGATAAAGCTGATAACATGGAGATTATCCAGTTGGACAAAATTTAGTAGCAATCTTATTAATTTAGGTGGTCTAGATTCTGTATTTGACACAATAGGTGTACATAGGTTTGCCTCTTGTCCGGTTCATACTCCTCCCCTTTTTTTTTTTGAACAGAAGTAGATTGGTTTAGTTTATTTTGTTTTACAGCATATCAACCTCAATGGGTTATTTAATGCATGCAAGATTTTTAAGATAGGTTTGTATGAATAGAATATGAATTCTTTGTAAGAAATCAGTTTGTAGATTTGGTTTCATTGATGTATTTTTGTAAAGAAGGTTTTTGTCGAGAGCCAAATGAATTGCTGGTAATAAATTTTTTCAAAAATGTATTTTTATACTTTCATAGTGTTTTTACCTCAGTTTGGGTGGTGGTCATTATTTACCATAGCTGAGACCCTAACAAGTGCAATCACTCTGAGTCAGGGTGGACCTGGGAACAACAGCAATTAAGAGATGGTTCTACACTCCTCAAAACCATCCAATCAGAAGACTTGCTGGTAGATATAGTTTATCATCATATCCAAGACAAAACAGGAGTAGAGGTTTATCCCTTTTTAGAATTGGGTATCTGGTTTCTTCAGCTTTGTACCTCTGATATCTCCACCTGAACTCTGGAATTTTATTCACTAATTAAATGTTGACCTCTTCAAGTCTAGTTTTAGTTATCTTTTCTTGTACATGTTTCTTACACTAATACAATTCCCCACAGTAACTAGAACAGTTTTAGTTTTATGGTCTAACATGATAACTGTACAATCACTTGATTGCTTCATATTACAAATGGCAATGAATTGCTTACGATGATTGATAATTCAGGTAAATGTGGTGTTTACAATCAGAACATACCATCATTTACTAAATGTGTTGTCACTTCTAGGAGTTTTAAATTAATTAAAAAAATTTAATGATTCAAAGGCACAAAAGATTGTTATATTATCTGGAGTTTCAAAAAATATATACTTACCTACTGACTAGTGTTGATTGATATGAAATACCATTTTGATTGATTTTTGCAATGAACATTTTCCCACACAGGTAAAAGTTGAAGCCAATCGTCATTGTATTTGGTAAGTCTTCTATCTTTGCCACTTGTCCTCCATATTTTTCTATTCTTGTTTGAAAAGATTTTGAGCAAAGTTGTTTAATGCCAGAGTGGATAATTTGTTGCTAGCCCCTCCCAGTTTTGTCTCCCTTTCATAGTCTGTTTCAGTTGATCCTCATAGCAACACACAGGTCAATTGTGGCTGGTACTGAGTTTACTGTAAAGGATTTGGGGCAGGAGTTTGCAGAGTACATACCCTATCAAAGATGGTGTTTCATGATGATGACTTCAATACTGTTTATTTGCGCTTTCATAAGGACTGTGAAATTGGAAACTTAATTCTTCAATTAATGTTCATAATTGATTGGAACTTGTGCTGATGGAATTACTCAAGTTTCACAATATATTGACTATACAGGGCCAATGTCTTGTACTGATAGAGAAAAATTGAAATGATAACTTTGTATATTATGAGCTTAGTAATGTTACATTATATAAGAAATAAATTATTTTATATATCTTGTCCTTTCATTTGGAATTCTAACCAATGTGTCCCTAAACAATTTTGAAACAGACAAAACAATTCATCTGAACCTAGAATTTGACATTAGTTTAAAATCATAATTTTGTTGTATTATACATGTAAATGTTAATTTTTCAAGTGTAGCTTAGATGTGGCATAAGGCCAAAAATATGGGAAACCCAGTGAGGATCAAACTCACTACTGAGTTGTAATTCATCTATCAAGACAAGCTTGCTGTTACACCATGAAGTGTCCAGTAAATAGGAGATATGTCTCCCAATTGTATTTTCATAATTGCAATAAAAATGGACATAGAAAAATTCAAACAAGGAGGAATAATAAATTTTATAGTTACTGTAAAGAGATAAATTCAAAGAAAAATATGAAAAATGAAAAGGAAAAAAGTAAACGAAAAAGAATAAAAGTAAAGGAAAGGAAAAGCTTAAGTAGTTTCTGTTCCTCTCATCAAAGCTTGATCAAGAACTGAAAAAAAAAAAAAAAAAAAGTGCATAGTGAATAAACCCAAGAAAGAATGAGATTTTTTTTCCTCCATTTGTTTTTTTTTGATTTACTGTTTTATGGTAAGTATAAAACTTACAGTTGAATGTATTGTTGGGTTGTCATAAAAAGCTAAGTGGTTCATATATTGCAAAACTTGGTATCTTACCAAGATATTTCAACATTGGTCTAAAGCTGGGCTTCCCAAACTATTTTTTTCTCTCTGGGCAGCATTTTTGGAATGAAAATTTGCTTGCACCTTGCCAAATTTTATGTGATAAAAAGTATATTTAAAAAAAAAAGTTAGGATTAAAGGGAGATAACCACAGTTATCATTGATAACTCTCTCCTCCAATTTGTGGACCCTAGATACTATATTCTTAATACTTGATATAATGCAAAAATATCACAATGATAAAATTATTTATAACTATTTATACTGAGACTCATGCATGCAAGTACAAGTAATCTATAATAATATTTAAAATTTTGAAATCATATTTATTTTTTACATGAATTTTTTGATTATCTGTCATTCATTCTGCCTTATCTGCTATCCTCTTCTGTGACACTGCACTGTTTGGGAACCACTTGTCTAAAGTAATTCATGATTAAATTTTAAGCATGGATTACTATGAACATGACATTGTTTCTGTTTCGATGCACAATATATTTATTACTGATTTGAAATATGGAATAGAAAAGTGGGATTTTGTCAATTATACTCTGTGAATAATTGTTGGTCCTAATCCGTTAACTGGCTGTTCATTTTTTTTCTTTTAAATCTATCATCGTTTTTATCATCTCATAAAAGTAAGGTAAATTCTGGAAATGCTTATATATATATATATATATATATATATGGATGTTTCATTAAAAGTGACAGACAAGGTACTATGGTTAAGCTTTTTATTTAATTTTTCTTATGTTCAAACAAGAGCTTTCTTTTCTGGACAAAGGGTGTGTAAGAACTGTCCAAAATGTTTTATATTTCTGAGCGCTTTCAGCTATACCTTTAGCCATTATCAAGGCTATGTTTGTTTTTAATTTAGCTTTACTTTAAGAAAAGTCTACACAAATATGGGTATCCACTAAAAATAATGTTTGAATAAAAATGTATATATATATATATATATATATATATATATATATATATATATATATATATATATGAGATGACAATATATAAATTTTTAGAACAATTTTGGAGGAAAGATGTGGAAACAGTTTTCATATATCTACTGTGGATGAACTAGCTATTAAAGCATTTTTGAAACATTTTCATCTTAGTGAATTGTTTTCCCTTTTAATTAAAGTAGCATTTTGTGACATGAATTAAAGGGAAGCAACTATGTAAATGTTAAGTGAACAAATTTTAATAAATGGTATAATTGGGTCATTTGTGGTAGATTAAATTTCATTTAATTTTTATAAAGCACTAGTAATTTTAATGGGGGCATTATTATTATTATTATTATTATTATTTTTTTTTTTTACACTGATGGTCACTCTACAATGCCAAGCTTAAGATAGAGCGTTACAGAGTAAGAGGCACAGTTTATGGGGATAAAGGGCAAAGATAACAGTTGACACCACACTTAAACAGGTTATCTTGCGAGTTGGTTCCACAAAATAGCACTTCATGGGGAGAAGCTGCTTGAGCGGAACTTACATCAAACCACTTGAATACGAAGGGAATGAGGGTGGTTTGCTACAATGTATGTGTTGCAGGGCTGATAAGGATGTTGACCCCCACAAGCTTATAGGTGTAGACAGCCAAAACAATGTGGAGACAAAGGCAAAGGAGTATATTTTAACCAAATGTCAGTTTTATTTCATTAAAATGATGTGCATTTTTTTAAAATACAACAAAAATAGAAAAAGCTTTTGCTGGATAAAATGTCGGGTTCGGGTAGATTGGACTGGTAATCTTTAGTGAAACCGATGGTAGGTAAGTTGATCATTGGTCGGTTGTGCTTCCAAATCGGATAATAGAAGTGTGATTGGAGATGACAATGATGGGAAACTGAGATGTGGTCGATCTGGTCATGTTGACAGTCAGATTCGATGTGTCGATGATGGAAAGCGGGTTAATGGCTGCACGGGAATGTAATAGAGAATGGGAGATGAAATGGTTGTCTTTGGGTCATCTGCTTTGGTGATTTGGGGGAATAGTTAGAGATGTTCCAACACAAAGCTTGGAAACCTCTTGCCTTCTGGCTGTCTGCTTCAACAATTCAGGGGAATTGCCAGAGCTATTCCAACACAAAGTTTGGAAATCACCTGCCACCTGGCTATCTGCTTCAACGATTTGGGGGAATCGTCAGAGATGTTCCGACACAAAGGTTGGTAGCCTCCTGCCACCTGGCCGACTGCTTCAACGATTCAGGGGAATTGTTAGAGATGTTCCGACACAAAAGTTGGAATCCTCCTGCCTCCTCGCCAACTGCTTCAACAATTCAGGGGAATCGCCAGAGATGTTCCAACACAAAGTTTGGAAATCACCTGCCACCTGGCCGTTTGCTTCAATGGTTCGGGGAGTCATCAGAGATGTTCCGACACAAAAATTGGAAACCTCCTGCCTCCTGGCAAACTGCTTCAATGATTCAGGGGAATTATCAGAGATGTTCCGACACAAAAATTGGAAACCTCCTGCCTCCTGGCAGACTGCTTCAATGATTCAGGGGAATTATCAGAGATGTTCCAACACAAAAGTTGGAAACCTCCTGCCTCCCGGCAGACTGCTTCAATGATTCAGGGGAATTATCAGAGGTGTTCCAACACAAAAATTGGAAACCTCCTGCCTCCTGGCAGACTGCTTCAATGATTCAGGGGAATCGTCAGAGATGTTCCAACACAAAAATTGGAAACCTCCTGCCTCCTGGCAGACTGCTTCAATGATTCAGGGGAATCGTCAGAGATGTTCCGACACAAAAGCTGGTAACCTCCTGCCTCCTGGCTGACTGCTTAAATGATTCGGGGGAATTATCAGAAATGTTCTAACAAAGGTTGAAAACCTCCTGGCCATCCGCTTCAACTATTCAAGAGAATCGTCACAGATGTTCCGACACAAAGGTTGGTAGCCTCCTGGCCAACAGTTTCAACGATTCAGGGGAATCATTAGAGATGTTCCAACACAAAAGTTGGAAACCTCCTGCCTCCTGGCCAACTGCTTCAACAATTCAGGGGAATTGCCAGAGATATTTCAACACAATGTTTGGCAATCACCAGTTGCTTCAATGATTCGGTGAAATTTTCTGAGATGTTCCGACACAAAGGCTGGTAGCCCCCTGGCCAACTGCTTTAACAATTCAGGGGATTTGCCAGAGATTTTTCTAACACAAAGTTTGAAAATCACCTGCCACCTGGCCATCTGCTTCAACGATTTGGGGGAATCGTCAGAGATGTTCCAACACAAAAGCTGGTAACCTCCTGCCTCCTGGCTGACTGCTTCAATGATTCGGAGGAATTGTCAGAAATGTTCCGACACAAAGGTTGGAAACCTCTTGGCTGTCAGCTTCAATGATTCAGGGGAATCGTCAGAGATGGTCCCACGCAAAGTTTGGAAACCACCTTCCTCTTGGCTGTTTGCTTCAACGATTCGAGGGAATTGTCAGAGATGCTCCGACACAAAGGTTGGTAACCTACTGCCTCCTGTCCAACTGCTTCAACGATTTGGGAGAATCGTCAGAGATGTTCCGACACAAAGGTTGGTAGCCTCCTGCCTAAATGCTTCAACAATTCAGGGAAATTGCCAGAGATTTTCCCAACACAAAGTTTGGAAATCACCTGCCACCTGGCCATCTGCTTCAATGATTCAGGGGAATCATCAGAGATGTTCCAACACAAAAGTTGGAAACATCTCTGCCTCCTGGCCGACTGCTTCAATGACTCAGGCGAATCGTCACAGATGTTCTGACACAAAAGTTGGAAACCTCCTGCCTCAACAATTCGAGGTATTGCCAGAGATATTCCAACACAAAATTTGGAAATCACCTGCCACCTGGCCATCTGCTTCAACGACTCGGGAGAATCATCAGAGATGTTCCAATCTGCAGATGGAAATATCCTCCCTAAAGAGGGCTGAGAATGTCGAGATGATACAACTTCCAAGGCAGATCAACTGTGGAACATGCGATCACGCCGAAGAGTACCCCACAGCGGGACAACGGGGAGATTAAAAAGCAGCACTCAGATACTACACCACAGATTTGGCTCTGGGCTGAAAAACTGGTTTTTCATTGAAAAAAGGTGCCAAATTTATCTCATAATGTTTGTTCATCTACTCCTGGCTACTACGAGTACAAAACACTAAATAAAAAAAAATAAAAAAAACTCCAAATGCTGTTGAAATGCTAGTTAACACTTCTTTATCAGATAAACTTAATGGTATATTTCTCACTCAAAATATATCAGGATAATTGTTTAATTGCTAATTAATTACTGATTCAATTCCGGGTGTAAAAAGGTTACAAAGGTCAAGGTCGTCTTATTTGTTTTGTTCAAGAGTGGCCAGAGGCAGCTATGACAAAGCCCACCGCCTAGATAATTGATTGTATCAATTAGTAATAGTAATATTGGCTAAGATTACTTGAAAAAGTGTCCCTCCTTCCAGATCTGGTCTGTTGGACGGGAGGCGCTGGAGCATTGTCAAGGGTCTGTGGTGCTGGCTTAGTTTGATCGATCATGATGGTGTCACCATGTCTTATCGCAAGGTGCTTGTTGGTGCAGTGAAGAACCTTAAATTGACTTTAATATGCCAGTGTGAGTGGTCTTCTCACGGCGTTGTTCCTGATGAAAACGAATTCACAAGGTGTTGAGGAATATATGAATTCATCAGTTGCTGTCATGAAGGTGTATACTTTAGTCAAGCCATTTTGTGGCAGAGGTCCTGGACAAAAGGTGTTGTCAGGTTCGAAACCGTGTTGAGGGAGTTGTCAAAGTATTCTCCGGGCAGTGAAAGAAGTGTACCAAAAACTAGTTTGGTGGGTGAATAACGTAAGTCCTTCTTTATCATATTCCTCCAGGTGAGAAGAATCAGAGGTAGGTAGTCAACCCAATTTGCTGTGTCAGGTTTAGTGGCCAGGGAAGTTTTAGAGACCAGTAAAATCTCTCAACCAGGCCATTAGCACATGGATGGTAAGCAGTCATTCTGATATGCTTGGTTCTGAGTAGTTTGGTGAATTCTTTTAAAAAAAAAAAAAAAAAAAAAAAAAGGGATGATTGGAACTGTGTTCCTAGGTCGGTCATGACGACTTGAGGTGTACCAAAAATTTCGATCTACTCTCTCAGGATTGTCTTGGAGATGGTGCTTGCAGAAGTGTCCTTGATAGGCACAGCAGTCGATCATTGTGAAAAACGATCCACAATTGTCATCAGATGCTGGTAATCCTGACACATCGGCAACGGTCCCACAAGGTTGACATGGATATGTGAGAACCATGCATCAGGATTGCTGAAAGTACCGACAGGGGATTTGGTGTATTGATGGACTTTATATTTTCTGGCATTCCAAGCGCATTGAACCCATTCATGTTAGGCCAAACAAATCGGTTGGTAATGAGTTTGACCATCGCTCACTTGCTCAGATGTGACAGCTTGTGCAGATGTTGAAACACCTGTCTTCAAAGCGCAAGTAATAGCAAATGTGTGATGAAACCAACAAATATGCTGGTTGTGTCACCTTCTTCGGTTGGGGGTTTGTTGCTGTTGTTGGGAAGGTGTTGGTCTCCTTGTCTGTTGATGCAGAGAAATCTGTATTTTCCATACTTGTCTCTGCAGGTTGGCCAACACCTGTTCTGTCATGCTCTGTTTGTACTGCTCGCTCTTCATTGTGTGAGGTGTGAACTGCGTTTATGCTGTGGTTGAACTGGGTGAAAACTAGGTCAGCGGACTCTGCCAAATCATCCAGAGGTGTGGCTCTTGTCACTAGGGCGATAATTTGCGTAACCGATTTGGGTAAGCATTCCAGACATAAACCATGTAGAACCTTCTCTAACATGTGTTTTCCCAGCTGGTTCTTCATGTATTGTAAGAGCTGGGTTGGCATCTTGTCGCCTCTGGTGACATTTTGCAGAATCTCCGGGATCATGCCCGCCTCAGAACATCCAGTATGCTTAAGGATTGCTTCCTTTAAGTGGTTGTATGATTTCTGTTCTGGTAAATCTGCGATGACATCTGATATTTTGTCCATCATATCAGATGGGTGTTGTTGCAGCACGTTTGCAAATTTGGCTCCTTGTGAGATGATCCTTAACATCGAGAAAATTGATTCTACCTGCAAGAACCAATTCTTTGGGTCATGATGGTATGCTAGTAGTGCTATGATGGTGGCCGTCATGTCTGGTGCGTCACCCTTGACCAATTCCATCATTGCTCAGCTGTATCACGTCGAAGGGTCTTAGCCATGAAATTTAAAACTGGTGGAATTAAGAAACTTATGAAGCTGCTACTTGAGTGGGACTTAGAATATTAGAACTAAGGAATGTAGTTTTCTGTAAATTTTTCATGAAAGCAGTGATAGAGTGGCAAGAGGCTTGTGATGTTTCATCTGTGGGGAGCTGGGCCGTAGGGTGAAAAATAATTTGTCACCCACTAGGACATGTAGAGGTTTTTGGACTGTTCAAAACTGGAAAATGTACAGTACCTGCCCATATATTGTATCAGCACTTAATTTTTGGCTTGATCTGGCTCTTATAAAGGTAGAGGATAGTAAGAGGAATCAGGTACTTACTGGTGTGGGAACTGACCATTTCTCCAGCATCTTTAGCAATGGATTGCATGTAGGAGTTCACTTGAGGTTAGAGTTGAGTTCAAGTTGGTTTGGTTTGTTTTACGGCATATCAACACCTCAATGGGTTATTTAACGCCAACAATTTTTATTGCTGGTAATTTTTTTTACAAAGTATTTTTGGCATTAAAATCTATTTTTACACTTTCACAGTGTTTTGGCCCCAGTTTGGGGGTTAACTATTTGCCCATAGCTAGAACCCTAACAGGTGCTACCACCCCAGGTCAGGGTGGACCTGGGAACACCAACAATTAAGAGGTGGTTCTATGCTCCTCAAAACCTCCTGATCAGAGGCCTTGTTGCCGGATGTAGTTTATCGTCTTACCCAGGACGTGGATGTAGTTTATTGTCATACCCAGGACGGGTTGAGTTTAAGTCTCAAATCGTTCATTTGAATAATTATAAATAACAAATGATACCAAAATCATTACTAACAAGAAGTAGCAAATAAGAGGGAGGCTGTTGTAGAGGAACGTGTGTCTGCTGGTTTATAATGGAACAAGTTTGAAGTTGACAACTTCTGAAGAAAATAAATTCAACATTTTCAGGAGGAATAAATTAGAACATGTGGAAGAATTTTACATATACATTTTTATATAAAGTGTAACAATACAAAAAAGAGACAAAAACATAGCAGTGTGAACACAGATAAAATAAAAATTATCTTTTTTTTTTTCCTTCATCTTATCAATCTTTATGGGTTATTTAAACCCAAAACATTTTTGGATTCTAAAAATAATCCTTTTTTTTTTCAAGTCTATATTGTATTAATAATTTTTTGAGAATAACAATGGTTTTATTTTTTCTTATAGGAAATATACTATTTAACCCTAAGCTGGTGGGAGGAGGTGGATTCATACCCAAATGAACCCAAATGGAATTCAAATTAAGCTCTCAGATTTCTCATTCTGTGCATCTATCCATTACGTCATCTGCACATCCACAAAAAATGAAGAAAAACATTCTCAGCTTTGTTGCTAGAAAATGTGTATGTGCGAGTTAAAATTTAGTTGCTGGTTTCTCATAGGAAAGAAATTTCCCCCCAGTGTGGACAAGGCTCGTGTTGGTAATGCTACATTTTAGAGCAAAAGAGTGATATGGAGAAAGGGTTATGTCTGTTGTTTTATAGTCCTGAAACAGCACTACCCAGTAGGCATTTTGGCAGACTAGGTGGAGGATAACCTCTACACTGTAAATTTCCTAGCTTGAACAAAGAAATAATATTTGGTTATTGGGACTGAGTTTAGGAAATGGGTCAGGCTGAGAACTTTTCAACACATCTTTATAAAATTTTACAATTGTTTAAAATGTATGTTCAGTAAAACAGACAATTTAAGCAGCAGAGAGAGAGAGAGAGAAAAGTTTTAAGTTCTTTTGTTCTTAATTTTAAACAAAGATAATAATACTGATTGCTAGTTTCTATAGAATAATCTCAATTATTTATTACTGTCTTCCATCAGCATGACCGATGATATCATCCAAGAAAGTGGCTCATTGCGCCTATTCGGGCTAACGTTCTAAGGTGGAGAGACTATATTGAATCCATCGCTAGATCAGCTGCTAAGAAAGTCAGTTCACTGTCTCGGACCAAACATTTTTTTTCTTTCCGGAATCTATCTTGCATATCTATAAGACTATCATTTGTCCATGCTTAGAATATTCTGTTGAGATATTTCTCTTACATCTTAACCAATTTATTTTGAATTTAAAAAGACATTGCATATGAAGAACAGTGTTTACTAAAAGTTTCATAACCACATTAGTATTAAAAACACATTGCATCTCAAAAATAGCATTTTTGTTTTTTAAGGTCCTATGGAGGAGCCATTAATCTAAAATTATTGCATAAAATGATTAAAGAGATTAAAATCATACAAAGAATACATTTGGTAGTTGCATATTTGTTTATTTGTAAAATACATCTAATAGTTTGATACAATGAATTGGAGAAATGCCAAGATTTATATGAATAAAATGATTATTGAAAAGCGTATGATTCATCACATGTAAAAAGGATGTTAACATTATAAGTGAAAATTAAAAATGAAAATTCAGGGTTACTTGTTTGTGAACAAAAACCCTTTTCAATAATTGGAAAAACTGTATACAATTAACAGAGAAAATGGATCAATACTATTTTTTATAAATAATAGGTAAATGTAAAATCATAACTGTATCAATGATGAGTAGAGAAAGAATATGTGAGAAATTTGGGGTAAAAAAAAAAAAAAAATGTCCAAAGTACAAAAAAAGCAAAAGAAGAATTGAACAAAAGCAAATAAAAATAAACTGAATGGTTGTCTGTTAATAAACTTTATCAACGTATAGCACAAGAAATGAAGTTCACAGAAGAGTGGTTGGCAGTGGACAAGACTATGAAAGATTGTTAAGCCAATAATCATTTACCAATTACTTTCAAATTGAGGATAATCCTTGTAATAGATCTACAACTGCAGAAAGTCACAAGGTATTAAATATTAAAAAAATAATTAGTCCATTGCAAACAATACTAAGCAGTAAACCCTTGCATCTTAGTGGCTTTATTGCCTTGCTTGGAATGAAATGATTAAAAAAAATTTGAAAGGCACCAATATTCGGAGAACTTAAAACGATTACTTGGTTACTTATTTTGTGCATCTTTTTACTTACAATTATTGTCATGTGATGAAAACAATAGTCTGTGCATTATTTGAAGAAATTAGTCATAAATAATCAACAATGCCTTTTTATAGACATCTGTCACTTATATTATTGTGAACGAAGACATTTTTACATTTATATAAGTAGCAAAGTAATCATTCTAAGTAATGCAGTTAATCAAACAAAGGGCTGTGTAATTTGTTGTGATTTTAAAATAATTTAAAAAATATTCAACTTTCTTTTCTTCTCAGATTGTATATACCAAAAGAAAAAAAAAAAGAAAAAAAAAAGAAAAAGAAATAAAAAGAAAAAAAGACAAATGTCAGGAGTAATATCAAATAAAAAAGGGACTGTCACTTTATCAACAGATAATATACATTTACTGAGAAACATTTTAATGTCATAACACCTTGTAGTAGTCATGATGACCTTATGAATTATTGCGAAAAGACATTCCTTAGATACTAGTGTTTAAGGTTTTCTACAAACCTTTCAAATAGTTGAAGTGGATGGAATAGTGTGCAGAAGGTTGGGTGGGGGGGTGTCAGAAAGTGCAATTGCCCTGGGCATCCATATCAGGAGGGCAACCAAACAACAAGTGAAATAGAAATTTAGATTCTGAAATTGTTAACTTCGTTGTACAAGCACCCTACAGTCCCACAAGGTGGTGTGAATGTGGATCCATGTATCGATAAGCGAGACTGGAGTAGACCCCTCACTGCTTCAATTTAAGGGTCATACAATCAAGGAGTTGGCCCCAGGCATCATTAACTTCTGCACATTACTGAGTGGATGTTGGATATCACTGTGGACAGTGCCAGCTTTAGGAGCTACAGGACCTAAATGGAGACATTTTTTGAGGAGCTATATATTTAAAAATTATCAATCAGCCCTCAAAATAATCAAATGTTGAACATGTTGAAGTGAGAATGCTAGTGCAAATAAATCATAGTTTGACAGTGTTTTAACTCCTGTTATTAGCCTTTAAGAAATGAAATAAAAAGAAAAAAAAATCATAAAAATAAAATAACATTGCTCTTGGTGCCACACACACTCAGGAGACATTTTTTTTTTTAATTTTTTTATAATTAGTTTTTATTCTTTAATAGTAAATCCTCAAAAATTATATACAGAGTGACTGAAAAGTAATACTTATAATTTATTTATTAACTATAATTTTTACAAGAAATGGATATGAGAAGAAAGAGTTTAGCATGAGGTTTTATTCAAAATTTCTATATGGGCACCAGATTTCGCTACCAGTTTCTTGAGCTGCCCAGGAATCACGTTAACCGATTTCACCAGGAACTCGTGTGGTATGGAAGACATAACTTATATTTGCCCTTCAAGTTCTTCCAAAGTCTTAGTATAATAGACTTGTTCCTTTAATCAATCCCAAAGAAAAAAAGTCACAGGGTGTTAAGTAAGGACTCCTTGTTGGCCACTCATACATAAAATAAGGAGTTACTTTCCAATCACCCTGTATAATCATTAACAAATAATAATCATGTATAATTATTTAAAATTTTTTTACCCAATTTGTTTAGAGAAGGAAATCTAATTTCATATAGATTATAGCCTCAGCAGGTGAAAGTCTCACACTGATTGCTCTATTTACAAGTTGTGCCAAATTTCTTCAGGGAAATTGGAAATGATTTTACTTAATATCAATCTGAATTAGCATTTGAGGTAATGAAAGAATACTGTGAAGTAAAAAAAATGTATTGCCAACATGAAGAGAAAGTTCCATGTACATTTAACATAATGAAATAGGAATTCACATGAAAGACAGCATTCTTTCCCCTACAGTTCCTGGCATTTAATATATTAGCATTGTGTTGGTAGATACAATTTTTTTTTTTTTTTTACATGATTATAAATATTAATTTTTTTAGTTCTAATCAAAATACATATTTAGGTTTTGCTTTCAAAAATAAAATGGTAAAAAAATAAAGTTATCTTTACAGCGCTCTGCTTTTCAATAGAGTAGGAAATTATAAAAATATTTTATCAATTATTTGAGAAAAATCTCATTAAAAACTTTTGATAATATTAATAGATATTCTTTTTTTAGATGGGTGGACACAATTTAACAGTCAAGTGAAGAGGAAGTGACATCTGGTCACTTGACAAGCTTCTGGAGGAAAAAAACAAAATTTCAAAAAGAAAGCTCTAAGGGTATTTTAGAAATAATTTTTCTTTTGTCTATATTTCTGATATGAGGTATTGTAACTATTTACACTATTTAGACTGTTTAGACTGTTGTCCTCATCTTTATTGTCATATTCATAACAATGGCTTAGTGGATAAAAGCATTGAAGTGATCCAAAAGTGACTTGACCCAAAGAGTTTGAGTTCACAGATTGTGACAACTATTAGGGAGATGTGATTAAATATACTTTAATGTCTAAAAAACAATTTATTCAGTATTATTATTTTTTAGGTAATAAGCATTATAACATTGCACAAATAGCTATATTGTGGAAAAAGAAATTTTTGATAAATTTTTTTTTTTTTTTAACTTTTATCAAAAATGACATTCTTGTACACATAGTTATGGATAATATTATACATTTATAACTATTTTTTGTGTTAAAATTTTGGAACAATTCAATAAAAATTTAAATTTCATCTCTGTGATAGAGGTCACGATTTGTCAATATATAGCCACAGCATAGGTGAACAAAAAGTTGGAGAGTTGAGTTACTAAAGGGAATTAACTGAAACTGAGATATTCAGAAAAGGCATGGCACGTGGAATTAGAACAATCTACCCCAGTGGATGAAATAAAAGGTTTTTGTTCAAAATTCCAAAGTATATCACCTGATAAAAGCCAGAAACATTGTGAATATGACAATAACAATGCAAATAAAGTAAATGTATCTTTTCTGTTAGTACAAATTCAAAATCTTATATGTTTCCAATATACCCATAAAAGTTAACACAGCTGTTTAAAACACTTGTTTTTGTCACATAGGAAAATCCAACATGCTGCTTGAATGAAATATTTAGCGAAAATTCCCATTCATCAGTAACATTAAATCCCTCATAGAATGCAAAGTTCTCAAAGCAAACCTGTACCAAACTGTTTTCCTGAATCCTTGATGACTTGACTGTCTGAAAATGGCAACATCAAAATGCAACAAGTTTTTGATCAATCAGTTACCTTCTAGAAGTTTTCGGACCATGTTATTGGATCCAGATGGCTATTGCTTGTGCATGGGATTATTCACTGGTAATTGATCTTCAATTTGGCTGTGAAAAATGTCAGCTGGGGGTTAGCATTAAGAAATTATGACCAATTTTCTGAGAAAAATCAATTTTCTTTTATGAAAAGATAATTTTTTTCACTTCAAAACAATTTTTTTTTCAAACTTCAATCCTTTCTCTTTAAGTTAGTGTGAACATCATTGAATAAAATGAATGGCTCTATGACCTGACAACTATAACCCTTTAACAATGTCCCTTTTTTTTTTTTTTGGTCACACTTTGCTGTTGTAAGTGGTGTGGTTTATCACCAGCAGCTGATGACAGCTTGTTTTATTTCTGGCTATCTGAGTTTGAGCTAGCCATGTCAAAGTCAATTTGAACCGTATCTTACTTATCACTGCATTCTTTGAAAAAAAAACAAAAAAGAAAAAAAGGGGGTTAATTTCCCATTATTGGGGAAAATTTTTGTTTAGAACTAGAAAAAAATGCAAAATTTTCACTTTTTTCACATTTTACCCCCCCGAAAATTTTTTTTTAGTCATTTCCATCAGCCAATTTTACTTTTAAATGAAAGAACATATTGTTTGCTTTTAGAAAATTCCTAGTTTCATGGGGTTCAGATCAAGTTTCCTTGATATTTTGTTCAGATGATGACAAAAAAGTAATTTTTCAATAATTTATCTTGTTTTACCCTATAAAAGTATGAAAATCCATTTTTTTTAGAGAAAATTTTAGGTTGGTGCAAAAATAATCACGTAATAATGTTGTTTTTTGAGGTTAAAAAATACGTCAAAAAACGACATTATTACGTCATTATTTTTGCACCAACCTAATAGCCTGGGACAAAATGACTTTTGCTATTTTTGGGCTTTTTTTTTTTTTTTTTTTTACTTGGAATAGAAAATGTTTACCATAGCAGACCTGAATTGACTTTATTTAAGCTTTGGGGTGGCATTGGTGGTGGTGGTGGGGGGGTTATAGGAAGCCTCAAACAGCTGTGTTAAACATTCCCAGTTAAAAAAAACAAAAAAAACATACAAACTGAAGGTTAGGTTAGCCACATTTTACTAAAAGTTCCTCAGAGTAAATCAAATTAGCATCTTGTAATATTTTGTTGGCATATTTCTGACATCAATGAAGCAACTTACTTAATGTTTCACTTACTTCCCATAGTTTTTTGGCAACAGCCATGTCACGACCTTTAGCAGAGGTGCTGCTCACTTTACAATCAGAATAATATTCGCCACTGGTGCTTTCAATTCCTTCGCTTAAAGCACAATGGAGAATGGTCTGTGCTCCCTCTTTAGCAGTCTGATTTTAAAAAGAAAAAGAAACATGGATCATTTTATTTTAGCAAAAACTGGGCTTTTGGTTCATTATTTTGATTAATTTTTGTAAACAAGCTTGAGATGTTTTGTACATCAAACCAAAACCATTTCTTCATAAATATTAATTCAGAATTCTCAATGAGAAACAGAGAATCATTACATATATTTTTCCTTGTGAAATGACAGTGAAGAAAAACTAGTATTTTTTTCTTTTTTTTAAGCATTTCACCCCAAGCAAAGTGGGAAGCCACTAGGATGCAAAGGGGTTACAGAGAGTTGGAGCAAGAGCAAAGAGGAGTGATAGAGGAAAGGATGAAGAGAAGGATAGGGGATAGATCAGGGCATCTGGAGACGTCAATTGACATTACATTTGAATAGTTGGAGATTATACCTATCAGGGAAACAGGAAAAGGGGAGGGAATTCCACAGTGAGAGGTGCGAGATGGCTACATTAGTGTAACAATACAATTTCTCACACATCGTTAGAAGATAAGTAGATAAATTCCTTTTAAGTCTATTTAGTTATCTGAGTTTTGTAGGAATTTAATCTCGAATACAATCCTTGAGGTAACTGCATAGCTGGATTTTCAGGATTCATATCTCCAACTCGCCTTTGAATTAGCAGACAAAATTTCAGTGATTTTAGATAATCATAAAAGTAGGTTTTTTAAGGTTTGACCACCCATGTGGCTTTAGGATGGTCCCAAACTTTCTGAAACACAAGAGGATGAAGGGGTGTGGGACCCCAGTGATTATCCATACAAGCAGAGAGAGACAGAAGTCAAGATAAAGGGGGTCCAGCCATGAGTAGGCAGGTGACCAGAGAGGTTAGGAGCTACCAAGTGGCCAGTGACAGAAGGACTGGTAGTGAGGAACCAGGAGCCACCAAGCCCAGAGGCCAGTGGCGGAAGGGACCAGCCGAAGTTAGGGAGATAGCCGGCTAAGTGAGAAATTGTATCAGTGTCTTTGAAAACATTATTGTCATTATTATTGTTTGTTGAAAGCGATCATGACCAACAAGACAAAACTCTGCACATAGTGAGCTGGGTGTTGGGCACCTCAAGGTGGTGTAATGGTTAGCAAGCTTGTCTGACTAGAACAATTACGACCGAGTAGCGAGTTCAATTCTCACTGGGTGCCCCATACTTTCGGCCTTGTGCCACATCTAAGCTACACTTGGAAAATTACTAGTGAGCTGGGTGTATATGCAAATACAAATCAACCTTGGATGTCATCACAGGTGCAGTCAATGATGGACGATCATAAAATGCTGTCATAAAACTTGTCACAATTTCACCATGAATGACATCACATTAATGTCTCAATTTTTTTTTTTAATCAATGTGTGGAAAATACATGTTTTTTTTTTTTTATCAATGTGGTGGTAATGTCACAATAAAAACTGTCCACAATACTTATTGTTAATCAAAAATTTACTTTAAATTTGTTCCTCTTATCTGTTATAGCCTACAAAAATGGACCCCTTTTTCAGTAAAGCACTTTAATTCTGGTTAGACCTGCATAATCATTTACATTTTTTATAGTCAGTTAATTGCAAGCTGTCCCCAATAGCCTGTCTCTTTTACATCCATTGTCAATGTATCAAAGATTTCAATAAAGACTTACCTTCATAAGTGGATATCGAGTCATCAATGCTTGAACAAGTGATGGCATGAAACGGAATAATTCTGTATCACAAAAGCCAGGATGGACAGAAAATGTGCTAATTCCTGTAGAAGACAAATAAGCTTAGAAATATATTATGTCCATTTATAGAATAAAAAGGTCGATGAGAAAAAGATAAAAAGCTTTATGCACTTTACAGATCAGGAATGGCCAATACATGAACCAAAAGTGGCACACTGAATGATTTAACACGAGAACTGAATCATATGAATCACCATCTGCAACAGGTTTTTTTAGCCAGGTGTGATACTATGGACACCCACCTAGAAAAAGAAGAGGTTTTATAGCCAGCAGGTGGTTTGTTTTGAAGTTTAGTTTTCTAAGTGGTATTTAATGTGAGGTATATTTTGGTAATAAAATGGCTTATTACCAGTGAACTGGATTGTGTGGCTCTTATAAATGAACTATAAACTAAAGTGGCATGATCACAGGGAGCATTTACAGTGTTGCGAACTGAAGTAAAAGAAAAGGGAATTGTCCACGAATCATATTTATCATGAAGATATTAGCAGAAGGAAACAGTAGTAGAGTTTTTGAACTGAGAATATAGACGGGTAGTGATCAGTGGTTTCATTTTATTTTCTTCGTATGGAAAAGAATACTAGGGAACGAGACTGTAATGCCAAAAGCGTGTTTGAGGGGGAAATTCAGATGTGTCAAAATTCTAGGAAGAGATGAATGGAGATTATAGTGCAAAGTAAATTCTAAGGAAATTCATGTTAAGGTTGTAGTTCGATCTTAGGAATTTCAAAGAAATGCCTGTTGGAATTTTAATATCGGAATTTGATTTGAGAGGAATCTTTAGAGAAAAAGAAATTGTCTCAATCAGGTGTGCAGAGCTTAGAGAATGGAGAAAAGAATTTTTGCAATATCCCAAGGTGTTAGATAATGGACTTTAATGTAAAATATTGTTAATTTTCATTACAGGGCCTACATACTGGTTACTTTTGGGTGTTTGTAATTTTGAAAAACATTTATAAATGCCAAGATGGCGCGGGGAGGTATGTGATATAAACACCAACATAGAATAGGAAGATACCATTTTATCTTGATCTCAAGTGTTTCTATTTTATAGCCAGAAGTGGGGTTCTTTTTTTAAGTCTAGTTTTCTAAGCAGCATCCACTTTGAGAGAAGGAGAGTAAGGAATTATAGAAGTGGACGAAGGGTTTTTCGACATCAAGTGACAGTGAAACTAGAAATAGAGTGCAGGTACTGAACTATATTAATAGTCATGCTTAGTATTGGATTCAGTTCTGGTTTGACCATGGTGAGAGATACACTTGTCTGTCATTTGATTCAAATGCTACCTGTTTGTATTGCCAGTCACTAAGAAGTTTCTAGGAGGAAGAGCTGATCTATGAGATCCACATAGGAGTGTCCAGTATTAAAACTAAAGGCAAAGCCCTGAATAAAACATGTTATATTCTGTGCTAAGGGAATAAACACATAACACCAGGTGGATACTAGAAGAAAGGTTTACTGTACACAACAAGTACAATATGAAATACGGTACAGTTATACACATAGGTCAATCTAGTAGAGAGTGCCACTAATTGGAAGGTTGAATGTGCTTGTGTCGTCTCGCTCACTCCCTCGTCTCTCGTAGACGGTTGACTTTATAAGCTACTTGCTACCTATAGTGTAATAATTCATGGGGGTAACTGGTTATTCCATTACAGCAAAACATTTACATATAATATGGGAAGCAGAGTTTATGTTCTTATTTCTTGATGTGGCATTTATCTTTCATCTTGTTACCTTGTGAGCATGCAGCAGGCCCTTACCCAGCCTTTCAGTGCACACTGAGATTGAGAGTCAAAATACAATGTGGGATAATGATTGGCCGGTCTGTAGAAAGGTGAGGGTTCTGTTGTATGTTTACACAGGAATGCCAACCTTTCATTTTCACATTGCATTGTTACAGGTGATGAAAAATGGGTTTTGCACATCAACAGAAAATGAAAAGGATAATGGTCATGACAAAATGGGAAACAAGTCTTAATGGCAAAACTAAGACTCCATCTATAGAAGCTGTTTATTGCTAGCAATTGGATCATAAATGAAGCATTAAGTCAAAATTGTCTGACATGGATAAATAGAAAAATTGTTATTGCCCAGCATGACAATGCAAAGGCACACTCTCTGTAAAAGGAACCTAAGAAAGAATAAGATTATTATTATGATGCAAGGTTCTTTCATATCCTCCATACTTGCCAGATTTAAACCCTACTGATTTTTTATTTCTAGAACATTTCACGTGTGGTAGTAAATTCAGAAACAAAGAAGAATTTGAAACCAACTTTTGCAGGGGGAGAAAAAAAACCCAGATTTCTTAAAATGTGGAATCAAAAATGTGTCTTATTAGGCTGGATGAAAATGAACGTGGTTACATTTTTGATAAAATAAATTTAACTTCGATTTATTCTTTCTGGTGAAGGGTAATAACTTTCCGAACACGCTAATACTTAAATAAATTAAGCTTACATTTACTTTTTATATCCTTTATAGTGAAACGATATTACTTTCCGAACACCTTAATCAACAGTTGAAGGGAGATCACTCACCAAAAATTAGACAAAAAAAACAAAAAAATGTGTTTTTTTTAAATTAGCATATTATATGCATAATTTGACAGAAGATGTAGATTATTATTTATCATGTCTCAAGTTTTTAATTTATATTTTGCTTGAGTTTTCTATACACAAAGTGACCATTTTTATCTTATTGTAAACTGAATGAAATTCTTCAACTAATAAAGACAAGAAATTTTAGGAGTTACCTTTTCCTTCTGTTCTTCTTGCTAATTCCCGTGTGAATAAAACATTTGCTAATTTCGTATTAGCATAAGTTCTATTACCATCATCTAGCATTGGGCATTTCATATTTTCAAAACGAATACTTCCTATTTTGTGTCCATGGGAACTGACATTGATAACTCTGGATGGAGCTGATGACTGAAGGAGATCTGAAAGGAAAAAAAAAAAAAAAATACATAAATGAACAGAGATATGATCATGTAAATATGATCCAAGGAACCAGAAAAGAAAATCACTTTCCTGGGGAAATGATATATAATCAATGGATCCTTAAAGTTGTCTGTTTTTTAATTTAAATTTTATTTAGATATATTACATATAAAATTATATACATGAGTATATATAATAATTTATCCATATTGTCTGATTTCTGTTCACATCTGTGGTATTTCAGAGTACAAGTAAAAAAAAAAAAAAAAAAAAAATGTAAAGAAAGACACAAGTGACTAATTACTGTTTAGGAGAAAGTTACAAATAAATTAATGAAACTAGAATGTTATGCAATTATAAATTTAAATTAAAAATGATTATTTCTTTTATAATCAGATAAATCAATTTTAGCTGTATTTTTATAATCTGGATTTTTGGTTTATAGCAGCTGTTTAATCAAACAATTCTATACTTGAACTTGGCCTATATTTAAAGAAGACAAAAACAGACTCACCTATAAGCAAGTTTGTGAGAAGGAATGGCGCAAAATGATTAGTGGCATATATTGTATTCAAACCATCTTCAGTCAAAAGTGAATTAGAATCTAAAAGAGAAATTTTGTAAACTAAATTCAGTATGAACTTTTCAGAATCTTAGAAAATTAATAAATTAAACAAAAACAAACCAAACATGAAACAAAATCATTCTTTAAAAACTCAATGGAAAATAAAAACTTCTTTTACTTATATGTGTAGTTGTGCATAAAGATATTTTCATCAGTGATTAATTGAAAGTGTATACTTAATAATGGATAGTGACCAGTTTAAGAAAACATTTAATACACAAACATTCAAAATTTCTTTAAAATATTTCAAAAGTAAAAATATACATTTTGGTAAAAATAATGTTGAATTTTGATGGCAAAAATAGAAACCTAAACTAATTTAGTCGTTTTTTTTTTGGCTTCCGTGTCTACATGAGGATTAAGTTTATCTAAGATAACTAAAAGAGGCTCATAAAAGACATACCAACAAAATAAAAGTGATACTTAGAATTTGGTTATTGGTGTGTTGCCTTCTAGTCTGTGATGTACAAGTTCCATCTCTGTGCAGAGTGATGACTGACTTATTAGCAGTTGTTTGACTATGCAAAATATTGCAAGTCCATTTTACCTATGTCACCAGTTATATAGCCTGTATTTTTTAGCATTAAAGACCCCCTTTTTTTGTGAAAAATATCTCAATAATTTATCCTTTAACCTAGTCTGAAAATCATTTTTATTTTACTTAGTTTATCCTCGAATTTTTGAAAATGTGCTATTTGACATCCGCCTTTAGAAAATTAGGTCAATTATATTAAAGCATTGCAAGATGTTGACTTTCCACACTAAAGAAAAAGTTAGAAAGGAAAAACCTTTTAATACTAGAAAGAATAGTTACACTGAAATTCAGAAGCCTATTTTACGGAAAAAAACTATTTTAAGTTAAAGATCTTGTAAATTTTAACAGAAAATAATGCTATTTGGTCAATGAATGCTAAAAGTTTCCTTACAAGGAAACTGTTAATCTCACCATTATTATTATTATTGCAAGGAATGTGGTGTTAAATGTGTTGGGCAACTTCATTAGCCCAAATTCTTTGCAGTTCTGAAAGCCAAACTTTCATTGACAAACTTGGTTTTCAGTGCAACAAAGCTACAAGTGAATAATTTGGGCAGATGAAGTTGAAGGACACATTTTGCACCACATTCCTTGCAATAATTTAAAACAAATGGCCTAATTTTGTGTAGGGAAGATAAACAAACTTTATTTTATGTCCATTCTTTTCTGCAATTTGAAATTGGTAGTGGGGTCCTTGAGGCTGGAGTGCCCTTGAAGCTGAAAAAAGTATGGTGTTTTATATATATATATATATATATATATATATATATATAAAAAAAAAAAAAAAAAAAAAAAGGGAAAAAAATAACTTACACATAATACCAGCATTGTTAATTAGAATATCCAAATGGGATTCTTCCTTAATGATTCTTTCAGCAAACTGTCGTACAGATTGAAGGGAGCTGAGGTTCACTTGTTGAAATACAATTTGTTTATTGCCAGTTTCTGCAATAATTTTTTCTTTGGCAGCGTTTGCCTTGTCTGCATTTCGACATGCCATGATAATACGGGCATTACGAAAGGCCAAGTCAAGAGCTACATAGTAACCAATTCCTAAAAGGAAGCAATGTCAGTATTTTTTTTTATTTAGTTAAAAAGAAAAAAAAGAAAAAAGCTTGCTTCAGCAACATTCTTGTCTTCATTATTTTATCACAAAAATCATATTTATCATCAATCAGTAATTAACTTTAGTATCTGTCTATATTTCTGAGATGAGGTATTATGTACACTATTTACATTATTCGGACTATTGTCCTCATCTTTGTCGCCATATTTATTACAACATTTCAGAAGTTGTACACTCTGGCCTTCTTCAGGTGGTTGGAATGTCAAACTGAACCCTTTATTTTGCTCCCTGGGGTAGACTGTACTAGTTCCTCATGCCATGTTTAATGGATGTCAGTTGCTAGTTATCTCCTGTTAATTCCCCTTTCCAAGTTCTCCACTGCCTTAACCGGGTATTGAACTTACACTCCTTAGATCCAGTGACAGGACCTAACCAACACCTTTATCCACTGTGCCATGTGTCCTTGAAAATTCGTAAACTTAAGGAATCAGCACATATGCTAGGCCACAAAAATCTCCTGAGCTGACCAAGCATAGAAATGAATACATGGGAACCAGTAATAAGGAGTGCCAGATAAAAGCAATAACAACAACAAAAATTGCAATATGAGCTCTGGTAAAAACATAAAATGATAACAGCAAAAATTGTAATAAATAACTGGTAAAAAATGGTTGCTGAAGAAATTAGGTTTATAATACCCAGAAATTCATACAAAGATGTCCTAAAAGACACATGACACAGTGGATAAAGGTGTTAGTTAGATACAGTGACAGGACCCAAAGAGTGAGAGTTCAATATCTGGTTCAGGCGGTGGAGAACTTGGAAAGGGGAATTAGCAGAAGATAACTGATAACTGACCTCCATTAAGCATGGCACGTGGAACTAGAACAGTCTACCCCAGTGAGCGAAATAAAGGGTTCAGTTCGACATTCAAACCTCCTGAAGAAGGCCGGAGCATACAACGGCCGACACATAATAAATATAGCGATAAAGACGAGGACAATGGTCTGAATAAAGTAAATAGTGTACAGTAATTAACTTTAGTACAGAACAATGCTTGAAATTAACACCAATCCAAACACAATAGAACATTAGCTTGGGATGACTGGTTAGGTTTTTGGAACAGTGCTAAATTTTTAATTAAAATTCTATTGTATTTCTTCTAAAAGCAATTAATTACTTAAAATTACAAGAAAATTCAACAAACTTAGACCATGATGCCTCCTCAAAAAAACAGAATGTCAAAAAGATGGTTTTTCCCTTGACACCACTATTATTTTAACTACTTTTACTCCTCGGCAATGTTTGTTGTTTTAAAAAGTGATGATTAGAATTTTAATAAAACCTAAACATATGGTGAAAGTGAATTTACACCTTTTTTTTGGAGAACTGACAAAAACAATAATAAACACTATTTATTATATTATATATTGGATTGGATTGGTTGGCAAAACATCAGCTAATTGCCAATTGATCCAAATTTTATAAAATGGTAAATAATGAGGATTTCCTTGTAGTTGACTCACATATTTTAATATTTTAGTAAATGTTTGTAAATTTATGAATAAAAAATTTCTTTATAATATTGTAATAGTTTTAATTGTATTTGTTTTTAGAATGTTGTAAATATAAAATTATTCCTGTAAATAAAAAATCTAATAAATAAATAGTGTTTAATATTTTTGTTGCAAATTCTCAAGAACAAAAACATGTATAAATTAACTTTCATCATATGTTCAGGTTTTATTTCAATTCTAATCATTGCTTTTTAAGACAATAGACATTGTGAAGGAGTGACAGTAGTTAAAATAATAGCAGCGTCAAGGGAAAAACCATCCTTTTGACACCTCATTTTTTTTTTTGCGTGCACAGTGGTGTTTTAATTAATGAAGTGCGGGCACACACACAAACAAAATAATAGACAAAACTTCTTTTTAAACTAATGAATGAAATCCAAAATGAAAAACAAAGTTTGAAGGACTTTATTTTAGATATTTGTATTATTTATTTGTAAATGTATAAAACATTGCGGTCTAAATGTAAAAAACTAAATTTGTTTCAATAAACAAAGCAAGAAAATTATATTTTTTCTGTCAATTTTTTTGTTAAAAACTTGAATGAACCATTTACAAACAAAATTTATTTGTCATGTTTTCTGCTCATCATAAACTAAATTGAAAATGCAAAGGAGAATTTAAAAAATGATAAACAAATACAAAAATAAAGCCACAATATGAAGCCGGTAATTGTAAACAAAAACTTTTTGATAAAGACTTTAAAAACGTTTTTGATTGTGAATAGTTCTAAGGTGGTAATATTCTTTATATAGAAAATGAATACAAAGAACATAATTCTTAAAGTCAGATAAGACATTTGAACATGAAAATGAATTAATAGGAACATTTCTATGTAAAGGTAACTGAAATGCTTAAATAAAAATATAGTTATTTTTATAAAAATAACTAGAGATAAGATGAAGTTTTATTTTGTATTTAAAAACTAAAACTGTTGAAATTATTAACTTCTGTAATTTTATATATAATATTACTTGTACAATGTCAAGTTTTATTATGCAAGTCAACATTTTCATATTAAGAATTGTTTGCTTGTGAAAAGTAATTTTTTTTTCACACATAAAGGAACATAAATATTTTTTGAAAGAGGAATAGTAAAATTCTCACTTTCGGAATAAGTTGTTGGAGTGATGGATCCCAGAAATAAAAAGAAAAAAAAGAAAGAAAGATAGGGAAAACGGTGCAAAGTTTGGTGTAGAGAGAGAAAAAAAAAAAAAACATCTATGTTATGTAAAGGCTTTCTCGTTTTCATTAAGAGCTAGGATGGAGGTGATCATGGCTTTCCACAGATTCCTTTATTCCTGTATTGACTTCTTCAGAAAAATAAAGTAGCATTCTCCACTGTTTTCTTGATGGTTTTGAATTCAAAGAAGTCATTCTTCTAGACCAACTAATGTCCAAGTCTAAAGAACCCGGTCTCTTCTGCTATTTAATCTATATATGGGTGATGTTCATAATACATAGTATATTAAGAAAACTAACCAAATACTCACCTGTATTACAACCTGTAATAATGACTGTTTTGCCAGTAAGATCAGTCTTTGACGTGCAGACACCCCAACTATGTCGCCAGCAAATAATGATAAAGAGGACAATTAGAAAGCCAGCTAAAATGAGGCCAATCATTGTTCAATGATTCTCAAACCTGGACAAAAACTGGAAAAAAAAAAAAAAAAAAAAAGGATTACTAGGCAATAAATAATCAGTTTTAGTTGGTTTCATATCCCTAAAATATTTCTTAAAGATTTTTGACAGAATCTTTTTAATTTCTATAAGAGCAGCAATCTAAATCTTTATGTAATATTATCATATCATCAACCTTTTTTCGTACAAAGGAACTTATTTATAACTCCAAACATCTACCTAAAATCAAAGCAATATTAAGATAAGGTGAGCTGACAATTTTCAAATGCCTACTGAATAACTCAAAACTAACACAAGAAACTTACTATTAAACAAAAACAGATTTTGTTATCATGTATTAGGTTGGTGCAAAAATAATTTCGTTTTCTCACATAGTAACATATGTTAGGAAACGAAATTATTTTTGCACCAACCTAATATATGTTAATTAAATAGTTGAATGTCAATTAATGTTCTCATTTCTTTATGGCCTTTATGGAACCAAAAAAGCCAATGAGCAACTGAATGAGTAGAATACGCAGAACATATTTGTTAACTTTTAGGACAATCACAAATTTTTTTGTCAAATATTTATGAAATCAAAGTCAATTATTTATAACGAAAAATGGTCAATAAGAGAAATGATTACGCTATTTACATCATTCATCTTTATTGCCATATTCATGACGTTTTGGCCATGATAAACTCTGGCCTTCTTCAGGTGATATATGTTGGAATTTCAAACCACACTTTTTATTTAGTCCACTGGGATAGATTGTTCTAGTTCCACATGCCATGCCTTTTCTGGATATCTCAGTTTCAGTTAATTCCCTTTAGTAAGTCAACTCTCCAAGTTTTTTCACTCTGATGTGACCAGGTATTAAACACACAACTCTTTAGGTCAAATCACTTTTTGGATCACTCAACTAATGCTTTTATCCATTAGGCCATATACCCATGGTCCTATATTATATATCACCTGTTGAAGACTGGAGTGTACAACAGCCAAAACTTCGTGAATATGGCAATAAAGATAAGGACAACAGCCTGAACAATGTAAATAATTACAATACCTCATCTTAGAGAAAATATAGACAAAGAGAAAGAATTTATTCAGTGAAAGGATCTTTCTTTATTATTTATTCATTATTTAATCCTACTTTATGCTTGATAAGTTACATTTAAATTGTATGACATTTACACATTATATTTGATAAAAAAATTATCATACAAATATAAAATATACATTACTTTTATTTAAAAACAAAATCAAAAAATGAACATCTCTTTGGTTTAATGTTTAGAAAACTTGAACCTTTTTTTTATCTGAAACTTCCAAAATCTGTGTTTGGCATTAAATTTTAATGGACAGTGTAATTTTTTTTTTCTTGTTCAAAGTCATGCTGTGACACATTTAGAAAAAATCCTGATAGCAACAACATTTGGAAGGAGGGAAGAAAAATAGAATTGTAGATTAGGTTGAATTTAAAATTATCATGGAAACAAATAAACAAAAAAACCCCCCAAAAAACAAAAAGAATAAATAAAACATCTTTGCTCTTTAAAAATTCAAAATGAAGACATTCCGTTTGTGCTTTCTTTGGTAATCTTGGAAGAGATAACATGACCGTTTGGAATTATTCATATGGTTAGGACCCTGGTAACTGATAATTTTTTGGTGGAGGAAGTAATGAAGATAAAATTATTGCCCCAAAGAGACAAACCAAAGATAATATTAAGGAATTTAAACTGAAAATCGGTCATATACCAATATGTTCTCCAAGGATTTAGAAAAAAAAAAAAATCTCTCTCTTAATGATAAACTGAAGTGCCAAAAAGTTAGAGACACTAGTGCATTGAATACTTTCCCCTTTATCACTCTGTAGAAATTAACTCAACTAGGTAATATATGTAAGATATAAAAAGGTAAAGAGGTAGTGTAGCAGCCATGGGACTTGAAAAAGGTTTCAACACTGATCACATGATGATTGTTAGGGACCAGAAAGATTGGGCATTATTTTTTAAGGTGACAACAGTTCTATCTTTTTTTTTTTTAAAAGCAACAATAACAATGGAATATAGAAATTCTGGAGAGACATCAGTGGCATATGAGAATGGCAGGTGCTATAAGCATGGAACTGCTAGTAACTGACAAAGATGCTAACCACCTAATGAAAGAGAACATTGCATCAAATCAGATCTCAATTCAATGCTAGTGCCACTTAGCCTATTTATCAATAAGCTGTACAGCATATGATACATTCCAGGATGTTTTGTAGTTGCTGATCAAAAAGGTTACCATTACTAAAGCATTAGTTTCTATAATTTGCCTGGTACAGAGAACACAACTGTTGAATCAGGAAAAGATGTTGTCTGGTCAGACTAGTCATGTATTTACACTGTTTGGACTGTTGTCCTTATATTTGTTGTCATATTCATAATGTTTTGGCGGTTGTATGCTCCAGCCTTTTTCAGGTGATTGGAAATTTGAAGTGAACCCTTTATTTTGTCCACCAGAGTAGATTGTTCTAGTTCCACGTACCATACCTCTTCCGGATATCTTGGTTTCAGTTATTTCCCTTTTAACTCAGCTCTCCAAGTTCTTGTTCATCTCTGCTGTGCCCAGGTATTAAACTTCAGTCAAGTTCCTGGATTACTTCAACCAATTCTTTTATCCGCTGGGTTCAGTTTGAAATTCCAATCACCTGAAGAAAGCCATAGCATTAAATGGACGAAAATTGTGTATATGACAAGATGAGGGCAACAGTCCAAACAATGTAAGTAGTGTAAATAATTACAATACCTCAGAAATATAGACTAGTCATGTATCCAGATTTTCTGGGTTGATAGTAAATGTCACATGATTGAATGAGGTTATGTATCTAACCTATCAACAAGGTGTTGTGCAAGCTGTTGGTGGCTGGGTTCTATTGGAATTCCCAAAGACCACTAATATAATCGATGTCCGTCTTAACAGGTGTGACATGTATAGATCTTGTTGCAGACTGATTGCATCACCTAGGTTCACCACATTTCCTTGGTGGTGATGGTTTATTCCATCAAGACAATATAACTTCCCATATCATGTGTAAGTGAGATGAAACTGGTTCCAGGAACACTCAATTGACTTGCTGGAACTCCATTGGTCACTGTGCTCACCAGATTTAATACCCATTGAGCATATATAGGACCTTATTAGCCACACCTAATAAACAGATCTCAGAGATAGAACTCTAATGTAACTGGATACCTATACCAATAGAACAAATCCAGCATCTCCATGTCAAATTGCAAAGCTGCTGTTATTCAGGAGTATAGAAGAGCTACTTCTAATTTTTTGGCACTTCAGTTTATAATTGTAAATCTGCACTAGTGAAAAAATGAAGAAAATTTGAAGTTGCTGAAAATAAATTATTGAAACATATCCCAATTTAATCACAAATTATTGGGAATAATACAGTGTGAACAAACAGAGTTTTAAGAGATGTTTTAAATTTCTGGATTACCAGGACTTAGTTTCATCTTATGCCCTAGGAATCAATTTTTTTTTAACTTTTTAAAATCATTATTTTCATTACTTAAGTATTGAAAAAAAAAATTTTTTATTTATTTTTAAAATCAGAAAATCGAAATAAGTACATCCTTGTGCAAATTAATTGAAACAACCACTTTAGTTTCCTTTCTTTCACCATAGGGTCAGTTTTAGACCCACTGAATTATTTTTTTCTTCAAATTAGGTCATTTGCAGTGGTGTGCAGTAATATGAATGTATTTTTGGGGTGTGTGATGAAATTTGTTTGGCCATGAAAAATATTGTCATCCGTGATTGCATCAGATTTTTATCATGCCCAGACACTATTGTCTTGACTGTCAATTAGTTGTCCTATAGCCATTGTCTGCGATGGATGTTACTCCAAGGAAGTGTATGAAAATTTGTAATGCTGCATGAATGCACTAGCAAGCCTGACCAGTGAGCAAATCAAAGTACTAGCCTGGCCTGTAAATTCTCTTGATTTTTTATTGGATGAAAAAAATGTAGATAGTGACAGAATTCTAAGGGAGGTAAATTCGTATTTGATATGCTAATTCTTGTGGATATTATATTCAACAATTTTATGTTTGGCTGAAAAGTTCAGTGTTTGTTGAAAGTAGTTCTATTAATCAGAAAATATAAATTCAAATTTTAGTCAACCTGTCATCCCATTTTTGCAAAAAATAATGTATCATTATCTCTTAATGCAATATATTGTAAATTGTACTTATCCTCAAAACAAATTTTTCTTCAAATATTGCCGCCTGAATTGAACTTTTAAGAGTCAAAAAATATACAAAAAAAAGTGAAAGGAACATAAAAACATTGCATGAATAAGAGAAAAAAATTTGTTCAGTAGTAGGGCTGTCTAATTTTCATGGTGGAAAATTGGACATAAAGCATGTATAAAACAATTTTATATGGTATTTTTTCTAAATGAAAGTTGAAAGAATAGATAAAAAAAAATCTGATCTGATTATTATATTTAGATTAGAAATGGAAATATTTGCTTCTTTAAAAATACTGCCACTATAAAAATATCATTACTTTTGGGGGCTTGTAAAAGCATACTGATTTTAAAAATCTTCTGAAATGCATTTTTTTTTTTAAAAGTCTTTTTCCAAATTTTTAGAGAAAAAAAATATTTTGTTTGCATGCAATTACCCTCTGCCAACTTTAATTTGGCGTTTTTTAATTGTGTTGGGGGTGGTACATTGAGTTTTATACTAAAAAAAAAAAATCAAATCTTAAACGAAAAGGATATGGATGCCTTAAAAAAAAAAATAAATAAATAAATATGTCACTTTTTGAACATTTTTTCTAATTCATATTCTAGGGCTATATTGTCTGTAATAAAAATATAAAAAAAAATTTCTGAGATTTTTTTTTGTTTTAAATCTTAAAAAAAATAAAAAATATCACAAATTTCTTTGCCATAATGCAATATTTTTAATTTTAAAAGTTTATTTTATTCTTTCAAAATATGTACCACTCTAAGTTTTTTTTTTTTTTTTTAAACTATGCCCTTTATACAAAGATATTCTCTGTAACTATATATAAAAAAAAAAAAAAATGAAAATATTACATGGCTGGTTATGGTATATTAGTATTACCTACGGGTGCGCAGACATGTTATCATTTCTTCTTTTCATCGGAAACGCTTTTTCTCATTGCTCCAATATTTCAATTAGCCTATAAGATTATTTTCGTTTTGAAAATAAAATAGTTTGATTCCTAAATTTTTCACTGAAGTTTTTTGTGTCACAACCAAAAACTCAAATTCAAATACATTTAAAAAATGTATTCGAGTTTTTCTTACATTCTTTAATCAACATTTCATGTGAAAATGTTTTCCATAGTTAAATTTTTAAGTAATGATTGTTTTATTAAAAAAAAATAAAAAATAAAACATTGATTTTAAATTATTGCGAGCCTCTAAAAGCAGAAGCAATACAGTCCAGAGATGCCAACTCAAATTTATGTCGTGGCCATCAAGCAGTTAAAATCCACCCAAATTGAGTTTTTATGTTTTATTTTTGATTGAAAAAACGAGACATCGATGTTGCAAAAATACATTTTTTTATTGCTTTTTAATAAAATTTGGTATTTTTTTTTTATAGTGAAGTAGTTAGGTTCTGATTTAAAATTAATAGATTTTCTAATATTTCTATTTATTAGAGTTTTTTTTTTCTATCAATCAGATATAGAGCACTAAACACTGCCATTGTAATTTTTGCCGATTCAAGGAAAAAAAAGTTGATTCGCAGTCGCTTAATTAATTCAACTTTTGTTAATTAAAAATGTTAATTTTTTTTTCTTTGCAACACATAAATTTGAGCTTTTATGTTTGTAATGAAAGTAAAAACAAAATTTCAAGAATTCACTTTTTAAAATTTAATTAATATTTTTCGACAAGAAGATTTTGGTTGGAGATTTCTGAAGGTTTGTTTATTACTCACTGACAGTTTTACTTTTGTTAAGTTATTTAGTACAAGAAGTTAGTAAAGTTTATTAGTCTTTAAGTTAACTTCTTGTATCATTTTTGTTGTATAAAATAAAAAATACTTGGTACTTCCAAGCAAAGTTTCTGGATGATGTTATTGTTAAACTTTTTGGCAAATAAATTTTTAAAATTTTATCGCTGTATCTTTGAAGCGCAATCAATATAGTTTTTTCTTCTTTTATCTTTATTCTTAATCTTTACATTACAGGCTAAAAAAAATATTGGTTGATGCTTGATAATTTATTAATTTTAAAACCGAACTAGCTTAAATTTTAAAATATAAACTAAAAACGTTGCTTTTGTTAGCTAACTGGTATTTAAACTTAGAAGTTAAAAAAAAAAACCCAAAAAACTTGGCCTTAGTTTTCTTTTAAAATTATAAAAATAATTGTCAAGTTATTTTTTTATTTTTATCTGGCACTGCTCTGATAAAAACTCCTACATTAATTAAAAAGTGACACCAAAACTTTAAAAACACAAGTTCTCGATATTTACACAACAAAACTGGACATTATTTTTCTCCAATAAGAAAAAAAAAAAAAAAACTTATATGCGGTTCCACAAATTTGTGATAATAATAATGATGTTTGAAAACAAAAATAACTATGAACGAAGCTGAAGCATTTTAAAAAGTTTTGCTAAAATTCGTTGCAATTACGAGCTGATCGAATAAAATGAAGAGTTAATTTAAAAAAAAAAGAAGAAAATTACCTTTTTTTTAATTTAATTTACGATTTACCCGATAAACACTTGTTACTTGAAAGCAGGTCACGCACAAATAAAACAGCGATCCACGGAAAAAGAGGGAGGGAGGAGATGGAGAAAGAAAAGAAGAAGGAAAAAAGTGAAAAGAGGCACAGTCTTTTCACTTACTTTGGGTGTGACTATTTTAAGTGCGTGAGGGATGCTGGGAGTGGACACTGAATTGATTGAGTATTTAAAAAAAAAGTCGGAGTTAGAATCTTAAAAATCTTGGGTAAAAAAAAAAGACAAAAACAAAAACAAAAACAAAAAAAAATAATTTTAAACTATTTAAAAAACGGATAAATAAAATAAAGACTATAATAATAATAATAAATGAGGATAGAATGTTCAGGTGTATTTTATTTACGTACACAATCCCTCACTTTTAAAAAGCACGCGAATCTTTTTTAAAGAAATACGGAACACGTGCAATAATAAAAAAAATAGTATTTGTTTTAAAATAAATTATTTTATTTCTTAAAAATCCCTGAAAAACATTTTAAATAATTTAAATGTCTTCTTTGAAGTTACATTTTCGTTTTATTTGAAAGGTAAAGGCTACAAAGCTAATCTGTATTAAAAGGAAACTAAAATAAATTTTCGTATGTAAATAAAGTTTTTAGACATTTTTAAAACATTGGCCTGTTGAGTGACTCGTCGCCCATCGACAATTCAAACAACTATAGACGTAAATAACAAATTTTAAAAAATCTCTTAAAAATTCAATATTTGTTGTAGCGTTTCAAAGTTAGTAAATTTCAGAATTAATTTAAAAAAAACTTTGTAAACGTAATGCTTACCATTTGCTTGAAACAAAGAAAATAATGTTTATTTACGTACACAATCCCTCACTTTTAAAAAGCACGCGAATCTTTTTTAAAGAAATACGGAACACGTGCAATAATCAAAAAAATAGTATTTGTTTTAAAATAAATTATTTTTAACCTTATATAACTAATAACTTAATATAATTTTTTATAGTATACGCTTTTATGAAACTTATTAAAATTAATAACTTTTTTAAGACAAAATTAGAAGTATTTTTTATTAAAAAATTTGAGTTTACATTGTTTTATTTTTTGATTATTTCCTTACTTGTTTGATGCCATAAAATATTTAATTGCACCCAATGTGGTCTTTTTCATTATTCTGAAGAGTTATTGAATTATCATGTTACTCTTCCGATAGGGACGAGTATTTATTCAAAGGCGGTAATTAAGAATTGATTCTTTAATCTTTTTTGAATAGCCATACAAAAATGTAATCAAACAGTTACTAAAATGAAAAAAAAAATCTTTTAAAAAAGAGTCTTTAAACTTTAATTTTTTCGTTTCTTCAAATATCTTTTAATAACTAAAAAAAGAACAACTTTTTACGAACAGCAACTTGATGAATTTCAAAAGCGCACTGAAATATTTTACAAGTAATCTTTTGTTTTTTTTAAAATATTTTTAAGTGTAGATTTTTTCGTGTCCAATCTGAAACAAAATAATGACTTTTATTAAATTATGCAAGCATTAACTCTTAAAAAAAATCATTTTTTGAATTTTATTGATATTATTATTTTTTTTTTTTTACTGAAATTACATCTTCAAGGAAAAGAAAAATTCTTTATATAGCTATAAAAAATTTCGCGAACATCACCCAAATTAAAAAGTACACACGTGATATCGAAAAGGGATGTGAAACAGACACCCTTCAAAATATTTCCATAACGTTT
Source organism: Acanthosepion lycidas (assembly GCA_963932145.1). NCBI lineage: Eukaryota > Metazoa > Mollusca > Cephalopoda > Sepiida > Sepiidae > Acanthosepion > Acanthosepion lycidas. The sequence continues at coordinate 6,770,755 of OZ010593.1, read as the reverse complement.
TCTAATAAGATAATCTATTATTCAGTATATAATTTGTTCATCAATGAACTGAATAAGTACTGAAAATTTCGTTTAAATCAGATAATTCCCTGATTTTTAGATCCTTTTTTAAACGGGATAGCGATGTTTTCATTTCAGAAAAAAAACAAAAAACGCGTACATTTGGGTGGTACCTATTATTTATTAATAACAATACCGAGAAAATTTTCTATAAATACACATTATGTGTAAATTTTAGTAAATGTTAATAAAACTTGGACTCCCCGTGGGAAAATGAAATAAAATCAATCAATAAAATAACAATAATGAATAAAAAAGAAATACATTTTTCCACGATGCTAGTAATAAAGGAACCAGAAATTTTATTATTCCACATGGCATCACCAAACGCCTATTAGGTGGCGCTGTTTAAGGTCTATAAAAGGGCAAACATTTCCTTCCTCTTACTCCAGAATGTAGTAGGATGTGGATGAAGACGTCCCCGTTGGGATGGTCTCTTTTCTCCGATCGATTGAACGCTCTTTTCTTCCTCTTACTCCCAGGTGCAGCAGAGGCAATTGAATACGTCCCCGCTGGCAAACATCTCTTTTCCCCAGCCGACTGAAGTAAAAAAACTTCTAAGTCAATAAGAATATCATCAGAAAAAAAAGAAAAAAAAAAAAAAAAAGAAAAAAATTAAATGAAGGAAAAATCGTTACCATGTCAACCGTGCTACTTAGAAACTATCACACGAAATCTGTTTTTAATACGAATGCTTCACTTTCACAACTAGTGCATTTTTTTTTTGGTAATAAATGTCCAATATTTTTTACCTGTCATTTCTATTAAAAAGTTCATGACACACAGTAAGGTATGTTTTTTACTTAAATATTTTCTTTTGAGTCGTGTATTTTTCAAGTCAACTTTCAACAGTTTTGCAACCAAACGTGACACTCTTTTCATTTCTTGAAAAATATAATTGTTTTATATTTTTGTTAAATAGTGTTCGGTTTGTGAATAAGATCTGACTTGGCAAAAATTCATAAACTAATCTTCTTAAATGCCATGTCTATTCAGGAAATAAACGATCACAATTATTTACAAATTCTTTTTCTTTATTATCTGTGAATAACTTTGTTGGGAAATAGAGAGGAATTGTCTCCCGTTGCCTTTACCACGGTTTCGAATTCAGAGTAATCCTTCTCCGGGACGGACTGCCAGCCAGGGCCAGAGGACACAACCAACACTGATATTTAACCCATAGCTAAGAGGAGAAGAGGTGAATTTGTGCTTTCCCAAGGACATTAATACAAAAGTGAATGTAACAGACCGGGCTAAAATTTGAACTCAATATTTATTATGTAACAAGTACATAATTATGTCCAATATTTTTTACCTGTCATTTCTATTAAAAAGTTCATGACACACAGTAAGGTATGTTCACTTAAATATTTTCTTTTGAGTCGTGTATTTTTCAAGTCAACTTTCAACAGTTTTGCAATCAAACGTGACACTCTTTTCATTTCTTGAAAAATATAATTGTTTTATATTTTTGTTAAATAGTGTTCGGTTTGTGAATAAGATCTGACTTGGCAAAAATTCATAAACTAATCTTCTTAAATGCCATGTCTATTCAGGAAATAAACGATCGCAATTATTTACAAATTCTTTTTCTTTATTATCTGTGAATCACCATAACTTTGTTGGGAAATAGAGAGGAATTGTCTCCCGTTGCCTTTGCCACGGTTTCGAATTCAGAGTAATCCTTTTCCGGGACGGACTGCCAGTCAGGGCTAGAGGACACAACCAACACTGATATTTAACCCATAGCTAAGAGGAGAAGAGGTGAATTTGTGCTTTCCCAAGGACATTAATACAAAAGTGAATGTAACAGACCGGGCTAGAATTTGAACTCAATATTTATTATGTAACAAGTACATAATTATGGCACACGGACGAAACAGGGGAGGTGTTGAGGCTGGTCTTAACTATCCTCTACCTAGCTAATCCGATTCACGGCCCATTCATACATTACAATTTCACCATTCACCATAAGAACTCGTCCGTCACCAATCAATCCTCCATGCACCATAATACCACATCCTCTCTAGGGGGACCTACAAAACGCGCCCCATACCATAAAAATTTAAATATACTAAAATATATATAAAAATCTATGATGAAACAATGAGAGGGGAGGGAGATGCGGGCTAGAATTTGAACTCAGCTTCACAATTCCACTTTCAGCGCTAATAACTGGTAAGCTACCCACAGATCAGATTTAAACTACGAGTAGTCGTCGACTTACGGCTGTTCGATTTTACGACAACGACCATAGATTGACATGTCTGGCCGTTTGGCCACGGCTACTCCGCGCCTGGCAACGTGAGTGCTTCACAGCTTGGTGTACAACAGTTTCCGCTCATCTCCCGGCAATGCTTGCATTTTCTCACGCGTCTCAAGATCGGTGTTAGAGCAGCCGCGGTACAACACACTTTCCCCCGAATCCATTTGTGAAGGAGGAGCTAGAAAGGAAATTGATCACGTCTGCTTCATCGATGTACGAAGATGTGTTTTTTTTTAAATATTTGATTACATGACATTTTTTAACAAAGAATTAATCACTAAAATTATTTCCATCATATTCGCGACTTTATCAATCCAGACGCAACGTAATCAGGTAAAATAGTTGACTAAAGTAGCGGTTTCAAAACTCAATCAGTACCTCCATTACCATGTCCTTGTGTAATATTAATTAACACTATAAGCGCCTTTTAGAATAGTAGCAAACTTTCGTACATTAGACCATTGTTAGTACTGTAATAAGCTCGATACTAACGGATTCCAACAGTAAAACCGTCTACTGGTTTTCTGTACAGGTCGTCGTCGACTTACGAAATTAAGGCCGCGAATTGGTCTATCTGGCCACGACTACTCCGCGTTTGGCAGTGCGAATTTCCCACCTTGGTGGTCCACTATTTGATCTATAAGGATCTAACGGATGGCACACGATATGTTTCGCCCATATCGTGAAATTTATGAGAAAACGAAACAAATAATTCAGACAAAGCTCACTATACGGGTGAAAAGTAAAAACAAAGTAACTCCACCAGACAACATCGACGATTCACAACTAAGCGCCAATAGCTAATAAGATGTTTTGGTGTTTGTATATATTTCGGTATGTTTTATAACTAAAATGTTTTTTTATCTTTTTGCATCTGTACTTTTTTGTATGTTTAACAAATATTAAACCAACTGTACTGTAGTATACCGTGTTTGACCTGACGAACATAAAAAAAACAATGCAGAGAGAGAGAGAGAGATCAAATGTAAAGAAACCGTAAAAATTATAAAATACAATAATTCCCAAAGAAAAATTGTCCAATTATTTACAAATCGATTTATGACCTGTCGTAATACCAAGGCTATAATAGCATATCTTATTTATTTAAACTAATATTAGGTAGCCAATATTTTCTTTAATTTATCATATAGAAATAAAAGTTGTTTATTTTCATTATCATCATCTTAGTTGTTACGCTCATAACGTTTTGGACATTGTACCTTCCACTGTATTCGATAACCTTGTTGGAATTTCAATTCATGCGGGTAGATTGTTCTTTGCAAACATAAGGGATATAACTCGCGTTATCAGTTAATACTCTTCCTTCAATCTATTCACATTTGTTCTGTCTGTCTGTTCCACTGATCTAGAATATAACGTATTTTAAAGCGTGTGCAAACTATAAAAAGGGGCGAATCAAAGTGCGTGTATATAGATGTAAGAGGGGGTGGTAAACCTGGTTCAACGTTTTACTGCGTGAAGATGCCTAATGATGATTTGAAGTGGGAAATACAATAAGATTAAACAATAAAAAAACGGAAACCAATTCAACGTCGAGGAGAAAAAGAAAAAGAACGAATTAAAAATAACTAGGAATTAGAAATCACAAAATATGTTTGGAGAAGGCTCTAAGAAGATATTAACTTGAAATAACCCAAGTAGAATTCATTAAATTTAGTAGGACTAGATATTCCTCAACCTAGCCAGTTGCCATCTGAGTTGTATGGCTAATTTATGCTGTAAAATTTCCCAAATTCCAAAGATGAATCCTCGCTGTGTTTATTTAAAATACTAACACCCCAAACATGCTTATAGTTTACCAATTCCAATGTATGGGCTTTGGGAATTAACGCATTCCGCTAAAGGCTATCTGGGTTTTAAACAAAGAAAGGTCATATCTTCTCGAAAGATATGCAATAAATCAATGCGAGAGGGTCTGTGAAATATAAACCGGCCAATACCCAGACAGGGAACAAACACACAGACCGTCCAGTTTTAATCCTCGTCGCTGCTTTGAATTCTCTCCATTTATTGCGAATTACTTCTTGAATAATTTTCCTGGTGAAAGAGCGTCAACGAGACCACATGGAGAGTTTAATAGTTTTTTTTTTTTTACTTCTTATATACTTTTAAATTCTTCAATTTGTTATCATTAGACTCATTGTTAGATGTTAAAGTTTGGTTTGTACCTTGAAATGAGTTTTCAGCAAAGAAGTTACAACCGCTGCGAGGATTTCACCACAGACTCACAACGATCACTGGTCAAAATCCTCGTAGAATCTGATTACCTCCCAGCTTGCTGACATGAAATGGCCGTGAAGAGAAGAAAAACACTGCCAAGCGTCGACGCCAAGAATACTACGTTTTTGGTAATGTTGTGACAGGGAACGACAGATCAACGAAACGAGTAACAGCAGCGCCGACCATCCAACCAGCAGGCATATGTAGAGATTTTTTTTTGTACGTACGTGCGTGTACATCTTACTTATAAAACGCAGATTGTGTGTGTGTCTGTACGTTTATATATTGGATCGGATTTCCTACATTTTTCAACCGATTTCAACAAAACTTCAGAGGACTGCGTAAAATTACCTTGCGGTGATTCTGATAGCGCCAAAAATTGGAAAAACAATTGTTTTTGCACGAAATCAATTTGAAAAAACGATTCTGTCGCCAGAATGAAAGGGGGACAACTCATATCGAGTTATACTTATTATAAAACCTAGGTTGTTTTTGTGTGTATGTGTTCGTTTACATATGGGATCGGATTTTCTACATTTTTCAACCGATTTCAACAAAACTTCACTTTTTTGGGGGGGCAGGTAGTGTTTCTTATTGTCTTGCACACTTTTTTCTTTATTTTTACATTCAGTACGCTTTAAAAATTCCATTTACAAGACAATTGTTTATAATAAAATTCTATTCAATCGATAGACTCATAACGATTGAAAACAATGTTTTTGTTTGAGTTTGACCAATTCGTAAACCCACCCCAAAAAACTAATTAAGACATGCGTGTCCGTCAACCTTAAACAATAATCTTTGTGAATTTTATTTTTCAGTCTTTATGATGGTCGATACTTGATCTATCTCTTACTGTTACATCCCCGGGCAACGCCGGGCTCTCCTGCTAGTTTCTATTAAAAACATTTGGACACTTACATTGGAGAAACGTTTTCTTTTTTTATCTGTTAGTTTGGTAGAATTATTTGTTATGACTATAGCCAGCCAAACAAGCTTTTTTGTTTTTTTTATAAGCATTTCTATTCAGTGCCGAGTTCAATGCGACATGTGGTTCACTGGGGAGTGAAAAGGCATGTCATATATCTAAGGTATCTTGCGGTCAAAAGAAAACTAAGAGGCTTTCGAGTTTTTTTCTTATACAGTGTAACTCTGATATAAGAGAGTTGTCGGGGCCGGAGAAGTCTCTTATATCCGGGTTTGGTCTATTTTGTTTAGGTAAGTATGGCTCTAATTTGGGACCAGATAAAATCTCTTTTATATCTGGGTCTCTTATATTCGGGTTACACTATATACTGCTTTTGGCAACGCCATCTAGCAGTCGTTATCAGAAGTTCTTTGGCAGACAAGTAGAGTGATCCCACAGATGCTTACACACCGTGTCCACTTTTGAATGGAATATGACACAAAGCTGTATTTAAAGTGGGATCATACGCATACATGGGTGAAAGAGACAAATTGTTCTAGTACCCACAGTATTTCCTTTTTTTTTGGTGGGGGGACTCTCCAGGCGCCAAGTAATGACCCTATCCCTGACTCCGAAGAGAGATAATGCCTTGGGAACAGCCTCCAAGGACTAAATTTGCATTAATAATTGTAAAACTAAGGTTTCAAAGTACAACTGCCTATTTCAAAGAGAATCATGACATCGGCGGTATGAATTAGCCTTCAAAGTAACAGAACAACTTCACGCAAGACTCAAGAAGGAAAATATATCCTATTATAATTGTGCTTGTCCCGCTCTTCGTTAGTTTGCACGACTATTCTTACCTGCCAACACCTAATAAATAATGAACTATTCCATCCTGATCAATGTGCAAAGAGGGGGAAAAAACACTACTTCCTTTCAGTGAGAAAATGGAAGAAAAAAGGGAAGACAGAGAAGTGTTTAACGCCTCCTGCCAAGACCTTATAAATAATGAACTATTCCGTTTTGACAAACAAATCACATATCAGAGACGCTACTTGGGTTCAATGAGAAAATGAATAAAAGAAAGAAAAAAGAAAGTGAAATAAAAAAAAATTATCAATTTCAAATCTTTTCATTTGTACCCACTTCTTAAAATAAGGGCCAGCACTGATATTTATTTATTTTTTTTAAATTAGTTTTTGCGAAATTTGTTAATCTCAAATATTTAACTATTTGATAAGGGAATTTCTACGAATATTTGATTGCCTTAGAACTCGTCATGAGCTTACTCAATCATTAGGATTAAGATTCATCGGGATATTAAAATAGGAAAACCGTGAAATTTTCACAGGTATTTCCAGTATTATTTAATAGCTTTAGATGAATCAACTGATTTTATACTTTATTTGGGTCATAAGGAAAGATTTTCTTTGCTTTGAAAACTTACTTGCTTTGTGCATTTACGAGTAGAACACCAATAATAGAAGGCTTCAACAATATTCACGAAAAATAAGTTGAATTTCTTTAATTTAGTGATTGTGTAGTGGAGTAATGGATAGCGGCTTGGATTACATTCACTTACGTGCTAATACCCTCGGGGAAAGGTATAAATCCTCTTCTTCTCCCCACCCCCAGCTATAGGTAAATAGTAGCACGGAATGGGTTGGCAACTGATCTACCGCAGAAAGAAATGGAAATCTACAGCAGGAAAAAAATCTGCCTTGTCAGTGATGTATCGAAAGATACATGATCGCCTAACTGGCACATAACTGACTGTTGTGTGATACCACGCCCAAAAGAAACTAAAATTATAAAATTACCCTTGTATCGTTACACTTTGGACAGGCACCTGATTTCTCGGGTAATCGTTCTGATAGGATGCAGAAAAGTGGCGTGATCGAAAAGTGACCCCATTGTCAAAAAAAAAAAAAAAAAATCACGAACGAGATTTCTTGCTTTCCTTCACCTCTTCCTAAACTTCCAGTTTCCACCCAGGCAACGTTTTCTTTAAAAAGAAAATCTGAGGAGGCACGGTGGAGTAATGGGTAGCGGCTCGGATTGAGGAATCGGAAAATTCCAGTCGAATCCATTAAATTCACTTACGTGATAATAACCTTGGGAAAGGCATGAATCCTCTAGCAGGACAGACCTTGGATGACAACTGGTCTACTGCAGAAAAAATGGCAACCTACTTAGGGAAAAATCTGTCTCGTCAGTCATGTATCGAAAGATACATGATTGCCTAAGCGTGTATCACGCATGGCACATAACTGAACTGTACATAGGCAGTGAATCCTCTAAGACAGGAAAAGGGTTTATTGCACAGATGAAGAAGAAGAAGAAAAAAAAAAAGAATGTAGTACTATACTTTCTTTGATTATCCGGACGTGAAATGAAGATATATTTCCATTAAAATTTCCAATCGCCTATCCAACAGGCGAAATCGCCCACCGGTGGACGATATCGCCCAGGTTGAGAATATTTGGTCTAGATATTCAGTGTTGATTTGCCGTATCATTCTAAAGTGAGTTGGTTATGACAAGGGCAAATGTTAGCAAGGGTACTACATTTTCGGGAACAGTTAAATTTTCTAAAGGATCCAGTAAGTAATGTGAATTATCCAAGCATTTCGAAAACAGTTATCTTTTTAAAAATTCTTCTTCGTTAAAAAGAAATGGTCAAATATTTTCTTCACTTAGCAAAGTTCATTCACGAACCGGAATACTCATGCGTATCATTTGAAGAACGTGCAACTTTTATATTATAGATTTATTAATTGGTGACTACCATGAAAGGCTCATTAACTTTGAGAAACCTGACATTACAATATGCTTTGTATTTTGTAGCGGACACTATACCTGGTTTCGCCAGATGAGCCAGGTCGTGCGTAATAAATAAAAATAAAAATGGGGGCACGTAGCTTAGACAAGACACTTCACTAATTCTTTAACTTATCTCCACCTATCACGTTCTCAACTCACACACCACATTCCTGAGCTCCGTCTCTTTTCTTCTTTTTCGACAGTCGGTAGCTTTGTTTAGTAATACCGACCTTACGGGTCAACCGGTTTTCTTTTCACACCTTGACAGGGGCTGGTGTTTCGTCTTGACAGGGTTGATTGGGGTGTCGTTTATATAGACACCCCGCTCTCCAAATTTTGACACTGATACATCTAATTTCTTGATCTGAATGTCTTAATCTTAGGATACTTTGTTAAAAAACAAAATAAATAAAAAATACCGTATATCACTTCCTTTGTTTACAATTTTCCTATATATCTTTCTGTAAAAATAATTGTTTTATTGACCGATCAACATAAACAAACCCAAATCCTGGTGATTAACACAAAACAGATATTTTGTTCTTTGTCTAGAATAATTTAGATCACTCATTCCTGTGACCAGCAGTATTTTGGACAATAATATAAACAAATTTTCGAATTTTAATTTCTATAGAGCTAAGAAATTCGGACAACACATTAATCTTATCGGCGGGAAGTGGATAGGGTTGAGCACGTTGGGTTTTGCTCAGTTTTACACTGAATCTTGTCTAGTTAATTCTGGGTTCGATTATTCTTGGAACTGTTCCTAAATTCATTATTTTAGAACTTAAATTTGAACAAGTTTCATTTTTAATTTTCTTCTCAACAATTCAACCTACTCTTCTGAGAATTATAATAATTATTATTTAATTAGTTGTCTCTCCAAATCATTATTCTATAATTTCATACAATTAAACGTTTAAACAGGACCAGTGTCCTGTTACACGTATTGGGCGAACATTAAAACAGACCTAGCTGATATCTCTTTGGATCCTAACAAACTATGAAGGGAGTTTATTGAACTCTCAGAAGATAACATTTTAATGTCCTTGTTTGATGTGTTAAAAATGAATTTGAGTGAAAAGACCAGCGTTGGTGAATGACCGGGTTGCAAAAGAAAACGTCCTTCCTTTGCGAGTTTGGAATTAAAACTAAAAGCTTCAAGAAAGATTTTTCATTTTAAGAAGCATTTTGAACCTCAGCTATCGTTTTTTGAGGGTGGGGATGGGCGTGGAGGTACCTAAATTCTTACACATGACAATATTATTACAGACAGAGTCATTATGTGCTGTTTATCAAATTATAAATGTGTTGAAAATATCTCTCCAAATTATAGACCATAAGGATTTTATCCCAGATTTGAAACTGGTTATTTTGTTTATTACAATTACTTGCAATAGTTAACCCAAAAGCAGTAAAGAAAGAAAATAGTTCATAAATTAAATGATACTAAAATAAAAATATAATTTTTTGAAACTGCAGTTAAATACAGACAAAGTAAATTAGCTTTTTTTTTTAGTAATTAAAGAAATTCATTTCCTTCTGAAGTTCAATTCTGTTTTCTATTTATTTAAACCCCACACATTTTGACAAATGTCGTTATCTCATTTTATTCTAGGTCACGATTGCGTAAGAAAACGTTTGACATTGATAAAAAAAGAAGAAAACAAACAAAAAAAATCGAGTATTTTTAAGTTTCGAATTTCAAACAATTATTGCGTACATTTCAAACATCTCTCATTTTCGGAGGGGGGCGGATTTTAAGTCATGCATTCGAAATAAAACGAAAAATGATGATAAAAAAAGAGTATAATTTATTTCTAACTATTTTCTTGTAAATAGTAAAAAAAACAAAAAAAAACAGCAAAAAACTTGCAATAATTGATCTCAGATCTTTTTCGTTATGTTAATTCAAATGAAAAAAAAGGGGTAACCTATTTTATTTTTCAAATACTCAGATTTATTTTCACAAAGATTGCATTATATTTCAGTTTTAATTACAGAAAAATAAATTTTATTATATATCGAACATTATTTTTAGTTTTGTTTTGTTCAGTGTATGACAAAATGTAGGACTTGGAATCGGAGGACTTAAATGAGGTTTACATGGTATGTAAGGGAAATAAATCAAATCAAAATTCCAAGAATGAATTTAATTCCTAAAATATATTTTAGTTAAAAGGGCGATAACTCTAAAGTCTTAAATTTTATATACAGTAGCGCAATCCTGCTACAGTATTATTTCAAGTCCAATAACAACTGAATAATCACTACAAACGATACCTCATTTGCGACTTCAAGTTCACAATAGAAGAAATAAAATTATTTTTTCCATATATAAGCGTTTCCTCTTTTTTTGCTTTTGGGGTGACTTTACATAATAACAAAAAGTTCAGTAGAATATTTTAAAAAGTTTTTTATTTGGCACATGTTCACCATTCAAAATATTTGGCCAGCATTTCATAGCTCTTTGCACCTGTGAGTGTGTAAGGGAGTTGATCCTGAATGCCATTTCAGCATCCAATATCAAGTAACTTAGCTTTCTGTCAGTTCTAGCAATATGCTAACAAGAATCTGGCTGATTGAGTATTGTTGATGTTGACTTTTAAGAACACTTTCTTACCAGTTTTGAATGGCTCTTCTTACCAGATAATTATTACAATGGCTTTTACCAGATCATTACGTGATCTGTGGTATAGAGAGACTTAAATATATTTATCATTGTTCTTCTCCACAAATAAGTATCATGATCACTGGCTATTGTCTTAGGGACACTCTGGTTCATACATAACTTGGTCACTGTTTGACTGAACCTACTGGGTAAATAATGTCCATTATTTGGAATAGATGTCCTAAACTCCTAATAACTAGAACCAGATATGTGAATACTTGAATCCACTGAGAAAAAAAAAGTGTAGACATTAGGTTTAAGGGTCCAGAATTTTGACACTAAATAGTCTAAGATGATCTAGTGAACAGCTAAAACATATCTGTTTGTCTGGAAGTTGTGGGTTCAATCCCTGGTTATGGTACTGCTGAAAAGTCACATACGCTGGTCCAGTAGAAGAAACAGACAAATGACACAAAAGGTGAATAAGACTGATGAGTATTAATTGAAAACATCTTTTAAGCATTGAAAGTGGAATGAGAGTTAATCTCTCTGTGGGGACTGAATAAAGGCTTCACTTTGAAATTCCAAAAAACATACCAAGTACAAAGACACATCTGAAAGCCAGAGGATATAATGATCAAAATGCTGTGAGTACAACAACCAAGCTGAACATGCTTATCTAAACAGCAAACCATCTACAACAAATTTAACCCTTTTATTGAGCCCTTGGTATGACGATAAACTACATATGGCAGCAAGGCCTTTAATCAGGAGCTTGAAGTTTTTGAGGAGCATGGAACCAACTCATAATTGCTGTTGTTCCCATGTTCATCTTGACCTGGGGTGGTAGGACCTATTACAGTCCTATGAGCAAATAGTGAACACCCCAAACAAAAACAAAACACTATGAAAAATACATTTTTATAGTAAAATTACCAGTAATACATATAGTAGAATTAGCAACAATACATTTTATAGCAAAATGACCAACAATACATTATCTGTAGTTGAAGGCATAGAATTACATTCAAAATATATATAGGTGATACAGATGGGTGGTTTAACTTTTTTCAGTTTCATCTTCACACCGTGAAACTGCATCAAAATTTTTTATGAAACCAAAACCATTCGGTTTAGTGCTATCACTACTGAGTGACCATATCCAAAGAAACACTATTGAAAAAGACTTAAATTTTATCAACATTGTAAGAGAAAAAGATTGAACAAAAATATGTTAAAAACATTTAATTGACTAGTTTTAGGAAATGTGAAATCTATTTGTTTACAAAAGAAATGAAGAAGAAAAATCATAATGTTTTCAAACAGAAAAACATGTAAATATGACATGATGTCTGAAATCTATTTGTTTCAGTTTTCCAAAAAAAAAATTGTAAAATTAAGTTAACAGTAAAATACCGAGTAAAAATAAAAAAATATAGTTGCCATTTTTTCTTCATCATAATTTAAGACAATGAGATGAAACATTCTAAATGTTGAATAACATCTAGAGCCCCCAATTTTCTTAACAAGTTTTGAAAGAATTAAAAAATAAAAAAAATATATTAAGTTTACCATGAAACAGGGGATGGGCAAAAAGTGCACAACTTTTAAAAAAAACTTTTTATAAAAATGGGAAATTATCTTTTTTACAGTTTTCTCTTACATTTATGTGTTAAAACAGATTTCTGTTACACATAACATGTTTTTTTTCAAAATCATTTTTTCATGTTTACCTTTGTTCAGATATTTAAATCATTTTTTCCTGCCTTAATGTTGTACACACTTATTTTCTATGGCAGGCCATAAATGTAAAGAAAATACAAATTATTATCAGCATTTCTGGATATAAATGAGAGAATTCTTTGCCCCTAAATAAATAAATAATCACTTGAAAACAAGTGTCTGTCAATGTCAGGCAGTATTTTCAATAATTTGCAAGTTCTTTTACTGCACATTTATTATTATCAGTTCCTCTTTTTTTGGGGGGGGGGGATTACTTTATAATTTTTGAAGGAATTTGCTTCCATGGGTCAGAGAAGAAATGAACATCTTCCTGGTTGTAGTTTAAGATGTCTTCTCAATGAGTGTACAATTTCAAGAATATTGATAAAGATTGGTCACTTTGATTTTGCAAAACAAAATAACGTGTAAAATTTAGTCTCAAAGAAAAAAAAAGAAGTCATATTTCACATTTTTTGCTGTTCAAAGCAAAATACTGTTTTAACTTGCTGTAAAAAAATAATTCAATAAATAAAAGCACATACAAATTACATATTTAGAAAGATTATTTTATTTTCTTTCCAGCCATATGAATATTTTTAAGACTGGACCAGAAATACACAAGAAATTGTGAGTTGAACAGACTAAGTTGCAAATTTATCAATCTCAAACAAAATCAGATATTGACTGGAAATGCTATCATTACACAAGAAAATGAATGGCTTCCTTAGAAAGCAAAAATACTAAATTAAAAACCAAAAAACTGAATCAAAAACCACAGTATCAAGGAAAAAAAAAGAACAGAAACTGATATTAAAACATAAATTGCCAAACTGATCAACTCTAATAGGTGAAGCCATAAAATTGTGTTTAAAATATTTACATTTTAGCAGTAAATAACCCAGAGGTTGATATACCACTAAACAAAATCAAATAATCAACCAAACCTTTTTATTGACACCCCATATTCAAGAATATGGTCATGTGGCCAAATAGTAGAACATTTACTTTCTGACCATAGTTGATTTATCAGGAAGGTGATTTCTTGATGTTATCAGCCTGGGGAGGAAATCCCAGTATACAGCACCCTTGGAAAGTGTCTGAAAAACCATACCCTGGTTTGACCTTGTGAGTGAAATTGGGTAGAGAGAACCCATCAATGGTGATGTTAGTACGGAGTCACAAATCCTCATGACTTGAGTGTTTGAGCGTACTGGCCCAGTTCAGATTGTTGATCATGCCAGATAATGCTCTCTCTCCCAGAAACTGTAACTAAGGTTTGTTTAGCATAGTTGCAGTATACACCATGTGTTTGAACAAAAGCAAATGTGTCTCAGCAGGCGTATGCAACAGGGATTAGCTAGCCACCCTAAGTTATACGTATATATGTAGACAAGTGGACAGCCATTATTATTCCCAAGTTATCTCTGACTGTATAAATTTACACTTTCCTATTTTCAAACTTAATCAGTTTTATTTTGTATTCATTCTAACAACAACTTTATTTTCTATATGTTCTGCATTATTTTGACCAGTCAAAATGATGTCCTACAGGTAGACAGCTATATGTAGAATGACCCATACAGTACTGCCTATAATTCAATGGAATATTCCTGTTGTACTTGAAATTCAGAGAAATCATTCATTGTAATGAAACAGGCCACAATTATTCAGCATCAAATGACACTTGCAGATAACTGCAACTGACAGATGCAAATCAATCGTCAATCAAGAGAATGGTGTATTGTCCAAGTTTACATGCTTGATTTACAGTTAATTTATAGTCAACACGCAGGAGGACCAAGTCATCTGATTTCAGTACAGAGATTAACAGTACAATGCAATCTGAAAGTTTTACAGTAATTCTTTGTCCATTTTGTTCTTAATTAAAAAAGATATGGAACAGGTCCTCAGAAATTTAGAAGCTTAGTTCTAGTTCACCAAATCTTTTGCTTTGAGCCAAGTTAATCATGGAACATCTCTGGATATTTCTCCACTATTTCTGTGATATGCTTGTTAATAAACAGTTAGGGCACTAAACCAATTTCTATCAAACAAGTAGCAATTCTGCTGATAACTCCTTTAAATGCATTTGTACTTTGAGTTATTCTACCGGGGAAACCACTTGGCCTGTGGATATTTTCCAGCACATTCAAAACAGCTGCACCTGGAATGATTTTCTCTCCATCTCACAGGTTCAATAACAATGCACTTAATGCTGGATTTGTTGTAATGTACATCATGCAATTTATGAACATTTTCCTCCCGGTCAGAGAACGATCACTATTTCTATATTCTTTGGCAATGGAGGTACTTTTAGTCTAGCAGGGTTCATTTTAGTTTTAATTATGTTTTGTTTTTTGTTCCCAAAATTTAAATGCTGTTAATGCTGGAGTCAATTTTGCTAGGTTGTCTTCACTTTCTACAAATTTGTGCCACATGGCCAACCTATCATTATTCACATTTCAGTTTTGTGTAACATGAGATTTTGATTATAATCATCACTCAAACAAAAGAAACATGGTGAGTGTGGGTGGTGATAGTTCAACTGGGAAATCTTGTTGACTGTAGACATCAACACCTTCCATTCAGACACCTGTTTAGTTTTATTTGACATGAAAGGTTTTTTTTACATGTCTGGCCATAGTGTTTGCTGGTAGCACTATTTCCTGGGTTTAGTTAAACACAAGCATTTTCAGAATTTAATTTGGTTTTAGTCAATTCCAAAAGTCTGAAGATGGCTCACAGACCTCTCAAGTTCCCAAAGATGTCTAACAGACCTCCCAAGTTTCTGAAGGTGGCTTGCAGACCTCCCAAGTTTTTAACGCTGTCTCACAGATTTCCCAAGTTTTCAATAATGTTTTACAGACTTCCCAAGTTTTCAAAGATGTCTCAAAGACTCCCCAAGTTCTCAAAGATGTATCACAGACTTCCCAAGTTCTCAAAGATGTTTCACAGACTTCCCAAGTTTTCAAAGATGTCTCAAAGGCTTCCCAAGTTTTCAAAGATGTCTCAAAGGCTTCCCAAGTTTTCAAAGATGTCTCAAAGGCTTCCCAAGTTTTCAAAGATGTCTAACAGACCATCCAAGTTTCTGAAGGTGGCTTGCAGACCTCCCATGTTTTCAGAGATGTCTCAGAGACGTCCCAAGTTATCAAAGATGTCTAACAGACCTCCCAAGTTTCTGAAGGTGGCTTGCAGAACTCCCAAGTTTTCAAAGATGTATTACAGACTTCTCAAGTTTTCAAAGATGTCACACAGATCTCCCAAGTTTTCAAGGATGTTTCACAGATATCCCAAGTTATCAAAGATGTCTAAAAGACCTCCCAAGTTTCTGAAGGTGGCTTTCAGATCTCCCAAGTTTTCAAAGATGTCTCACAGACGTCCCAAGTTATCAAAGATGTCTAACAGATGTCCCAAGTTTCTGAAGGTGGCTTGCAGATCTCCTAAGATTTCAAAGATGTCTCACAGATCTCCCAAGTTTTCAAAGATGTCTCACAGACGTCCCAAGTTATCAAAGATGTCTAACAGACCTCCCAAGTTTCTGAAGGTGGCTTGCAGATCTCCCAAGTTTTCAAAGATGTTTCACAGGCCTCCCAAGTTTCTGAAGGTGGTTTGCAGACCTCCCAAGTTTTCAAAGATGTCTCCCAGATCTCCCAAGTTATCAAAGATGTTTCACAGGCCTCCCAAGTTTCTGAAGGTGGCTTGCAGACCTCCCAAGTTTTCAAAGATGTCTCACAGACTTCTCAAGTTTTCAAAGATGTTTCACAGGCCTCCCAAGTTTCTGAAGGTGGCTTGCAGATATCCCAAGTTTTCAAAGATGTCTCACAGACGTCCCAAGTTATCAAAGATGTCTAACACAGCTCCCAAGTTTCTGCAGGTGGCTTGCAGATCTCCCAAGTTTTCAAAGATGTTTCACAGATGTCCCAAGTTATCAAAGATGTCTAACAGGCCTCCCAAGTTTCTGAAGGTGGCTTGCAGACCTCCCAAGTTTTCAAAGATGTCTCACAGACTTCCTAAGTTTTCAAAGATGTTTCACAGGCCTCCCAAGTTTCTGAAGGTGGCTTGCAGACCTCCGAAGTTTCTGAAGGTGGCTTGCAGACCTCCCAAGTTTTCAAAGATGTTTCACAGATCTCCCAAGTTTTCAAAGATGTCTCGCCGACGTCCCAAGTTATCAAAGATGTCTAACAGACATCCCAAGTTTCTAAAGGTGGCTTGCAGATCTCCTAAGTTTTCAAAGATGTCTCACAGATCTCCCAAGTTATCAAATATGTTTCACAGGCCTCCCAAGTTTTTGAAGGTGGCTTGCAGACCTCCCAAGTTTTCAAAGATGTCTCACAGATTTCGCAAGTTTTCAAAGATGTTTCACATGCCTCCCAAGTTTCTGAAGGTGGCTTGCAGACCTCCCAAGTTATCAAAGATGTCTCACAGACGTCCCAAGTTTTCAAAGATGTCTCACAGACGTCCCAAGTTATCAAAGATGTCTAAAACAGCTCCCAAGTTTCTGAAGGTGGCTTGCAGATCTCCCAAGTTTTCAAAGATGTCTCACCGACGTCCCAAGTTATCAAAGATGTCTCACAGACCTCCCAAGTTTCTGAAGGTGGCTTGCAGACCTCCCAAGTTTTCAAAGATGTTTCACAGATCTCCCAAATTTTTAAAGATGTCTAACAGACCTCCCAAGTTTCTGAAGGTGGCTTGCAGATCTCTCAAGTTTTCAAAGATGTCTCACAGACTTCCCAAGTTTTCAAAGATATTTCACAGGCCTCCCAAGTTTCTGAAGGTCGCTTGCAGACCTCCCAAGTTTTCAAAGATTTCTCACAGACTTCCCAAGTTTTCAAAGATGTTTCACAGGCCTCTGAAGTTTCTGAAGGTGGCTTGCAGACCTTCCAAGTTTTCAAAGATGTCTCACAGACTTCCCAAGTTTTCAAAGATGACTCACAGACTTCCCAAGTTTTCAAAGATGACTCACAGACTTCCCAAGTTTTCAAAGATGTTTCACAGGCCTCCCAAGTTTTCAAAGATGTTTCACAGGCCTCCCAAGTTTCTGAAGGTGGCTTGCAGACCTCCCAAGTTATCAAAGATGTCTCACAGACTTCCCAACTTTTCAAAGATGTTTCACAGGCCTCCCAAGTTTCTGAAGGTGGCTTGCAGATCTGCCAAGTTTTCAAAGATGTCTCACCGACGTCCCAAGTTATCAAAGATGTCTCACAGACCTCCCAAGTTTCTGAAGGTGGCTTGCAGATCTCCCAAGTTTTAAAAGATGTCTCACAGACTTCCCAAGTTTTCAAAGATGTTTCACAGGCCTCACAAGTTTCTGAAGTTGGTTTGCAGACCTCCCAAGTTTTCAAAGGTGTCTCACAGACATCCCAAGTTTTCAAAGATGTTTAATAGACTTCCCAAGTTTTCAAAGATGTTTCAAATTCCTTAATGCATTGAAGGAGATCCTCTTGTTTCTAACACTGCTCAGTAAAATGACATTTGCTGATAAGAAAATTTTCAATTTTAGTCCTACCAGACTGCTCAAAATGTCCTTCTCCACAATTATTTTCAATATCTTTTAGTTAAATTCAGATTTAGTGGATTTATAAAAAAAAAAAAACATTCCTCACGTGTGTGTGTGGGGGGGGGAGCAGAAATGATATCAAGAACCCCACTACCAAGTCTCTCGTATTTGATGAGAGACTTGCTAGAGTGAGTTTGTGAAATTCTGCTAGATAATGAAAAATAGCTTAAGGTTGATGGAATAATTTTGATTGAAATGAAAAAGCTGCACAATTATAAAAAGTTTAGCCATTTTGTTGCCTCACTATTAAATATGACAGGACTGGGAAGACTTAAAGACAATTGGTGAATATTGCAATGAAGATTTCTTGGGTGTTATGTTTTTCACTATTAGTTGACTCATGTCATCAAATGTCCTTTCCTCCAAATGATTTGGGTGAGCAATTGCTGATAATTTTATAATGGTCTCACAACCAGCAGTTGCCAAGAAGAGATCAGTTATTTGGTTTTCTCCAACTGATTTTAAATCTTTTAGCTTTTTAATTCTAGCTTTAGCTGCTGGTATCCTAAGCCATGCTTGTGCATATTCATAATTATCAAGGGATAATTGTTTGTTCGGTACTTTAGATATCAGCGACGCCATTGTAGTGCAGTGTTACTGACTCACTGGGAGTAGTATGCACTCAACAGCCTCATGGTTAATAGCTGTAGTTATTTATAGTCTTTGTGACTTAATATGTAAATAAGTCACCTTGTAACCAAAATTTCAAAAAAGGATCAAAAAATATAATTTAATAACAAAAACATCCTTTGGTCTTTCCTCTTAATAATAACAAAGATTTTGATAAAACTTAGTTAATGTTCTGAACATTGAACTTGTCAATCCTGTTAAATTGAGGCATATTTTTTTTTTTAAATACAGGCTGTAGGGTAATGGATCAGTTATTTTCTTTCATTACTCATGATTAGATTAATTTTCTCTGTTTCTTTATATCATAAACTGCAGATGAGCCAATGTCATATAAATCAAAGAAGTTTCACACAGACATTCTGCTGTTAACTTTTTTCAGAAGTTCTACTTTATCTGTTATGGACAACTTATGGTGGCTGTGTTTCACACTTTGAGAATCAATTCCAATATTCACTGAAGCTATCACTGAGGCTAAACATCAGTAGGTTATAATAAAAATGCACAAAAGACAAATAAGAAATACCTGAGAGGTGTTTGAAAGTGCTCAAAAACAGTTGAAGTTTCATTCTCTCTTTTATGATATATCAAGAGTTTCTTATTTATTTATTTTCCATGGTTTATCAACCATTTGTAGGTTATTTAAAGCTGGAAAAATTTAGTGATACAAATCATACTAATTAACCCACAACTAGGCGGGAGAAGAGATGGATTCATACCTGTCCCAAGGGTATTTGTGTAAGTGAATATAACAAACCCAATTGGAATTGGAACACAGCTTTCTGATTAACAATTCTGAGCCATTATCCATGACACTATGCACACATCCAAGCTTACAGTACTTGTTATTCCCAAGTGGTTACCCATTTAGGTACTGACCACGCTTGAGGTTCCTTAACTTTAGTGACTATATGGGAACTGGTGTTTTAAAGTGATATGGGCATAAGGCAAAATTTTGGTCATATAAAAGAAAAATCTCTGAAGAAGTTATTTCAGTAAAGGAAAAAATTATGCCACATACTGAAGATTTGTCTCGAACCTGACCAAAAATTAGGACATTTTTGTTGAGAATTAGTGCTTGCATAATTAAAGAAAATGCTATTTTCTTTCAGATTTGACACCCACAAAAACATCTACAGTGAAAATTTATTTGAAAAAATTTACTTGAAAGTTTTCAGTGTAATTTTTAAATTCATCCAGTTGCTGTTTGCAACAAGTGATTTTTGTTTTGAAGCATTACAAAATATAAAGTTTAATTCAATTTTTTTAAAAGAATTTAATTTATTTTTTTCATTTTTACAACTGTTAGATTATTTTGTATACAGAAGTTCAAAAAGGAAATAATACTATGATGGTAATCAATTGAAAGTATTAATAAGTCCTTGTCAATTTCTCTTTTTTTTTTGCAATGCTTCCTATAGTTTAATACATTTTAAAATCAGAAGTCTTTATTAGGTGCAATTCAATATTTTAAAGTATCAAATAGGTAAGAAATAAATGCAATGACTAAAACTCAGTATCATTTAACTATTTTTTAATTGATTTCTTTCTATCCATACTGTGTAGTATAAAAATTAAACTTATTCATTCTAAGTTTGAAAAAAGCCTTTTTTAGCTTTCCGCTACCACTTTTTCATCAATGTCGATTTTCGTGCAAAAAGCGGATCACAGCTTCATATATGTTTTCTGAAAACCTTAACTTTTAATTGGACAATAAATATTAAAATTATCTCGTGTATCTTCACGTACATTGTTCTTAATAGGCAAAACAAATCATATCAGGCTCCAGACTGAGTTTTGTAAGGCGCTTTCTGAGTGGTTAACAAATATTAAAAAAACAATTTACCTGCTCACCACTTTGTCTGAATAACATCAACTTAGTTTTTGACCTGACAAAAAAACAATGCCTTCAGGATCCTGTCACGTGATTAAAAAACATATAAATTTAAAGGTAAGAGCGAACCCAGTCAGTGAGAATTTACGACGACTAGCATTTGCTAAACGAGTTCACGACGCTTGTATCATTACTGCAGCGAAGTACAAAGTTAGAATCTCAATGTTCTTTAACATGAAATAACTTCACTGTGTGTAATTCAAGCTAAGATTTCAACGAAACAACTCACTCACCAACTTCTGCAACTTACTAAAAACTATTCAATCACGTTATTGAATCTTCCGAAACTTAAGTACAGTGTAACCCGGATATAAGAGACCCTGATATAAGATAAACCCGGATATAAGAGAGATTTTATATGGTCCCAAATTAGAGCCATACTTACCTAAACAAAACATACAAAACCCGGATATAAGAGACTTCTTCTCCGGTCCCGACGACTCTCTTATATCCGGGTTACACTGTACAAACAATTACGAACAATACATTCAACTACGAGCAATGAAAACAAATTAAACATTACGGAACATTCACTTCTCCAACTTCTTTGAAGCTAAAAGTTTATCAACACAATTTCAGTTTTACAAGATTCTTTAAACTCTCTTTCAGTGAACATTTTGAGCGACAAGTTAATTCAACTTTTTGTGAGCTCAGGTAAAAAAAATATTTCAGTAGTAAAGAAAGACTTTAGCCCAGTCAAAGGGAAGTAACTCATATTAATAATTATTTTAAAACTGTTAGTGTTGTCATTTATAAATAAATATTGTACCTGTTTATGAAAAGTTATTTTCTTGTGTTCTTTCTCTTGTTTGCTTTTTGTTTGCTTACACATTCGTAAAGTAAAAAATGTGCGGGTTGATTTATGCCTTCAATACCGCTACAAGACAATGGAATTAAAAAATTATATTCATATAATTGGTTATACTGTTAAACTAAAAGGTAATTTATCTTTAAGCATAAAAATTCCAATTTGTAGATTTTAGTATATGTTGTCCTCAGTACTTAATTCAGTTTTACAAGCGTTTTTATAAAAGTGGGGGTGACAGTAGAAGACTACTGTTCGTGACCTATAACCGTGATGACAGCTTTTTACAGACTACCGTGTACGTGCGTAAATTTATGTTATTTTCGTTATGATTTTTAAGCAAAAAGTATTATTTTTACAAAATCCAGATAATTTATTAATTTAATTTGGAACAAATCACTAAGACAAATATTGGATTTTTAACAGATTTAAAATTTGCTATTTTTAATTTTTGGTCTATGAGTCAAGCAAGTGAAGTCCAAGTGACTGCGATTGGTTTTTAAAATGTTTAAAAATCTTATTTAAATATGCATAAATATTATTTGTTTAATAATTTGCAGATTTATGCTGTTAGTGTTATCTTTCAAATAAAAAATTAAATTAAACTTCAAAGAAGATAAATTAAAAATATGCGTTTTTATTAATTTTATTTTAAATTCCGTGGTGATACCTACTGAAAAAACATTACTCACCCATCAAACAGCAAAGACTTTGGGACCCTAATGTTCAATTCTTGTCGTCAATTCATGTAACAACTTCACATAAGAAAAGAATCAGTAGAATATAAAAAGGTTATCTATTCGGCAGACATCACCGTATACCATGTTGCCAGGGTTGCGTAGACTTTTACCGCTGTACATGGTATAAATGTCTGGCGTCACGTAACTTAAGCCCTCTGTCGGTTATAAGTTGGACTAAGGAAGATAACTCTTTTATTCTGGTGTGATAGTTATTGCTCGTTTTTAAACCATCAAGCACAAGCTAGATTCCTGGTACACTAGAGTTTGTTTTAAAAATGGATTAAAAACCTAAAAATACCGCGAATAAATGATTTAAACACTTAAAAATACTTTCTATATATTTATTAAATCTGTTTTAATTTACTTGACTGCATAGGTATCATATGAATAATTATTTTTACAAAATAAATGGATTTGAAAAATTCATGATATAACCAACAAATTCATGGTTGAGTGAGACTATCAATTCTTCAAATATGTTTGATGATAGGCCAACAATATCAACAGTTAATGTTTTGTGAAGATCTTCCTCAAAATTTGGTGTTAACTGTGAGAATTCTCTCATGATAGAGGAAATAGAGAGATTGTAGAGGACGGAGGGTGAAGATGTAAAGTAAAGAAAATACATGTGTTATATTTCCTGCTAGATAGATGATGGTATAGTTACAATGTTGGACTTGGATTCAGTCCAATTGAAGATAAGGAAGACAAACAAACAAGACCGATAAACAAATATAAACAAAACATTTACAAAGCACATAGACAGTTAACATTGTGTTTTTGTGTGTGAATGTTTGTATGTGTGTGTGAACGTTCGTATTAGTGAATGTTCGTATTAGTGAACGTTCGTATTAGTGAACGTTCGTATTAGTGAATGTTCGTATTAGTGAATGTTCGTATTAGTGAACGTTCGTATTAGTGAACGTTCGTATTAGTGAATGTTCGTATTAGTGAATGTTCGTATTAGTGAACGTTCGTATTAGTGAACGTTCGTATTAGTGAATGTTCGTATTAGTGAACGTTCGTATTAGTGAACGTTCGTATGTACGTGTATGTTGGAAATGTTCTTTAACCTCTGACCGCAAGGTCAAGACAATAATTCTCTGGAACTACATGTTGCAGCAAGAAGAAAAATATATTTATTGAATAAAAATACAATACTGGCACAAGGCCGAAAAAGGGGGAGTGGTTGAGGCAAACTCGTGTTTGTTTATATACAGATTGCGTAATAACGTGACAGGCTCAACAGTGCTTTGGCGGGAAACTTGACTTAGTCACGAGCTGGAAAAATATATTGTGCGTGGGTGGACCGCAACGCCCACTTGTGTGTTTATTGACCAATTAGAAGCTGATATTTCCTGAAAAATATTTACTAAGCTAAGAAGGCTCTTGGGATCTGATTCTCCATAAAGTGCACAAAATCTACTATATGAAAATATAGCGATTTCAAAATTGTCACATAAAATAGCAGCGTTGGTTTCTATCCAATGATCGATTGTTATTGAAATTTGAATTTATAACGGTGTATGTATGTGTGTGATGATGATCATCATTACAAGATCTTTTCATTTTTTCAAACTCTTTTGTAGTGTGGCTCTTCTTCCATGGTCTGTTTTCCCCTTATCTTTTGAATAATTTCTACTTCTATTCCTTGTCGTTGCAACTTCCTTTGGTCAGCTTTTTCCTGCTATAATTTAGTGCTAACTTTAAGTATTTTCCAAATTGCTCAGCATTCAGATCACCAATAAATTTGTAATGATCATCATCATCATCACACATACATACATACTTACGCAAATTCAAATTATACAACAACAAGCATTCATTGGATAATAAATCAACACTACTGTGTAATGGATAATTTATAAATCGCAGCTATGCGACAATTTTATAATCGCTATATTTTCATGTAGTCAATTTCGTGCACTTTTGGGAGAATCAGATCCCAGAAGTTTTTGTGAGTCTCCCCAAAGCTTGCTCGCTGATTGGTCAATGCCAACCAATCAGATTGTCTGCACGTGAAGAGTGATTCTTCCCGCGCAGCGCTTTCGGAGCCGATGATCACCTATATAAGCAAAGAAAATTCTTAGTAAACTAGTGAGATTTAAGCTGCCACAGAAATTCACAACAGTTGAAACCATGCGTCAATCTTCTCACTCACACCACCACTCACATGCTGAATATTCCCTATACTCACATAATCTTTTTTCTTACACAGCAAAACTGTAAAAAAACATTTATTACCAGAAACTATTACAACCTTATTTCTTTCAGTGAACTTTGGAACAATTGAGAGTTAAAGAGAGACAACTCTTGTTATACTCAATGCATGCTTTTCTTTCACATCCTTGTTTGTACATCTTGTTAAATAAAAATTTTCACGTCAGTTTGTTTTCCTAATCTAAGTTAAATAAACGTGGTGAAGTCCGCCACAAATTCACTTACTCTATTCTGCTTGATCTTGATAATATTACTTATGTTGGAGATAGGTGCTTGTTTCTTTTTTTTTTCACAGAATTCACCAATTCTTTCAGCTAGCATTGTATGTTGCCTCACTGAGGATAAGAGAGAATATGAAGAAGCCTCTTTCATGATGAATGATTTTTCTTACTGCCTGTTTAAAACTTCCACAGTGACTTTTAAACAGGCAGTTATCTTTTCTTTCAAATAATATTTTAATATCTGTCTATGTCTCTGAGATGCGGTATTATGATTACTTACATTATTTACATTATTTGGACCGTTATCCTCATCTTCATTGCTATATTCACAACGTTTTGGCCGTTGTACGCTCCATTCTTCTTCAGGTGATTGGAATTTCGAACCAAACCCTTTATTTCTTCCTTGAGAATACAGTTTTATTGTTATAAATAATTCTGATTACGAAAAATATGTTTTTCTTTTATTTTTTTCTTACTATAGTTGTGTTGAAATATATGCTAATTTGATTTGCAATAAATAGTAAAATAGTGATATTTCTTAAAGGATATTTTTTTTATTGATAAACAAAAGATAGCTATTCTAATTTATTTAAAAAAATTTGCAATAAGTTTACTTCAAGATTGTTGCGGGGCCGATAAGGATGTCGCCCCCGCAAGCTTTATGAAGAAAGGTGTGAACAGCTAAGTGAACAATGAGGGGTCAAAGGCAAAGGTTTAAGAAACAATAACGTCGATTTTACTTATCCAAAATGTACAAGAGTGTACTCTGGAGAAATATGTTTGTATCGGTGTCGGGTCCTGTATGACTGGTTTTTTGTTTAGGGGTAGTTGATTTCGGTCGTATCGGCGAAACGAATGTAGAGTTGGTCGACGGCGGTAGCTGGTCGACTGTCGGATGGGAGAATTGTCAGGAACAGCAGCAGGTTGATCGATGTCGCACGAAGATTCGTTGTATCGGTTAGGACGAGTCCCCAAACAGGGCCGAATCAGAATAGTGATACGACTTCACAGGGCGGATCAACCGCGGAAACGGGATCGCGCCGAAGTGTAACACTTGGCGAAGCTGGTCAGAGAGGTGATACGTCTTCCAGAGCGGATCGACCGCGGAGACGGGATAGCGCCGAAGAGTATTCCCTCGACAAAGTACCGGAAGCTCACAAATGTAGCGTACTACACTTTGATCCAGTACATTTATTGTATCGAAAAAATACAATTGTGGCACAAGGCCTGAAAAGGGAAGGGGTTGCGGCTGGTCTTCACTGACTATCCTATACCTAGCTAATCCGTTGGACGAAAAAAAGGGGCTAACAATATGTGGAGCGATTTTTATTCAAGTACTCCCTGGCTAGAGGGAGTAGAAAACCGTAGATATTAAATGAATCCCAATGTTGTTCGATGTTTGAAAAAGCGCTGCATAATCCGATGCTCACGAGGTACAGTTTGGACTCAACCATATTGGACTAGTCGTCCGATTTCTCGCATGTTGCTCGACTTAAATCTGCGAGATCAGGGGTTGTGAAGGTCAAGGTCGTCTTTCTAAGAAGCGGCTAATGGCGGCCGCGACAAGATATATAAATATCACTCTCTAAAACATATCACGAATAAAAACTATTTAAAATGGGATAGGGCAAGTTAGAGGGTGACTCCATCTGAGGGACAGGTTCATAATTTCTATACCTGAGAGGTTCCAAAAAGTAAAATTCCAGCCCTGTACAACATGCGCACATTATTTAAAAGCATAAACTGTTTGTTTACCCATTATTTATAACTTTGAGAAAGGCGATTATTAAATTTCCAAATTATATTTTTGGACAACTGAACCCTACGATGTATTTGATGTATTGTTGTTAATATATTTTGGTTGATTCATTTTGTTCTGGGAAGATTTAGAGGTCCTGTTCATGCAAAATCATAAGTAAAATGGTGAAAAATTACTAGACTATAATTTGAAAAGAGATGAGCAATTGAGGATCTGAAGTGGAAGAATGTTACTTAAACTAAGGGACTCTGAGAATCACTGTAAGATTAAGCTCAGTAGATGCCATATATTTACTTTCTGATAAAAAATGGTAAGAAAGAGAGTTAATTTGCCACACGTTTTTAGATATGAGTTTGATCCTCATGCGGCCTCTGTTATTGTATGCTTGTGCCAAACCTTACGAAGTTAAATTTTAAATTTACTGTTTTACACATAAATAAACTATCAACTGAATCATGTTTACTTTAAATAATTCAGTCGATATGTTTTAGATAATTATTATTATTGATAGATAGAAAGATAAAGAGAGAGTGAGTGGGTAGAGGGTGATATGCATTAAAGTGTGTGTTCATGAATAAAAACTTAGGTAAAGTGCTTACTTTCTGCAAAACTGTAACCAAACAGCTTAAATAAATACATTTTCGTTTTGAAGCAACAAAAATTTGAAGAAGAATTTGATTTGTTAAAATATAGATGAGTTACTTCCCTTGTAAATGATCTAAGGGAGGTAACTTCTGTTATTTCAAGAAATTTTTCCAACTGAAATTTTTTGTCAAATATTTTACTAGGTAGGTACTACTGAAGATTCGTTAAAAATGAACATACATTTCGAATAAAATGCTCCAAACTTTCGTCGTCAAAATTTCTATCTTATTATGAAGAGAAAAAAACGAAAGAATTTATTAATGTTTTTAGAATCTTGAAGTTTTGATTAAAATTTTTTTCTTGCGTTAAGGGTTGACAATAAAATAAATTAGTTTAGAAAACGTGAGCATCTTTCTGCAGTGAAAAACAGATTGATTTGGAAATTCTTGCAAAAATCAGATAAATCTAGGATTTTAATGAAACACTGAAGACACAAATGAATTAAATTATTTTAGAAACTTTTCTTTATTAGAAAATCTTGGTAAAATATTTTCTTTTACTTCTGTTACCCACTCTCACTTATTTAATTTAATGAATCTTTACATGAATTTTCATTTATTAAAAATTTAAATTTTAATTATGAATTTTCATTTTTTACAAATTTTTAATTATTAAATTATTCTTATTCTTTAATTTAATTATTTTAATTATTATTAAAAGTTATTATTTTTTAAATTTTATTAATTTATTTTAATTCTCAATTAATTATTTAATTATTATTTTAGTTATTTATAATTTAATTATAAAACTTTAATTTATAAAGTTTTAAATTTAAAAAAATTCTGTATTGATTTGTGGCGGTTGTTATTAAGTAAAAACTATATTTACTATAATAAATACTATAGAAATCCTTATTCAGCGATCTCCAGTATTTTAAAAAGAATTTAGAAATTTTTTGTATGTGTATAAACGTCCCAATTTTTGTAAATACGGTGGCGCATACACGACATTATCAGAAAATAAGAGCGGTAAAAAAACTATAATAAATTAAAAATGTATTATTATTTTTCTAATATTTCCCTAATAAACGTTTTCATAAGTAAACCTATAAAGCTAAATTACATAAAATTCAATAAAATATTAGATTACTTAGAATATTTTCCTAAAAAGCATTAAGATTACTGGGTAGTTAAAAATATATATATAAAAAAGCGTTCAATTTGTATTCAAGTAATTTTTTTACATTTATGTGCCTTTTACTTAAAAATGTCAGACATCATGTTATCAATAAAATACGTAGGCCCGCATAAATATACCAACCTCCGTATTTAAAAATGCTTTTCTTCGGTATTTTAATATTTGTTTTAATTCCGATTAATGAAACTTTAAATCTGTTAATCTTACTCAAATAATGTTTCAGAAAAGTATATTTTATTTTTAAAGTTGTTTTAAAAGATGTCTTGGCAGATTTGTCAATATGGCCGAGTTTAGTTATTTCAAATAAAACAAACATTCCAATCAACTTAAATTCGATTTGAAATACAGCAAAGTATTCTGCTCATTGGAAATATTAAATTTAATCTATTATTAACTTAGAATTAAAAATATAATAAAAATTTCAAGGAAGATTTTTCATTTTTAAAATGCATTTTAAACCTTAGGTATCATTTTTTTTGGAGGTAACTGATTTTAGGAAAAAGTATTTTTCATATGGAAAATGAAAAACATAATTCAGTTTTAAAACTAAAAGGTATGATTTTGTTTTACATTTTGTTTAGTAATTCTTCTCACGTCTCATATTTTAAATGATAGTGTTTTTATTTATACGGTGTGTTTTATTAATTGTATGCGGTTTTCTAGGAACTAATTCAGTTGTCTTTTTCGTGTGATTTTTTCCACATAAAAAAAATGTCAAAAATGTCCACAGGAATACAAGGATGTAAAAACCGGATGTGATGTGTATGCGTAAGATGAGCATACACTCTCAAAGTAGGAATCATGAACATTCAAGAAGACAACAGAAAACCGAGGAAGGCTCGCGAATAGATGTCCGAAACATTGTAACCCCCAACCCCGTCAGAAAAACAAAAAAACCCAAAAAAACAACAACAAAAAAACAAAAAAATAAACAAAAAACGAACTGTTATGAATAATTAAGAGTGGTCTCCCCTTGTTTTGTTACTCTCTTCTTTGCGAGAGCTATTTCTGTTTACTGGGACTATAAAAGGACACTATACGCGAACTGTGTATTTTCAGTTAAGTAAAGCTTTCTTAATGCCTACACCTGCGTACTTTTTCATTATACGAACTTCTAAGCAAAACAAAGAGGAGGAAATTAGTCCCTCCCCACAAAATTCAATAGTATTGTATATTTGGAAGTAATTATGTTTGTTTAAGGATAATTTTCTGAGAGGGACAGCAACTCTCAATGTAATGTCTATGTATCTTAATTCTATCAAACAATTCAGAAAGATTAAATAAATGATGTTAGCTAGATAAATAATAAACTAGAGGGGGAAATGGCGAAGTGCACAATATACTTGATAAATAAAATCCTAACTTTTTTTTTAATCATTTCACCTCTAAGCAAGGCAATAAAGTCACTAAGACGCAAGGGGGGTGGTTATTGAGTATGAGAGAATATGAGAAAAAGAAAACATTATTAAGAGGAGAGAACAATAAAAGAACATGAATTAAGAAGACAGAAGATAACGATTGACATTGTATTTATATTTTTGAAGATCAAAGTTGAATGGAAATCAAGAAACCGGAAGAGAGTTCAACAAGCGAGAAGAGATAGTGAAGAAACTGTTAGCATAGAACATGCGGTTACATCTAGCCATTTCAACTGCAAGATGTCTTTTTAGCAGAAATATTTTCCCTTTGATTATAAATGTATGTCTGCATGATCTGCATTTATTTTAAATATGATCAGGTTTTAGTTCTGGGTCTTCCGTTTCCCTGCCCAATACAGTGCAAGATGCAAGATTGCATTTTATGCCAGAAATTGTGAAGTTGTCAAGGTCACTATCGCAAAGATCAAGGC
Organism: Acanthosepion lycidas; assembly: GCA_963932145.1. Classification (NCBI taxonomy): domain Eukaryota; kingdom Metazoa; phylum Mollusca; class Cephalopoda; order Sepiida; family Sepiidae; genus Acanthosepion; species Acanthosepion lycidas. The sequence continues at coordinate 6,740,669 of OZ010593.1, read as the reverse complement.
CTACCCCTGAACTCTTATTGGGAAAGCTAGGTCCTACCTGGCCATCTCTTGGCGTTTCTATAATGTTACACAAGTTGCAAAAACGTTTTTTGTAGACTCCTCACAACGTAAACTTGTAACGTTGTAAATACGTTGCTTTTTAATATGCCAGTTGCTCTGCAGAAAGTGGATAATAAATTAAAAAATCACGTATTCATCATCTAAATCAGTGATTCTTATTTAAAAGGAATACGAAAATGAATTATAATATATTTTCTCGACATTGCCAAACGCCTATTAGGTGGCGCTGTTTACATGTTGTAACACCTATCTTGACCTCACTGGATCGATGTACCGTTGGTCCTGTCCTGGTCCAGTATTACAGGTTCTATCAAAGTCTCCGCTTCACAATGTCGATTCGGTTCCACTATCCAGCCACGTTGTGATTTTTTTTTGATCCTGTGGAGCAATTAACAAATCGTAGATCCCGGAAGATTCAGCTGGTCTACCTACAAGTTCGTTGGGGCGAGAATCGGGCCAAACAGAAAAATCAAATATGAACAAGCCGATTCGAGTCCAAAGAAAAATTTATGTATATGTATATAAGGAAGAAAATTGCTACAAAAAGAATAATGCTTCCTTTACAGGGAAGTAGCGTACATGAAATAAAGTCGAGAAAAAAATACTGCAAATAATTCTGAAAGGAGGAGAGAAGTACTTTTCAAGTTCACCCTTTTTGTTCTTAGTAGCTTCTGTAATTATTTCACACTCTCAGGATATAACGGGGGTTCACTGGCAGTATTGAGCCAATATTTCAGATAACTTGAGTTCACTTCCTCCCTTATTACAGTAGCAAGCGAACGCTTTCACTCTCACTGCCCTCCTCTCTCTCTGGTCGACTTCGACTCGACTGACTGTTTTCGCACAAACACGCGGTTAAATAAACGCAGTGGTAGCGACAAAAACCCGGGTTGTTGGTAACTTAGAATACAACCTGATTTATTTAACTGAGAATACCCCCCCACTTCATGATTAAATGAACAGTCTCTTCTTCTCAATTGGTATTCCATAGTTCATATAAACACTATTGTTTTGACATTTTATATTAATAATTCTGATGAAGCACAGATTCTCTGGGCACAAACTTCACCACAGATTATCTTCCCATCTATAAACAAAATTCTATATTACTATAATTATTAATATTTCAAGGGTGACTATTGCTCTTTGCCACATCGTTCTATAAGAAGACAAACATTTCTTTCCTCTTCCTCTTCGTTCCTTTTGCTCCAAGATGTCGCAGATATAGATGAAAACGGAGGAGGTACGGTGTAGTAATAGATAGCGGCTCACATTGAGGAATCGGAGAGTTCGAATTCCAGTCGAATCCATTACATTCACTTACGTGCTAATAACCTTGGGAAAGGTGTTAATCTTCTTCTTATCCCCCCAGTTATGGGTAAATAGCAGGACAGACTGGGTTCTATAGCCTTGGATAGTAACTGGTCTACCACAGAAAGAAATGGCAACCTACTGCGGAAAAAAAATCTGCTTCGTCAGTCATGTATCGAAAGATACATGATCGCCCAAGCGTGTATCACGCATGGCACATAACAGACTGAGATGAGAACATCCACGCTGGATCACGTTCATTTCTCCGGTCCATTGTCTACTGAATTCTCAGACACACGCGCGTGCACACACACACACACACACACACACACACACACACACACACACACGCACACACACATTCTTAATAGCTAGTTTTTCTTTTTAATGTCTTTTCCTTCCCTTTCAACTGTGTAGACATTGATGTAATTTCTTTATGTTAATATATGCATTAATTTTTATTGAAATTCCATGTTTTTGTTCCTTATTTTTTGCAACCCAGGTTCGAACATAACGTTGTAACAAATTTGGGGTCAGCGGCCAGTTTGACCTTAGAATAATAGTTGATGGCAACGTTATAAAAATGTTTCTGCAGCGTCCAGTAGCGGCCAATCAAAATACAAACGCATTTGCAACAACTACATTCTGTATTAGCTGGGTAGGAGGCATTCCTGGTCATCGGGTCAGACGTTGGAATACGTCTGCTACTAACAGATACTAACAGTGGATTTCTACTGAAGAAAATCTCTATGCTTGGTTTTATTAAAAAAAGAAAATGCAAATTCGCGGAGGTTGTGGCGACAAGAAGTTTTCATTTCCTATAAAAAGTGCTTTCATATGGTTTGCATCTCAGACTGCTTCTTTCAACCAAGCCCGGCTCTCGGCCTTCACATGTTAGAACTGTTCTTACTCACGGGACTAGAGACAAACGCAGATGTGGCGACTCATAACCAAATTCTTCGGGTAGGCGGAACTCGTTCGTCTTAGTCATCTGTTCACATTTTTTTTTTAAATCTCATTATCCTCCAAGATGTAGGCGATCATCTGTTCATAGATTCCTCTTCTCTATTATCTGTGAATTTCCATGACTTCTTGGGAAAATACTGGAATGGTTCCCTGTTGCTTTCTCCCACACTTCCGAATTCATAGTTGTCATTCTCCTAAAATGGCTGCTTCCAAGGCTAGAAAGCTTAGTCTACACTGTTATTTAACCCATAGATATATGTGGGGTCGTAAGAGAGAGAGAGAGAGAGGTCAGAGTGAAAGTGAATGCAACAGACTAGGCTGGAATTCGAACTCCGTGCATGGCAAAAGAAAACTCTGATTTAAAACCTCCATTGTTTTGTGTCCCCACTCACTCTGGTGTGAGGGGGAAATTATGGAAATCAAACCTGAGAAGAAATCACGATTTGGAGTATCTCTGAAAGTCAACAAGAAATACTTTATCAATCTGTTGTCTGGCAACTCTTCTAATCCGTTAGGTGGCGCTGTTTATATGTTCTGTAAGCCACCATTTGAAATGATAGTTGTACAAATGAATGAATCTTGCATCTACAGGGTAAAGAGAGTGGGGCTGTCTTTATACCAAAACTTTCTCATTATAATATTTTTAACGTAGATAAATATTTTTAATTTTGATCTTCAAAAATGTAATTGCAATATCAATCGTTATCTTTTATCTTCTTAATTCTTGTTCTTTTTATAGTATACTCTATTTAGTATAATTTTCTCACAGTTTTATACACAGTAACTGGCTTACGTCGTAGTCGCTTTATTGCCTTGTTTGGGATGAAATGATAAAAAAAGCATTATATTTGTGTTGTACAAAAGACACTGGAAGGCATTCACTTGTTTCCCAAAAAGCAGAGTTACATGCTCCATCCTATCTGTGCATCCAAAGTCTCAGAATCGGCTTGTGTGTCAACAGGCGTTGACAACACAACACATTGTTTTTCTCAGACCTCGAGAGAGAGAACGATATATTTTATTTATATCTGAATAATACACACATATAATGTGCCTTAATGTCCTCCGACAGGAATTGAACCTGTATCCAATACGGAACCGTCATTTAGCCTGACGTGACTTAACCGATCGAGCCACAAAGGATCGTTCGATTAGCAAGATCGATTTTACTGCTTTTAAACTTCAATCTTCCATGAATCTCTCACGTACATTCACATCTGCTCAAAGGATATCCAAATGTAAACAAATGACGTCGCACATTATGAAATGGACAAAGTCCGACAGTTATTTTAATACATTTTTATCTATAAAAAGAATGTATAAACATAAAAATGTCTTAAAATAGTTGTAGGCCTTTGATCATTTCATTATATATATATATATATATATAGCTGGGAAAAAGCAAAATTTATATGGCATTTTAAAAAGCTAAAAAAGAACAACGTGTTTCGTCCTAGCCTTATCAATTCCGTGATTTATAAATATAAGTGTAGTTGTGGACTCGACTACATAGGGAGGACGTCCCAGCGTTTGGATCTGAGAATAAAACAACATTTACCCTCCAGGATTTTGTAGGTAGACAGAACCCGAACCCACTTATGCGGGTTCTAAGGGAATATTTTTGGCTGAACCAACTGTAACCGGAAAATCTTTATAAATCATACATGGTAAAATTTGATCTAGGATCATACAACATATTCACTTTTCCTGACAAAACTACCTGCTAATCATAGTGTAGGCTATTTAAAAAGAATAGCGATTACAAATAAAACCCAAAACGGTAGAGGTCGGAATGAGACCAACTAGGTTACACATCTTGATACATCACATGAAAAAAAAAAATTAATGGGGAGGCTCCTTGTGTCTTCATCGATTTCGATGTAAAATTCTAAATATATAAAATTATGTACGGCTGGCCATTCGTATCCGAGGATGCTTGTCTACTATGGTGGATAGCCAATCCCTGTTGCAGACGCATGCTCAGGCACATTTGTGTTTGTTCAACATCCGCAGACCTCAGCTGGATACTACAACTGTGCTGAGCGGACCTTAGTTAAAGCTTCTGGAAGAGAGCATATTATTTGGCGTGATCAACAGCCTGAAGAAGGCCAGCACGCTCAAGCTCTCGGTCACGATGACTTGTGACTTCGTGTTAGCACAACCATCGACTTCTATCAAATAGTTCAGTCTATTCAATTTCACTAATGAAGCTTGAGTCAGCCTGTGGTATGGCTTTCAGGCACTTTCCACAGGTTCTGCAAGCTGGAATCGGATCCCCATGACAATAACATCAAAAAGTCAGCTTCCTGACAAATCGATCATGATGACATTCGAACCTGGGTAGCATGGATATATATATATATATATATATATATATATATATATATATATATATATATATATATCAACACCATCACCTTGAAAAGACATTAGAAGTGTTGAAACAAAATGGCTATTTTTGTAGTCAGTTATATATGTATACAGATATATATATTAGGTTGGTGCAAAAATAATGTCATTTTCTCACATATGTTATCAACCTAATATATATATATATATATATATATATATATATATATATATATATATATATACATGAGGAGCCAACATGGCCATGTGCCCAATGCAATCGGATATGTCTGTTCAGGGCTGGTCTACTCAGTCACCAGGAATCAACCCAACACCAACAGTCTATTGTGTATGACGATTTTGTAATGGCATGCTTTGAATGCCCGACCTGCATTAGGATGTGCAAGTCCAGGTCGGGCCTGGCAAGGCATATGAAAGGGCACATTGGAAGTGATGATGATCAAAGTCTCCTTTGACCAACCGGAGATGATTTGATATGCCACATATGTGATGTGACAAGAAATGCATATCGATGGCTGGCTTTATGTGCCACTGTCGTTCACACAACCGATCTTTAAATCTAGCAGGAGCACCGGACCATATGCAGCTGCAATATTCAAAGCATGGATATATGGTAGACTTAAAAATTTGTAAGACCGATTCTGGAGAGAATATATATATATATATATATATATATATATATATATATATATATATATATATAGATAGATAGATATACGATTAATACAAATAAAATTTGTCATTTAGATGATTGATATTGTGTCCAGCACGCCAAGTTTCGCAAACGAAACTTTTTGCCAACGTTCGCTCCACTCGCTAGGAGTTTTCAGCAATTATAGGATAATAATACAAATATAAAATTTGTCATTTAGTTGATTAAGATTAAGGGCTTATTAGTCTTAAGAATTTAATTTCTAGGAATGAAACGCGTAACGTAGGAATTTTGTTTAATTTGTCATTCAGTTAACTCTTTCTCTCTCTCAATATATATATATATATATATATATATATACGATTAATACAAATAAAATTTGTCACTTAGCTGATTGATGTTATATCCAGCACCTCCGACTCCAGAGCTTCGTAGACGAACCGTTTTGCAATCGTTCCGTGCGTACACACACACATACATACCCACACATTGTTGCAACAATAATCCTAGTTAGACTGAAAGCAGTAGTAATATTTTGCACATATAAATGACGGGTCTAAGGAAATAGAATTAATTTCAACAAGGCGATATTTTGATTTTAATATAATTGAGTCAAAAAGAGAGAAATACATGATACACGCGCGCGCGTGTATGTGTGTGTGTGTGCGTGTGTGTGTGTGAGTTCAAGTACTAAAGATAAATATATCCGCTTGCCCGAGGAGATCCCGATCGGAGTTGTCATTTCTACTGCATGCTAGAAAGGAAAGTGAGATAAGAAGATGAAGACAGGAAGTGTCACGTTTTTACAGTGGCTTCATAGTGCCACTTAATGGCTTCTTGGCAAAACTATATGGGATAACCCACAATATATAATAATATACACATTTTGAATATATATATATATATATATATATATATATATATATATATATATATATATATAATATATAATCAGTAGCACCCCAAGTAAAGCCACTAAAACACAAGGTGTTACAGTAGATAGCGATTGACATTGCATTTGAATTTTTGCAGATTAAAGTTGTCGGGAAAGCATGGAGTCGGAAGGGAGTTCCACAAGCGAGAAGTGCTAGTATACAACTTACGGCTACATCCAGCTCAACTGTAAATTGATGAGATCTCACGCAGTGAATGTAGTTAAACAAGGCCCGTAATGGCAGACAAATGAACGCGACTGAGTCGGAATTTTATTGTCGCTAGGTTTTATCAAAATTTGGTCGTTATTTTTTAGTTCAGCATGTACATTTACACGGAATAATGACGACTTGGGAAAATTTTAATAGATTTTCTGGGCAGGGCTTAAAAAGCAAATTTACCATAAAAAAATTTCAATAGTCAATCAATTGTCTCAAAAATACCAACTCGAATTTACATGGTCCGGTGCCCTTTCTGTTTGTCTTAAGGTTCTTGATAAGATTCAGAGACGGATATGCAATGTAATTGGCCCTGATCTGGCATCTCGTCTGCAGTCGCTCTCTCACAGACGTGCCGTTGCTTCCCTCTGCCTTTTTTTACAAATACTTTCATGGTAACTGCTCCGATGAGCTGCATTTGAATGGATTTAATCGTTCTACTAGGTTGGCATCTCGCTCACACCCTTTCATTATCGACACTGTTAAATGTAGCCGTCTCCTCTACTCCAATAGCTTCATGTCTCGCACCTCTCGCCTGTGGAACTGCCTCCCCTTTTCTTGTTTCCCTGATAGCTATAATCTCCAACTATTCAAATGTAATGTCAATCGACGTCTCCAGATGTCTTGATCTATCCCCTATCCTTCTCTTCACCCTTTCCTCTATCACTCCTATTTGGTCTCGCTCCAACTCTCTGTAACCCATTGCGTGCTAGTGGCTTCCCGCCTTGCTTGGGGTGATACGCTAAAAAAAAAAAAAAAAAAAAAAAAAAAATCAAAACTCAAGAATACGAACTTGTCTACGACGCGACATGATTGAATCAAGTCTACGGTAGAATATCAAACAATTCACATGCAACAGCACAACAACAACAACGACAATGAAGATAACAACAACAAAAACGTGAGAATATATCATCATAATTTGTTTAATTATTTATTCATCAATCTCTCCGACATCTTCCCATTCCCACGAATTCTAAAAATTACTTATTTTTAATACGAACATCACAGCAGATATATATGGATTTTTCAAAAAAATATAACAAATCAATCTATTTGTTTTTTCCTTGACATACAAAAAAAAAAAAAAAAAAAAAAAAAAAAAAAAAAAAAAAGAAAGAATAACGTATATAACTCAAGTATAGTACGAGTTTTACGATCATTTTTTTTACACAAAAATAGGGATTCGCAATTGGAATTTGATTTTTAGCCTACTGGCTCGGAACGCCCCACGTTAAAAATTGGCCTTGTGCCACATCTTGCTTTGTGGGAAGGTTGGTAAAGAAAGAGAGACACTACTAGACAGACAATTTTTTTTGAAGCGGTTAAAATTTAAAAATCATTAATTTTGTGACCGGATGCACTAAACTAAACAGATAATTATTTTTTGGAGGGGTTCGTTATTGCATGCAAAACAATTCAGGGGTCACACTTACGGGTCACTAGGTACGAATTCGGTATATAGGTAAGGTTTAAAATAATTTTTTTAAAAATGAAAATTTTTCATTTAAAAAAAAATTATTTTAAACCTTTTCATTGAAAAAGCTTTCCTGAATCTTTCAATTTAGTTTTAAATGAAAGATAAAGTATTTATCCGGTAAGCAAAATACTTTTTTTAGTGTATTTCAGACAGAAATTATATTGATTGGAATAATTCCATTTTTTTTCAGTAAAATTCATCACATCAGCCATTTTTTAGACATTTGCAAACAAAACTTAATTTTCTCACTGATTTAAAAATCTTGCAAAAATAATATATTTCTTAAACGTTGTTTGAGGAAAATTAGCAAATTTTTAAAGTTTTAATCTGATTTGAAACAAATATTACTTACTTCTGGCATAAAATGTTTTATACAATCATTTCCTAACCACGGGGTTTTGTTGTTCTGACGTGTTTAATCGATTTATTGACGGCAGATTGACCTCCGAATGTGATCATAATTATCTACGGTGTAGCAGACGACAATTTTCATTAGTTTTTTTTTTTCAGTTAGTAGTAGTAAGTAAATTACCTTTGTAACACTAGTGTTGAATATAGCTAACTTTGCACCTTTCAGTTTGTTTTATTCACTTCTGACAAAACAACCAGAAGGCCTTTCTTTTTGGCTTTCAGGCTTCCAGATGTTTATTAAAAAACGGGTTACATTAATTAATTTAATTACAAATGGAATGAGGAAGGCAGAAGAAAAGCAGTAGAAAACAGAAAAAACAAAAAAGAAAAAATAACAAAAAAACATATGAATCTAAGAATAATTTCAAAAAACTAAATTTATCCCCATCTTGTTTTCAAAAATAGCGCTGAGGACACACACACACGCGCGCGCGCATGCGCATATACAGACACACACATACAGACACACACATACAGACACATGCGCGTGCGCACACACAGTCACACACACGCATATACTTTTAGTTTTCACTCAGTGTACGTATGTAAATTTTGTAATTAATTTGCATGAATATTTTTTACGTATAAAAAAAACAAAATAAAAAAAGAAAATCCTGAAAATTAAAGTAAACCAATAAAGAAATCTTTGAGTAGAAGGAATAGGAATAAGTAAGTAAGTAAGTAAACATTGGTACCTATCTTCATGAAATCGCTGGAAAATGAGCATAGCATGATAAAAACGGCATTGAACTTGACGAAAACAAAATTTTATCGACAAAATGAAAATGTTTATGTTAAAAAAGGAAAGAACAAAGTATTTTTAATTATTTTAAAATTTTTCCGTCTCTTTAGAACATTCTAACTTTTAAACAGTCATTTTATTAAAATTCAAGATCGCAGCTTCCCTTTAAACCAGAATCTAAAGATTAAATTATTTAATCTTTAAATATTTAATTTAAATAAATATATAGCCGTTTTTTTTTCTTTTTGCTCGTGTTGTGCTTCCATAGATTCTTGAAACTAAACATTCAGTTGGGTCAACTGATGTACGATGTCGCACTACTCATGAAAGGAGCTATCGTATAATTCTTTGATAATGATTTTGATCATTGATGTGTAGTGTGTTTCCCTGTTGTCTTTTAGTAAGAATATTGGTATTTACATAATTAGTTATTGATAACAATTAAATATTAAAAATAATTTTAACAAAAAGTAATTTTAGAAAACGCATACACAGTTTAAGTATGCTTAAAGTAAGCTAATGGAGGCATCAGCCCGGCTAGCTCAGTCGGTAGAGCACGAGACTCTTAATCTCGGGGTCGTGGGTTCGAGCCCCACGTTGGGCGAACTATTTTTTTATTACTTTTTAAAGTTTTTTTATTTATTTATTTATTTTTTTACCGTCATTATTTACTCTTTAAAAATAGAAATTTTTTATTGGAATAATAATTTGGATTCAAGCTTATGTTGATATATCATGCCTAAACTAAGAGATCATAAAATATTATTTTTTACTTTAAAATTACGTTTCTAGGGATTGAACTTAGATTAGGTGAGTAACAATACTAAGCTAGAGAACTCTTTAAACATTCCCTTCCCACCAAAGTAGCCACAAACAAGAACGAATAAATACTTGAATGTTTATAAATATAATTAAATTAAAGAAAAATACATTTAAGAATTTTTTATGAGGAGAATAGACCTGCAAAGCAATGTGTAATATGGACAATAAATTTGTTTTAAATTTTAAACAAGTAGTTGCTTTTATTTATTAATTTTAAATGTTCTTAACAAAAAATATATACCGTAATTCCCCATGTATAATACGCATTTTTTTCTAAAAAATAATATACAAAATTAGGGATGCGTATTATGCACAGCTACAAAAAAAATCTTTAAAAAAGTTGCCGTTTCATAGGTCGATTTCAGTTGTGAAATGACTACTCACCACAAACATACGGCAATTTGACACTAACATTCGGCGATTGCGACCCCATAAGGATGTCAAATGCAATCATGTGTACCTAACAATACTGTACTTACAAATGTAAAATTAAGAATTATCATAAAACTAACTTAGAATAATATTATAAACCATTAAAAAAAAAATAAGAGTAGGAAACGTTGGCCATAATGAAATTGGAGTGGTAGGATTTGTTTACCAAACAAAGAGTGCGTATTATGCGTGAGTAAAAGCATTTTCCCACACTTTCAGCACAATTTTAGAGGTGCATAAGGCGTTTTGTACATGGGGAATTACGGTAAATAAATAATAATAAAAAAAAGTAATAATCGCTGTTTACAAAAACCTGGCCTCTCGATATTGCTGGGAAATTTCCAGTTTTCAGCTCGTCAATTCAAATTTGTAACTAGTGTTTTCCTTGTTTACAGTTGGCTTTTCGTCGAGTTTGTCAGTTTTTACATTTTCCTATTACCTACTGAGCTTTGACCCTAAGAAAAAAGCCACGGAATGAAAATACTTCGGCTTGAATACCGTTTACAGGGTACACTTGAAAAGCAGAATAGATCTGCTGCTTACTAACTGTTGTTTTTATTTCTTTCTTTTCTAACACGAAACAAATTTAATTTCCCAAACAACAATGACAGAATATTATGCCCGAATCTGTGTGTGTTTTAAAAACCGTTTCAATTTTCATCGTTTCAGGTCATGATTTGCTTAAAATTGCGGAGATAACAATTTTCCGATCATTTACCGAATCAGGGTTTGTTAACAAATGGGTAAATTTACAAATAATAATACCCCAGTGACCAATTTAAAAATTTTTTGTGAGATATTGCCAATTTTATTTGGGTCCCGGGTACAGCCTGGAATCTGTGAAGGCGCTCGATATAGTGAGAGATTGACTTCAGGAACTGAACATAAATCGAGCTGCCATTTGCCTTGCTGTTTGAGTGCCGACCGAAACACATGGCGTTGTCGGAATATTGTTGATCATGAGCAACCTGGGATCCAAATAATATTGGCAATATCTCCTAAACGGCAGAGTTTCCTCAATTTTTACCGCTATTTTTGTAGCACCACTGTTTTTTTATAGCAGGAATAATGCACTTTTTTTTTTTTTTTTTTTTTTTTTTTTAGAAAATTGGTCACTGGAGAATTATCTGCAACTTTACCTACAAATAAACCAATGGAACCATTGGCTTGAAATGGTTTTTAATATTTGGTCCGAAATCCCGCCACCATTGGAAATAACTGTTGTGAATTCGAAGAAATACCTTTTTGGTTCTTTACACTTTTAAGTTTTTGACATTCTCCCGTTTCTTCATGTTTTGGTAAAATCTTGCTGTTTTTTTCAGAAGTTAGAGATCTGAATCTCCAAGACTGAAAAACTGAATTTGTATTATTGTTTGATTCGTTTTCTACGGCTTATCCACTCATTGCGGGTTATTTAAGGTCAGAAAATATTTTTGGAACGTAAGAATTTTTTATGGGAAGTAGATAATGGTTTAGTGATAGCTGGGGGGGGGGAGGTGGATTCATACCTATCCCAAGAAATGAATATAACAAACCCAACTGAAATTGGCTATCCTGTTAACAATTCCGAGCTATTATCTGTTACACCAGACGCACATCGAAGCTTACAGCACCTTGTATTCCCGAGCTGTCCCCCATCTAGGTACTGACCAGTTTCTACGTTGCTTGACTTCGGTGATTTAGCTTTGTCGTGTTCACTTTCGCATTAACATTTTTAAGAAAGTTATGAATTCCTTTCTTATCTCCCGCCCAAATAGCAAGTCAGTCTGAATGTTTATGGCAGTACGTCGTAGATTCTAGGAGAAGTTAATCCAAAGCCGCGGAGAGGGTAACGGCAAACTATCTCGCTCTTGTTCCCAAGAAGTCATGACAATTTGCAGATATTCAAGAAAAAGGAACCTGTGGAGAGCTATGAACTTATAGTGGCGTATGTGTTGTGGTAAACCCTCCTACAGTAGTATGAACTCTTCCTCTCATAAATATTAACTGCGAGACTTCCTAGTGTAGAATCGTAGGGCAGCCGAGACGCAGCGCAACCTGACCGTTCGGACGGACTCTTTTAACTGCTTATTACTAACACTCTTGCTTTGTATATATCTGTTATTTCAATACACTTGTTCAACCTACCTTTCGTCTTCCGTGTCTTTTCTTTCTTGCTTCTAAACAGGCCACAACAGTATGGCTTAAGGGTTAAAATGAACAGTTGATTTACCCATACCCAGAAGGTTAATAGGGAATTATAATGACGAGGAAACACACATGTAATTTTAACAAAACAAGATAAGGAATTTATTTAGGAATTTACACGCTTGAAGTAGTGTCAGTAGCTCGTTTCAGGAAAATAAATAATAAATTTTTAAAGTCCGTAGTTTTAACGTATTCTCATGAGGAGGAAAACTTCATACAATGGATTAAATGATCTGACACAAAACAAAAATGTTTAAGACAAAGATAATAGAGATTTCGTTGCTCACCGAAGCGATATATGGTTTGTATATATTCAAAAGTAGACAGAGATAGTTTTGAAATATTTAACTTGGATTATTGAGAGAAAATTAATTGAAGTGCTACGTGCTGGTTAGAGGCCGATAATATAAATGGCGAGTAATTTTATACTGGCGAGTACTTCAACGACGGTCGTGAGGAACTGAAACGACACCTTTCACATGACTTCAGACATTTTTTATTAATTTAAATTTTCTCTTCATTTTATATAAAAAAGAATTTCGGGTAGGCTCGCTATTTTCTTCCCTTCTTCTTCTTGACTCATTTCTGTGAAGGCAATGTTTTCATTGATCCAAAAACAGTTTCACATAGACTCGCTACTTTCTTTCCTTCTTCTTTCGGCTCCCTAGTCAATTTCCGTGAAAGGCAAAAATCTCACATAGACTCATGAATTTATTTCCTTCTTCTTCTTCTTCTTCTTCTTCTTCTTCTTCTTCTTCTTCTTCTTCTTCTAATTTGAAGGGAGTGGGTGAAGAGACTATTAAAAATATCTTAAGGCTTAAGTTTAACAATTTATGTTAACAATTATTTCTCTCTTTATGGAAAATTTATTCCATATAAACAATAAAATTAGCATGTCATTAGATATTCTTTTGAGCACCTAATTAAAATGTAGCTGGGTAGAGAGAAAATGTTTGTGAAAGCAGGACTTACAGTGGCAAAATTTAAAAATATTCTTTGTAAAGGGATACGGCGAAAATTCACACTTTAATAATGTTTTGACCTATTAAGAGTCGAAGTCATTCTTAATAGCAGTGCAGGATGTTGTTGAAGAAGAATTTTGGTAGCAGACGCGCAACGAAGAAAGGTTTGGCTATCAACTCTTTGAATTTAGTGTTAGTTTTAGTTATATTGTCTGCAGGTTTTGGTTGACTGTGAGATGCTTCGGTATTTAAAGTTCTTCTTTGGAGTTTGGGTTGGCCACATATTGCTTCAGTATCTACTGCAGAAAATATTGATATGTTTGTCCCCAATTTTTGTGTGACTATCTATTGACGAGGCTTGAATGAATAATGATTTTCACTGGCCATCGACCTTATATATACATATCTTTTCAAATTATCGCATAGGAAGGAAATATATTATTAAAAATTATTTGTTTTCGGCATCCGTTCGCATTCGATCATCGGGATCGCCACACTTCCCCCCTAGTGGTGGAGATGGCTGTGAATCAAACGAGTTCATTAGCGTGAATTTGATTTTGGTAGACAACTCTGAGCGACTTGGCCAAAAACGCTTTCCTCGCGGATCAAAGGCAAACCTGGTTGTATTAAGCTGTCGGATGCTTGATCTCTCAAGGTCCGACTTGGTCATGCCAGTCCGACTGGCGCTGCCCTGTTCCGCCGGTTTTGGCCGTTGAGATTGTGTAGATCTTTGCCTATTTAGCCGTTGAAACCTTCGGGGGTTGGTTGCGTTCCTCTTCGAGTTTAACGTCATGGGTGGCCCTACAGGAGATGGAACTCCCGACGCCTTCGTTCTTGGGATCACTGGGACAAGTAAGCCCTATACCATGACAAGGAACGACCATATATATTTTACAGTGGATGTCGGAGTGAACAGTTCATTATCAAATGTACCAATTTGACTTATTATTACTTTAATGACGATAATAGAAAAGAATAAATTAGAAAAAAATAAAACTAATAAAATTATCATTAAATATACGAGAACTTTTTTTTATTATTGCTGTAGCTAAAAAAGAAATATTTGAGAGATAAATAATAAAGGAAGAAATTCACTACTAAACAAAAAATTTTGATCTTCTGGAAAGAAGGGAAAAGACACTGAGTCGCACTTTGCCCGAAAATAAAGAAGAATTGAAGGAACATTTCTTTTTTGTGAGTTAATAGTACATTAACAATTTTACTAGAATAACCATGATTTTACCCAGATACAATTCCTGCTATTTAACCCATAGCTGGGCGGTAACAACGAAATAAAAGATTCATTATAAAGTCCATTCATTAATAAATAAATGTGTAAAATTTCAATGAAATCGAATAATTACCTGATTTTTGGTAATTTTTAAAATTTAGGGGTCGCGTTTTTTTTTTTTCGCCTGTCGAAAATCCGGATAATTTTGACGGTACTTATTATCACTTATAGCGAGTTTTGTCTTTATTAGTTGATTCCCCCAAAATACTTTCTTCTCTTCTATCTTTCTTTTATTCATTTTCTCACTGAAACCAAGTAGTGTCTTTTCCCCTCTTTCCAGGCAAATAAAACGGAATAGTTCATTATTTAAGAGGTATTAGCAGGGCGTAACGGTCGTGTGAATTAACGAAGGGAGGGACAAACACAATTATAATAGGATTAATAATGTCTTAGAGAATACTTATTAAGAAAATTATAGCAGCGTTGATACTCATAGTCTCAATATATATTATATATTACGCCTCTTGATCCCTTGGGGAATATAGGGCCACAGCAACACCTCTCCAACGAACGCGGTTCCGGGCGATCCTCTTCAGAGTAGATAAAATTCTTATCGTTGGATTACTGCGCCTTGTCGGCCAGGGAAATTCTTCTAACTGCCACCAGGTGACGTTGTAATATAGAGTAACATAAAAAGAAAGGCACAAAGCCTCTTTACTCACAGAATACCGCAGTGACAAGACGTGTCTTGTTTCCACCCCATGGAAAACCATATAACACACACAACGCGATACTATCGCTATACTATATTCTGCTAAGAAAAAAGAAATCACGCTCCCACAGAAATGTCTTCAGTATAACCTATTCCATCAATATATATATATATATATATATATATATATATATATATATATATATATATATATATCCAACACGGGAAAATATTCCCGTTCAACAATAGAGACAATAAACTGATCATTTTTCTATGACGTGGGCGATCTCGATTTTCCATAATTTTTGGTCCTTTTGTCTTTTTACAATATCTCCTAATTGCTGTTCTGTCAAGCATTTATTTTCTCACTCATAGTAGAAGGTTAGTAGTTTGTTGAAGAATGGATTTCTCTCTTCTTTTCTGTTCTATGTTACTAGTCACAACTATAGTTACTATGTTACACCTAGTGCTGTATATATGTATTTTTCAGTGCGCCCACGCCGCTACCGAATGTAACACAAGGTCAGTTTAAAGTGCGTTTAACGGCAATACCGTGAAAACATTGTTCAAGACCCTTCGGCACTTCTCCTATTTGGGGACGCCTCAGGCGCCTGGTAATGATCCCATTTCCGTTCCAAAGAAGACGTATTGCCTGGGAGGATAAAACCTCCACCAGGATTGAGTTTGATATTATTTTGAAACAACACAACCGAAGCTAGTTATGTAAGTCACTTATTTTGAGACTGCAAAAAATTTCTACCAAATTTTGTTAGGGAACACACGTTTAATCTAAACTAGAGTCTACAAAAAGTTTAACTTTGGGTCTCTTTATAGTGGATCTAGGAAGACTGCGTGAATATTTAAAATTGTGCTGCAAATAAAATATACAATATCCACAAACATAAATTATAAGAAATAGCCAAATGGTAACGATATTCAATCACGACGAAAAATACATGTTTGAAACAACAGATTAAATTTTATATACACAATTTGCAATTTCTTTGTAATGATATATTTTAGAGTAAATGTTCTTTGCTGTTTCGGAAATGTTCAATGTCTAAAAATTTGTCTGCCTTTGATTAAACAGGTTGAATTTTATCTAAGACAAAAGGTTTTTCTATGAAAGATATTGAGTGAAAAATTTTGTCTAAATTTTTCTAATCTCTCATAAAGAAAGTTTGTTTCTTTGGCGGCAATTTGGAACATAATTCTTTGGCGGCAATTTGACACATAATTCCCGTGTGTATCTTTCGCGTGTGTGAGTCTCAAATGCGCCGAAAATTCGTTTGTTATTTCTATTTATAGTTTTTTAACAACGAAATCGGCTCAACGGGGCTTGGTAGCTGTTGCGGATTTTTCTGAGAAATGCGTTGGCGAATGTTGTATTTTTTAGCCAATAGGATTTCTTGAAACATTTAAATTAGGGATGAATTTGAGAAATATTTTTTTAATGTCGGTTGAGCCTACTTTTGCACGAATTTTGACTGTTTTGTTATGGAAATTTCTCGAAGCTTATTTTTTATTTAACAACCAATGAAATTCATGAAAATGTTTGAAATTGAAATGAGGGTTACTAAAATAGTATCAGAATTGGATCTTTTCTGTTAATTCACCCCTAAATTCATTCCCAAAATAAAAAGAATTTATATTTACACTAGATTCTCCCAGAACAAGGTCCTTCCATTTGGACTCCGGTTGGGTTAACCATTTCGTTCGCCCCAAATGTGTACGACTCGGGTGCACCTTTTCTTAGTGTGGGGCTCTACAATCGCAATTGAAATGAGGGTTACTAAAACCTCGACGGGGATTTGAACACATAGCTTCGCACTGTAATTGCAGTAAAATTAAATACTGCAATTTATTTTTTGTTTAGAACACAATTTTTTTAGATTTTGCTTGAATTTCTGGAATGAGGAATTAACATTATTTACATTAATTACAGTCGGAATAATGTTCTCATCTTGCTTTCCGACCTTGATCAGGTGCCTGTTGATCCGGTAACCGTGAGGAAATTTCGAAATGAACACTTTATTTAATCTACGGAGGTAGATTGTTCTCAGTCCACTCTTCATGTTTAGGAATATATCGTTATCTTCTTTTTTTAAACACTGAATCTATACTATCCTGTTCAGGAATTGAACTCCCTCTCACTATGTCACCAAATTCACAAGGTAACGGGACGGATATTAGAGAACAAAACAAGATTCCCTTAGACATAAACAGCGGGACGAGAACAATCTACACCGCAGATAAAATAAAATAAAATAAAATAAAATTCCCTGAAGGTTATTAGGATTGCCAATACTGGAAGAAGGCCGGGGATTAAAACTACCGAAATGTTGTGGTAATAACAACAGAGATAAGGATATTAGTCCGACTGTAAATGTAAAGAAAATTTTTGTATTTGAATTGCAAGTTGATTTTCTGCGGTTCTATCTTTTTCATGTTAAACAGTCTTATTTGAAATTTTCGAAGAAATGGACATGCTTTCTGCTATAAAGAAATTTCGTACATTTTAGTAAAGGTCATTACTGACAGCTTATAGGAAAAAAGGAAAATACAATAATCGTATTGACTTAAGGCTGATATGCTGTTTCACTTGTCTGTGACTGTTTTCATTTCTAGCCGCTTCGATTCTCTTTTTGTGTAAAGGGAGTCTCTTGGCTTAGATATGTGTTGACTGACTATTACATATTGCAAAGTCTAGTATATTTCAGGGGTTACAAACTTGAAGGTTTTTTGAGTTTACTTTGAGTGAATGGTTGAAAATTCTCCTGATCTGTTTTCTACAACGTCCGCAAATTTCTAATCGAATTTTAAATTTCAGTTTAGGAGCTTTTTCCTAGAGTTTGATCTATCTATCTATCTATCTATCTATCTATCTATCTATCTATCTATCTATCTATCTATCTATCTATCTCAATCTGTTCGTTATCTATCTGTTCATCATTTAACTATCTATCTATTGAATGTCTTTTTTGTGTCGGTTTTTAACATGTACCTGAAATTTTTAAACGCTATTTAAATTTTATTGAATTTTAATTATTTAAAATAAATATTTTAATTAAATTATTAAATTTTGAGTATTATTACGACATAACAAATTTCGACATAACAAATTTCGATATATTGTGAGAAAGCCTAACTATTTTACAAAAACATAACGTTTTCTCTCCTGCAATTTACATGGACCTTGTTGGCGGAGTCCGAGGCAACCCCTGTCCTGGGGGAGTCAGATTACAGTAGTATATTGTTGTACTTTATTTTTAGTGATAAAAAAAAAAGCAAAAACAAAACAAAAAAAAAAAAACACACTAAAATGATGAGGTTTGAAGAATTAGAGATTATCTGAGGAAGAATAATTGTAGATCACGGTTTTTTTCATGTTTGTAAAAATACCCGGTATTTGAAGGGACTTGTTGTCACATGATCCTTGGTCACAAATATCAGGCATCTACGTGATAGTGTGGGAAATGAGGACATTAACCGTGAAAATCAAGTGACGGCAAGTCACTTGGTTTCTCGCCAAGAACCTGATATTTCTGCTTGTGTAGAAATTCCTAAAAATAATAACAGCAGCAACCGAGAAACTGCTGTGGATGATTATGTCGATGATGATGATTATTACTGAAAAAAAAGAAAACAAATGTCAAAAAAAAAAACGGAATTATTTCTATTAAAGCGTGGTATTTAGATTTTTAGTTTTCGCGGTGAAATGAAAATTTAGCAAATAGTTTAAATATAGTGATCTTTAAAATAAACTTTGACAATCAATCCAAGCATAATTTTCCCGCGCAATTTTTTAAAAAATACTGACATGTAGGATAAAAAGTACGCACTTTTCTAACTCAGCCCGGCTAGCTCAGTCGGTAGAGCACGAGACTCTTAATCTCGGGGTCGTGGGTTCGAGCCCCACGTTGGGCGAATTGTTTTTTTTTCACTATGTAATTTTTTTTAAACAATAGTTTATGAATTGTGGCTTTTAAATGGAATATAATTGTACATCTGTTGTTGATGCAATAAGTTTGTATGTAATTTTTTCATGAAGTAATAAAAAATGAATTTATTTTTTTTAACTCTTTTAGACTATAACTAGAAATCATTCTAATTAAGAATTGAAAATGAAATTTTCAAAAATCCGTAATTTTAATTATCACTTTTAGGATGAACAAAATTACACGATAAAATAAAATAAATCAATGACTTTTTAAACTAAAGAGAACTGCAGCACTTGGTTTCATATTAAGAAACTTAAATTAAAGAAAAAGTAGTTGATAGTCGCCTAGTATACTTATTTTTATTATTAGGTTGGTGCAAAAATAATGACGCAATATAATGTCGTTTTTTGACGTTAAAAAATGCGTCAAAAAACGACATCATCACGTCATTATTTTTGCACCAAACTAGCCGTCATAAATGATGGAGCCGAGAGAAAACAAAATATTTTTTAAAAAGCGAAGTTTTCAGATTTTTAAAAATTAAGATAAAGTACTCATTTGTAAATCATCCGATTTTCCTCCAGCATTCTTTATTCAATAAAGAAACGAACAAAGTTATAGATAATATGTAACTAAAATAAAGTCGCCCAACGTGGGGCTCGAACCCACGACCCCGAGATTAAGAGTCTCGTGCTCTACCGACTGAGCTAGCCGGGCTTATTGGCTACTAAGGCCCAAAAGCATAAATACAAAATCACGCACATGTTCACTCGTTCTGTTTTGGCGCCAAAATTACTTTTTGTTGTGATGCCAGGAATTATTTAAGTTTGATTTTTTTTAGATTTTACAGTTAGCAACAGAAAGTGAATCACATTTCAATTTTAAATCAAATAAGACTCAAATAAAAAGGTACAAACATTTTTACATTCACGCTAGAGATACACTTTCAGTTAACAAATACAATGGTCGTTTTTATTTTCTATGAAAGGTAAGTGGAGTAATAAAATTACTTTTCTACTCGCCACATTTTTCTTTTGAATTTTTCTTGTAAAATTTGAGAAAAATTGATTTATTTATATCCATTTTTTTATTTGTAAACTGAAGTAAATATTGTTAAAGATGGAAATGAAATTAGAAATTAAAAATTAATTTTTAATTTTAAAATTAAAATCCATTATTATTCGTTTTTTAATTAAAATATTTCGTATGGATATTGTTCTGACTATAATGAATTTTATTTTCCATGAATATACTCCCCGGGATTTCAACCCTGTGGCAGTACCTCCTTCATTGTACTAAAGTGGGAGGGATGGTGGATCAGCTTGAACAGATATAGGAGCCTCTTCGCGACCAGCAACCGTAGACTCCAGGATCCGACTGTCAAATGTAGGCTATGAATAGATTCTGACGAGCTCAACGGGTTCAAATTACCGGGCAATTTTGATGCTATGTGAAATGAGTATTAGAATATATTGTAAGGATGACATCAGTTACTTTTTAGCATCCCGCTATCACTTTCTTATCAATTTTGAATTTTGTGCAAAAAGTGGACTAGAGAGCCTACTCAGCATAGTAAATATTTTCAGGAAATATCAACTTCTAATTGGTCAATACACACAAGTGGGCGTTGCAATCCACCCACGTAGAAATATTTTTCCAGCGTGTGACCAAGTCAAGTTTTTCCCGCCAATTTTCCGTGATCCTGTCACGTGATTACATTATAAATAGAAGACACAAGCTTGCTGCTCTCTCTCTTTCTCTCTCTCTCTCTCTCTTCTTGCTACAAGATGTAGTTGTAAAAGAATTCTCGTCTCGACGGTCAGACGTTAAAAGCATATTCACGCACGCACGTACATACGAAAATTTCCAAACTACATTACAAACATACAAAGTATTTCCAAACAAGCAAGAATAACTTTTCTGTTTGAAATACTTTTCTAAAGCTACAGTTCAGTTCAGCATTTCTCAGCTTTATAATTCATTCAACTTTTGCGAGCTCAGATAAAAATATTAAATCAGTCAAAGGGACATAACACCAACAAAATATTAACCTCTACGCATGTACATCATTACACAAAAATAAATATAAATATTTGTTGTTATAAAAACCGTTTTTATTCCTTCTTGTGTTTCATATTTTTTGGTATTTTACGTTAAATATAAATCGTATGGTCATTTTAATAACAGAATTTACAAATGGTCCATTTTCATTAACATCCTGCAAAAACTTCATCCTATATTGACTTATGATTCTATCACTGAAATAAACTTATTTTAATACGAAATACAAAAAACAAAAACAAAACATCGATCTTTTTGAAAAATTCACATTAAAAAAAGTTTTTTTCAGGGGCGCCTCTGGGATTAGGGGCCCTGAAGCTTAAGTAGATCCATCATCAACGATCAGCATGACTGTGGTAAGTGGAAAATTATTTCCGTCTAGTGGGAAAACCCCGATTTTAAAACTCCGCTGCTTTGCGGTCACATCTTGTCAGAGTTAACTCCACCTCAGCTCCGTAACTGTTCACCAGGGGTCTCTCTCCCCTGGCTATAAATACTGGCTGACCGTTAGCCTCGGTCTCTTTTTTCATCAGGCGTTCAGCCTTATACCACCTCGCAGATGTGAGCTCTCACAGATACAGCGTTTCCCAATTTCTGGGAACACGCTAAGAACAATGCACGTACGTACGAACACTTACCACAACACACAAACATAATATTCACCACACGCACTCTGTCCATGTGCTTGTAACCTGTAACTTGTTATTAATACATATATTTGTAGGTCTTGTTTGTTGTCTTTGTTTTCTGTGGACTTAAAGTCCAATATTCTCATGTGGTTGGACTGGCTAGCAGGAAATTTTAACTCACGTGTGTTCTTCTACAATACATACTCATCACCCCACGGTCCTCTACAATCTAAACACGAAAAGGATATGGAAGTAAATTCAGGCAAAAAAATCTGGAATTGAGTCCCGAAGGCGGTTAACTATCAACACTGTCAAATCTTTTGGCAAAACCTGCAACCAAACCGGGCCTCAAATGTAACAGACTGTATTCGTCTGGCTCTTGGCGCTTGACACCGATCATGTATTAGAATTATTTTTTTTAATAAATCAGATAATATTAATATATTGCATGAGATATTAAATTTTTATCAGAAAAAAATATGTTGTAATTGTGTAAAAATTAATATAGATGCAAGACTAGTTAAGAAAATTAGAGTGTTAGTAACACCATTCATTTGAAAAAGAAACGTCATAAATGAAGCCAGGCGATATAAAGAGATGGAAAGTACTTGGAAAATAAAAGTAATTCTCACTGTTACAGTTCATTTCTTGCTTCATTTAATTGTAATATACGGAAAAGTAGTCGTGAATATGAAAGGATTATGATCAAAATAAGCAGACATAACATTTGCAACTTATTTAATCAGACATGCCTAAAAGAGAATTTGCTGCCAATAACACACACACACACACACACACACACACGCATATATATATTCAGTTGTATGGATACTGGGTTTTACGCTTTTTCGATCATCAGACAAAAAGCGTGAAACCCAGGACAACAAACTAATATTCCTACAACTGAATATGTTAGCTTTATCACAGATATTGAGCACTTTCCACTGAGAACCGTATGTATAATACTATAGCTACTGAGAGAATTGACCGTATTTGACGTGAGAAGGCAAGTCACCTTGGAGAAAGGATTCGACCATTGGAGTGAGAATGTGGTAACTATAGATAATAAAGATTATTACTACTGTTGTTGTTGAAGACGGAGAAAGAAAGAAAGAAGACACTTCTAAAGTTTATAAGCAAATGTCTTTTCTAAACATATGACTTTTATCTCATATACGAATGACTTTTATAAACATATGAGTTTATCTCATTTGGATGTTTTTTTTATAAACCTAGGTGAGTTTAGCTCAAATTTGAACACGCCTGTTTCAGAATTTTGAATATTTGTCAAAAGGACTCCAAAACTACATTTCAGCATTTGAACCGTCTTCTGTCTTCTTAATTCCAGTTCTTTTATTGTTCTCTCTGCTTAATAATGTTTTTATTTCTCAGATTCATCCCCTTGCGTCGTAGTGGCTTTATTGTCTTGCTTCGGGTGATATATATATATATATATATATATATATATATATATATATAAATGGTATTTTATTGCTTATCCTAAAATGCTTCATGGAGGTTTTACATAAAAGAATATTACTGATAACAACGAAAATTCTTTTGTTAAATAGCGGCAGAAATAATAGTGATGTTCCGATAATATATATATATATATATATATATATATATATATATATATATATATATATATGTTGTCTTTAAATCATTTTTAATGGTAGCCATATGGAGGCCACGCCGATGAGGGTCTTTTTTATGTCTTATTTGAAAATCCAGTTACACCATTCTGCGGAAATGCTATCAAAATGTTACGGAAGTAGAGCCGTTTTATGATGTGTAGACATAAACCAATATGCATAAACCAATTCTTGACTGTAGCGGTGCGACACACACACACACACACACACACACAAACACACAAACACACACACACACACATCCTTTCTCTTCAGCCAATACAGATTTTATCGATAATTATGGCCCTGTTGACTAAAATATGCGTCTGATTGTTTAAACTTTGCACTTAACCTTTTTACCATGGAATGGGTGGATCAAATAAACGCGTTCACACACACACGCACATATATATATATATATATATATATATATATATATATATATATAGGCCTTTCTCCAGAGTTTTTGTGGGTGTTGTCGGGGGCTGGCTTTTAAGTCTGGATAGCCTCGAGTAAGTATTTGCACGCTAAATTTAGTTCACATTATGATTGCTAGAAAGGGAAAATTGTTTTCTAGTTGGAGCTGTCCTCCCAAAGCATCCTTAGTGACCGGCCTAAACACACACACACACACACACACACACACACATATATATATATATATATATATATATATATATATATTATTCCAGGTCAGCCATGACGTGCTTTCAAAGAAATAATCACTAGTATTCGAGAAAATTTGCGTCTTATCATTTTTTGAGTTAAGTTATCACTGTTCCATTTTGCGGAAGTGTGTTTACTTATGACAAGCAGGTGCCCGCAAGGTTTCCAGACCTCACCTCACTCGGCTGTCGATTTGCCTAGACATGTAGTGATATTTAATGATATACGAATATCCTTTCATAGATGTAGTTGTTGTGTTTGATTAAATTGGTCAAAATTCATGTTTTGTAGTTCTAAGCTCTCAAATTATTCCTACTCAATAGCCTCTAGAATAATTTGAGAACATAACTGTCACTGCCCACGTAAATAACCGTTAGGATAATACAATAGACGTACTCATAATGTAGCACTGGCCAGCATATATAAATAGTCGTTCCCAAACACAACACAGTTTGCATTCAAGCTTGAAACAGTGCTTCGCCGTTCGGTGTAGACTTTAGTGTCTACTTTTATATTGTTTGAAAGTATATCTGAGGTGTTGAGTAATATGTTAATAGACATGTAGAAATATTTCTTTGGGTGTTTCAGTTGCCGACGAGACGAGATTTTACGTTTTGAGTTCGCTCTGGCGGGTATGTAGAACATTCAAATCGACCAATTTCATGCAACGACGAGCGAGGCCAACCAAAAGAAAAAAAAAACTATTTATGTAAGGAAATAATGTTCAGGATCTGTCATTAGACATGGAGTACTGTCTTCTACGTCTGCTTAATGGAGGAATTAATTATATATATATGTAGGAATCCTTCTACTCGGTTTTTCGTTGAATGTTAAAATTTGGAGTGTCGGGATTTGATACATTAACAAAATATTGTTACAGGGTCGCTCGTAATTTGACCGTCTAGAATAAGCCCACGATTTTCATTGAAGGGATAAAATTCAGTAGAAAAGACAACGTAGTTTCAACAAATAAACATTAATTTAATATAGCGACAAGTTGATGATAGATTGGAAAGTAATGTCTTTTTGTTTGGGTTGATAAATTCTGAAATAAAATATAAATTCTCTGTGTGTACGTATGTGAGAAACAATAAAATGTTGTGATATGTGTGTTTGTATGAAAAAGTCAACATGTGTGTGCGTGGTTCTTAGTAAAAGCGGATACGAGAGATACGAATTGTTTCTTACTGTTGGCGGTGTTGCCGTAGTTTGAAGTTTGTCAACGCTGTCGCTTTTAACATGAGGTCATGAAGGTCATCAGCGAGAGTTGCGTGGAGTTTGGTGACAGCCGCGTGTATCCCTGTTTAGGAACGGATTTCGTATGTTTTTATACACTTTTTCGTAACAAAATCGGCTCCAGAATTAAATAATTTATTTATTCCTAATTGGCCCTAAAAGGACGCGTGGTGTCTTTTTCTGCGTCCGTACGATATTTGGTCGGTATCTACCTAAAAATAATGATGACTAATACAACAAATATTCTGATTTTTGTATTCTATGATTTTATTGGTGTCTTTTAAGATGTAAGTGTTTTCTTAAATGTGATTGGTTTATAAATATTGTATTTTATATTTTAGTGGACACGACAAAGATATGAGTTCGGCGCTTGTTTGTATGTGTGTAATGTTTCATTATATACTTAAAAGTATTTAGATTGTTTTCTATATGAGGCTGCATAAAAAAGTCTTGACCTCCTGATAAATAGTTATAAGTTGCCATTTTGATCTGAAATCGAGAGCCATTGATTGGGTTAAGTGCATTGACAGAGATTGATTTTTTACTGCTTATCAACCTTTTGCAGGAATTAATAACAAGAACTGAACCATACACTGGTAAAGGTGAAAGACGTAACCTTTGCCGTATAGAAAATTAAATATTTTTAAAAAGTTAAATAACCCTAATTTTCTAAACAAAAGAAATGAATGAATGGTCACATGTCGACTTAAAAATAAATAACGGTTAAAATATTTTGAATCAGATTGATTTCGATTTAAGGCTATATCTTCATTTTTTAACTCATTTACTTTTTCTTTAAGTTCAGAATTTTTTGTCATATATGATTGTAAAATCACTAGCTCATATTAGTAATTCTAAATTTATCTGTATGTATGTTTAATCATTTTTGAAAATAGCATCGTATTATATGAAAAATACATTAAACATATATTAGTTACATTATAGACATAAGGACGGATATGCACAATAACTGTTAAGTAATTCTTCTGCATATATAAAAAATATTATATATATATATATATATATATATATGTGTGTGTGTGTGTGTGTATATATATATATATATATATATATTAGAATGAATCATTCATACAAAAAGTAGATTAGTAAAGTTAATGATATAAAATGGCGAAATCCTTTTACAAACAATATATATATATATATATATATATATATATATATATATATATATATATATATATATATATTATTATTATTATTATTATTATTATTATTATTATTATTAGAACATGTCGGTGAGTAATTCCCATTTCTCTGTTTATTTCTCGATCCCTTGATGAAGGACACATCAAGTGTCTTGAGGAGGTAATGCTTATCTGGGACAAAAAGTCAGGAAAACCCAGTAATGGCTGTCAGATAATTTCTGCGACAACATCACCTCTTACATTTAACTCCCCAGACCGCAAACCCATTGATTATCATGCGTATGGCGCAGTTGAGTTAGAGACCAACAAAACTCTTTGATGAACTGAAGGAAAGGTTTGTGGCAGCATTCACCATCTTAATTAAGCATACCGTCCAGAGGTCGTGGTTGAAGCCAATGGCGATTTTATTGCATAAATTTACTCTTTAGTATTTCACAATATTTTTGGGTAATTCTGGTAAATATATCTGTCAATATATGTCAGTGTTATTTTCATTTTTTTTTTCGTAATTTAGACGACAATATATCCATTGAACTTCTTTGCAGGAGACTATATCTTTATTTGGTAGTTTTTTTTTGTTTGTTTCTCATTCCAAATTTTATTATTTCCATCATTTTATCCGAGCTAACGTTCTGCTATGGGCGCATAAACGATTCTTAAGGCCAGCTTCACTTTTACAACGTCTCTTACACACGTGGCAAACATAGAATTTGTCTGTATTACCTATGCTGGAAATTTGCCTGTCCCTGTCTACAATCATGTGATTTTTGAATCTCGTTATAGTCTTACAAACGTTGTCACACAACTCGCATAAGTAACCTGCAGGTCTTTTCTGGTAAGGTTGCATTCACAGGTATTGACACCTGACCTCTCTAGCTAACGAAAAGGTCACTTTTCCACAAACACTGCAAGTGTGTTGGTGTCCTAATAGCTCTGGGACAGATTCTATTTCTTTCTTTCTAATGAGGCAGGCGCATTTTTTTTTTTTTTGCTTTAGGTTACAATTAACTACGTCATTGAAACTCTTTCTTTAATCTAAAAAGAAATCCATAAAGTAACCTGGTTACTATACCCCAGGCTCTAACCGGACGTTACACACACACACACACACACACACACACACACACACACACACACACACACACACACACAGAGGCACACGCACACGCTCACGCGCGCACGTGTGTGTGTGTGTGTATAGGATTAATAGAAAAATATAAAATTTATCACTTCGGTGATTGACGTTACTTTCAGCACCCCGACTCTAGACAGACTTTCATAGACGGACCATTCAGCAACCGCCCCATCCACTCGTCAGGAGACATGTGCAATTACATATATATATATATATATATATGTATATGTGTGTGTGTATTAGGTGTGTGCAGAAGTTTAGTTTTTCTTTTTAAAAATATATTAGGGAGGTGACGATTCTACACACACACAAATATACACGCACATACACACATATATATATGTATATACAAATAAGAGAATGAACAAATGGTTTAAAAATCCACAGTTCATAGCATTTAATTTTTTAAAAAGTGCTCAATACAAGTAGAGCAAAATATTATTACAATATGTTTATTATAAGAGATTCTAATAAAAACATAAAAAAAAATAAAAACATAAAAACCTCACTACACAAACGCTTTCATATTTCAATACTATGATTGCACTTCCTTTCCTTTCTTCTGAAAAGAGGTAACGATTTGTTTTTAAATTACCCTAAAAATCTATTTTTGTCACCAATTACCAACCATCGCCTGAGGAAGTAAAATCATAGTATTGAAACATGAAAGCTTTTGTGTAGCGATGTAAAATGCTTTTATTATAATCTCTTATAATAAAATTAATATATATATATATATATATATATATATATATATGTGTGTGTGTGTGTGTGTCCGTGTTTAATTCACTATTAAAAAAAGCCTGTGATTGTAGCATCATCTGACATGTGACACATGGTGCACCCGTACAGGACATGGTGCTATGATGGAGAGCCTTGAAGGACACAAGCGACTGACGACTTTGAATAATTCACTTGTGCAGGTTGTTTAGTGAAAACTTTTTTTGTTAAAATACCAAAATGCGACCACCACTTCAACAGTTACTTTTCTCGTACACTACGCTTCTTTTCGATTACTTGCTTCTGTGAAAACTACAATCTTCAAAATTTAAATGCAACATCAATCGCCATCCTCAGTCCTCTTGAATCCCGTTCATCTTTTATCCCCTCTATACTAAGTCTTTCCTTTTACTTTCACTATTTGTAACAAATGCTAGTGGCATTCTCACATTGACTGGGGTGAATTGATATATATATATATATATATATATATATATATATATATATATATATATATATATATATATATATGTACAAGTATAGGATTGGTGTATACAAAATAAATTCCAATAACCAAAAAATACTATTCTTAAAAGAGTGTTCAATACAGATTAGGGCAAATATAATTTATTCGAGAATAATAACATAAATATGTTATAAAATCTCTACAAAAATAGCCATTTTGTTTCAACACTTCTGGTGTCTTATCAAGTGATGTCGTTGAATGTAGAATAAAGGGTTTTAAAAGGTTCATATATATATATATATATATATATATATATATATATATATATATATATATATATTATATATGAGAAATGAGAACGAATAGTTTCTAATTCCGATGTTCGTAACATTCAATTTAAAAGAGGACTCAATACAAAAGTAGAGCAATATTCTTTATTTCAGGATTTTACATCAAAAACATGTAAAAACGCTACACAAATACAATCATGTTTCGATATGTATTAACACATCTCATCAGGCGTTAGTAAATATTCGGTTGGTGCAAAAATAATGACGTAATAATGTCGTTTTTTTACGTATTTTTAACGTTAAAAAAACGACATTATTACGTCATTATTTTTGCGCCAACCTAATAACTGGTGAGTAGAGAATTTATTGAGATTTAAAACCACATACAACCACTCTTCACGAGGAAAGGAAGAAAAGAAAAAGAGTAAGAAAGAAAGACACAAGATACATCGTCTTTTCCCGAGAAAAGGAAGAATAATTTTCTTTCTTTTTTCGTGAAAAGAGGTTGTATGTTGTTTTTAAAATCTTAATAAATTGTCTACTCACCAGTTATTTACTAACGCCTGATGAGATGTGTTAATACGCATCGAAACATAATTGTATTTGTGTAGCATTTTTTACATATTTTGATGTAATATCCTAAAATAAAGTATATATATATATATATATATATATATATATATATATATAAAATAAAATATCTATCTATCTATCTATCTATCTATCTATCTATCTATCTATCTATCTATATATATATATATATATATAACAAAATCTTACGAGTGAAGCGGGGGGGGGCGGTAGAGGAATTCTTTCTATCGTTATAATAGTCTGAAATACGAGTCTTAAAACAATTGTTTCGTGGCGAAGCACCTTCTAAAATTTACTAAGCTTAGTAAAGTAGAATCTAATAAATATGGATCATTTTCATAACAGTTGAACTGATTAAAGTAGTTTTGACTTCTAGGTTAAGTTGGCAGCTATTACTGTCTACGTCAAGGCGATTTAATCTTATGTGTGTGCATGTGTGTGAAATACAACAATCCACATTAAAATTCTGTTTACAATAGGTTTTTTGTCTTATGGCGGCTTCACTGAAATTGAATATGCAAAATTGCCTTGCAAGATATTTGACGATGAGTGTGCCACTGTTACAGAGACTAAATGTATTCAGAAAAAATGTTTTATTAGTATTTTTTGAAAAAAAAAAGATTCACGAAATTTTGGAATCTGAGAAAGTGAGGAAACGGGTCGAGAGCGGTTAAAGCGTTCATTACTAAGAAATAGATAGATAGATAGATAGATAGATAGATAGATCGATAGATAGAAAGAGAGAGAGAGAGAGAGAGAGAGAGAGAGAATGGAAAGATAAAATTTCATGGGTCATCGACAAAGAATCTTTCAAATATTTTAGAACTTTCATTATTTGCTTTTATTTTGAACAGTAATTTTTTTTTTTAAAAAGAATATTTTTTTATTTCACGGTCAAGTAGAAGTCTCATTAAATTCTCGTTAACTTATCGTTTAAACGAGATTTAAGAAAATCTTCGATATTCTGTGTTCCCCTATTAGTGTGTAAGAGAATGATTGATATTTATTATATTTTGTAGGTTGATGATCCGTAATTATGTAACAATAAGGTGTTCACCTATTTTAACATTCTTGACACGGAAGAAGATTGTCAAAAAAGAAAGAGGAGAAATGTGGATGAAAGAAAAATATGATAAAATGAAAGGAAAAAAGAATCATTGGCAAAAGAGAGAGAGAGAGAGAGAGAGAGAGAGAGAGAGAGAGAGAGAGAGAGAGAGAGAGAGAGAGAAGAATTGATAAAAGGCAAAAAAAAAGAGAAATGGACGAAGAAAATAGAGAAAAAGAGAAGAAAATAAAGGAGAAAGGAGAGGAGAAATCAAACAGAAAAGGTGAATGAAGAGCATAGCAAAGTAGATGACAGCAAGAAAGAGAAGGAAAAAATAAATTTAAGAAAATGACAGTGTAGAAAGAAAGAAAGAAAAGAAGAAAGAAGGAAAGAAAAGAAGAAAGAAAGAAAGAAAAGAAGAAAGAAAGAAAGAAAAAGAAAGAAGAGAAATTGAGATGAAGAAAATAAGGAAGAATAAATCTAAGAGAATGGAGAAAGAAATAAACGTACAACACATGCACACCACACATACGCAACACACCCACTCACACACATATTTATATTTTCTCAAATAAAAAATATCTGTAGAGAGCCATAATCTTTGACGTCCTGAATGGACATGTCATTATATATATATATATATATATATATATATATATATATATATATATATATATATATATAATTTGCTTGTGTCCTTTTTGTTAATTTCACCCCCTACCCTTGATCGCAATAGCGATCACAGGGAGTGTCCCGGGAGAAAATACCGGAAATTCGCATCCTCCATTTTGGTTTCTTTGCAATGGAATTTTTTTCTTCATTTCTTTTGCGCTAGACCGTGACTGATCTTTCCGAAAAGAAAGAAAGAAAAAAAAGAAAAAAGAAAGGCGGATGGGGGGGGGGCGTAAACAAAACGAGACAGAAGAGTTGGTGAAGAAACGGATGAATTGCCGGTCGGGCGGACACCGGAAGAAACCATGGGTGTAGTGTATGTGAAGCTGAATAGATTTGTATATTTGAATATTTATTGATTCCCATATGAAAATTCTGTCTGATGTTTTCTGAGATTTTCTCCCACATTTAGTACAAAGACATACGTATGCATCATAAATACGCTCATAAACACACACACACTTACACAACACACACACACACACACACACATATATATATATATATATATATATATATATATATATATATATATATATATATATATATATATATATATACAGAACAACGCCGGTTCTCGAAAGTCTCACATGGCGAACAAATCGGTTTTCGAACAGAATATTCGAGATGAAAATGCCTCGATTGTTTAACAAAATTTCGATACTCGAACAACATTGCTGAACCGAGCCGAACCGAGTTAACCCGAACGGAATCATTTCTGAGTTGACCGCCATGTTGTATACATGCGTGTGTTGTGCTGTGATTTTCTTTTCCAATTTTATTGTACTGTGCCTTTTTTTTCGAAGAAGATTTTTAGAGAAAAACAATTGTTGGTGATATTGTCCCTGTGATGATGATATTGTCTCTTCTTACTTAGTTTCATATGACAAAATCAACGATCTTATTCTTATCTATTCTATTCTTATAAATAAAGAGACGATCATGTCTTCCATTTCCAAACAATAACATCTCTTTCCTTCACCTTCCACTTAAGCCATCAACTCTCCTTCATACAGGTACAATAAAATTAAAGGGTTCGTCTATATTTTATCTATTTAGTATTGGGTTTATTTATTTATTCTTAGATTTAATGATGTTCATTAGTTTTGTGCATAAACTTGTGTCTTGGGACCAGGAACATATTAATCCATTTTACATTGGTTCCTATTGGGAAACTAGTTTCGTTTACGAACATTTCGGGTTAGGAACGGTTTTCAGGAACGAATTAAATTCGTGAACCAAGGTTCCACTGTATACTGGGTGTATTTAGGCAGCAATTTTTAATTTACACAATTCTTTAATTCATTTTTCAATATGCACCCAATATCCTTGGTTTCTGGTGAAAGGTTAGATATAATTTGTCCAATATCCGGGTAATTTGACCCTTCATTGGCCATTAGAAAAGATGTTTTTTTTATATTTTACTATGCCGGTTTCATCGTTTTTAAAATATCGCGTCTTCAAGCGTGATGTCACTTTCGGCTTATGAAAGTATTGGACAGTTTCACCGGAAACCTAAAAAATTAGCGAAATACTGAAAATATAAAGAAACAAAATCATTAACAACATCTTTGGTCTTTAACTAAACCTATATATATATTACTTAAAAAGTTATTATTAGTGGATACCCGTTTTTAAAATAGACGCCTAGTTTTTTTTAATTTTATCTTAACACATTATGTATACCGTCTACTGGTCTGCGAACTCGAGAAAACTCAATAAAGAAAACCGACTCCCCAGCAGGCTTCGAAGTCTTACTTTGTAGGCGAAACCACAATCTGACCGGCATGCTTTAGACCGCTTTGTCGCAGAGCGTGTAAAAGACCAGCTCGGTTCTTTTACTCTTTTAAGGAATGCACATTATCTCGCTAAGATTTTCTTGAAAGCACATATCTTCTTGGTTTCGTTTCCGAAACGTAAACAAAGCAATTTATAAAGAATTAATAGATTTATTTTAATCTATTTTATTACTTGAAACGTTATTTTGTTGTGGATACCCGTATTTGAAATAGACGTCAACTTTTTTTAAAACAGTGTTTATTACTTCTATTGCCGTAGAAATCATCGTTTGATCCGTGTAAATAGATCTTTGCAGAGCTGTGAAACCTTTTGTGGTCAAGCGATTTAAAGCACGTCAGATGAAACAATACTTTCTCCGACAAAGTGGAACACGGGTTCAAATTATATTCAGGGTACATTTTATTTTTTTTAAAGTTTTCTCGAGTGTGTAAGCCGGTAGACGTAATACATATTGCTTAAAATCAAACAAAACAAAAAAACAAAAAAAAAAACACACAAAACAAACAGACAAACGAAGTAACGATTTCAGAAACGGTTATCCACTTAAAATAACGTTTGAAGTAATAAAAGTGTTGGATTAATAATAATAATAATAATAATAATAATAATAATATATATATATATACTCCCGTCTTTTTCGATGGATGAGGATGAGGATGAGGATGCAGCAACTCAGTACTTAGAACCGAAAGGCCAGTAATATCCACTCATATAATTTGATTATAGTGGTGAAAATTTGTCCAGAACGAACCTTACTTTTCGGAAAATCCGAATACAGAGAATTGGTCACAAGGTCTTCAAACGTGCCTCTTCGTCTTTTGAATCCAGATGTTGTCCTTCTTATAAACTGGCTGCTAGTCTGTTCTACTATTTACCCATAGGTGAGATGAGAAGATATGGTGATTTTGTAAGCATAGTTTAGATGTGGCACAAAGCCGAAAATATGTGGCACACAGTGAGGATCGAACTCTCTACTCAGTTCTCAATCCAGACGTCGGAATTTTGTCTAGATTGTCAATTCATTCACTACTCAGTCGTAATTATTCTAGCGAGACGAGCTTGCTAACCATTACGGCACATCAAAGCACACTGGACTAAAAAGAAATACCTTTTCCAAGGGTATTTACACATGCCAATCTAACGAATTCGGATGGAAGCCTGCCGATTCCTCAGTACGATATATATATATATATATATAAACAGTATTAACAACATTTACAGGCTTGAATGTCCGAGAAATTGTCCCAGAAAATATGCGTCCTCCGACACGGATCGAACCTGTATCCTATACGGTACTGTCATATAGCCTGACGTGCTTTTACCGATTTCGCCACAGAGGAGCGTTTCGGTGAGAACGGTCGATTTTACTGTTTTTAAACTACAATTTTCCATGATTTTCTCGCGTGCATTCATATCTGCTCAATGCATATCCTAATGTAAAGAAATAAAAATAAAACCCATTATATATATATATATATATATATATATATATATATATATAGTGAGGGAGACAGGGGAGAGAGAGAAATATTAGGTTGGTGCAAAAATAATGTCGTTTTTGACGTTAAAAAAATACGTCAAAAACGACTGATTATTCAGACCCCACGTTATATATGTAGAGAGAGAGGAGTGATAAATGGGAGGATGGAGAGAGAGAAATAGAGAGAGAGAGAGAATGCGAAAGAGCGCGACGCGCGTGTGTGTATGTGTGTGTGTGTGTGTGTGTGTGTGTATGCCTGTGAGAGATAGATAGATAGAGAGAGAGAGAGAGAGAGATAGAAAGAGGTGGAAAAATGTGGTGGGTTCAGTATTGAATTCGTGCAAGTCTATTTATCCTGTTACATTCAACTTTTCTCCCAATTTGGTCAGTGTTTCTTTGTCCACCGTTATTTACCCAAACATAGGAACGTAAACAAAACACACGACGAAAGAAAAAAAAAAAAAACGGAAAGGAAAAAATAATGCTGATAACATCGTGGCGTCTTGCGAATAAATCGCGTCGTTCTTATGAATTGACAATGTAGACAAAATTGCGACGTCTGGGTTGAGAACTGAGTCAGTGTATGGAAAGACCATTGTGCAATCTGCATTTCCCCCGCTTCTTTTCTTTCTTTTCTTCACTTATTGTTCTCACTTCACTCTTTCAGTAAGACGTGAAATATCGCTTTGACGAGTGAAACAATTTCTTTTAGAGAATTTAGATATTATTCTTGTTTCTTGTTTTTGTATTCTTTCATTTCTTATTCTGTGTTCTGTTAATATTTTCATTCTATTTACATTCATTCATTCGTTTCTTTTATTCCCTCCCAACATTGTTTCATTCGATTTTTATTTTTGACATTTTTAGTCGCACTTTCATTGTTCAAAAGATCACACACACACACACACACACACACACACACATGACATTTGAAAAAATATATATGTATATATATTCGGTTCAATAACTATAAAAAAACATCAAAGACGGCAACAGCAATTTTCTCTGTCGCTGCACGTTTCAACCAACCTTTGCATAACATTGATGACATCATATGAGTGCTTTTGGCGTCTTCATTCAACAGCCGACAAAAAGACAGATTGCAGTTGAAATACATTTTCAAAATAAGATCACACGTTAAGGGACTAAATAGGGATTTGGGTTTATTTATAGAAAATATAATTTCCACAGGGAACAACAACAACTTTCATGGGAAGAGTAAGTACCACTCCTTTGTTTATTCCTTGTCTCGTTGAAAAAGGACACAGGCGTGTCCGTAAATTCCGACTTTAAAACCTTTCTCTTCGTGTTTCAATTTAGTCAAACGGCTAATAATATATTATCAATTCTATTGTCGATATTGTTATCATTTTGTTGGCTTTTTATCCCCCAAATTCTTTTTCTGGGGTCTGCTAAAGAGAAGGTGTACTCAATAAAAATCACAGATACAACACACCTAATTGATCGCATAAAGAGTGAATGTGCTAAAATTGACGGCAATGTGGAGTTATTGCATCGAGTTCATGTGAATCCTGTAAAGAGCATCAACTTTTGCATAACAAATGATGGAAATCATATTGAAGACGGTATTTGTTAACATTCTAGTTCAATAAAATGCTGTTGAAAATGAAATTTCTTGAAAATATGCATTTTTACCTATGAGTCCAGACTTCAGGGATACCCTGAATATTGAGATCAAATATAGATCACATATAGATCAAATATAGATTGTAATCGGACAGAATGATAGGATAAGGAACAAACAGGAAACGTTTATAAATTTAACCTATTTCGCTTTTATTAAAACTTCATCAGAAAATGAAATATGGAGAATAAATTTGGCCTGCTTACCCAATGAAAAACAAACAACACAAAAAATACCAGAATTTTTTCTTTTCTTCATATTTCATTTCGTGATAAAGCTTTAATAAAACCGAAACATGTTAAATTATATAAAGTCGGTATTTACCCAACCTCCCTACGAGGCAGGATGTGGTACAAGGACGTTTTTTTATGTGGGACGATCCTAGCTCGTAGGCTTGGGCAAAAATTCTCCGTACATCCCGCATACACGGGGTCGAGTTTGTTTACCTCCTCAGACGAGAGTCTGTCTGTCTGGGTTTCTCTCTCTGCCCGAAAGCAGAGATTTCGACGTTTTGGAGCTCGCTCAAGCCTATCCTGGAAAACAAGCCTTTACTTACCCGACCTCCTCACGAGGCAGGATGTAGCATAAGGCCGATTTTTATGTGGAGGGATCCGAGCTCATAGTCTCGGGCAAAAATTCCCCGTAGATCCCGCATACACGGGGTCTGGTTTGTCTACCTCCCCAGACGAGAGTCTGTCTTGCGGCATAGCCTTGTCTGGGTTTCTCTCTCTGTCCGAAAGCAGAGATTTCGACGTCTTGGAGCTTGCTCAAGCCTAAGCTGAAAAACAAGCAGGTATTTACCCGACTTCCTCACGAGGAGGATGTGGCACAAGACCGATTTTTATTTGGAGCGATCCGAGCTCGTAAACTCGGGCAAAAATTCCCCGTACATCCGGCATACACAGGGTCGAGTTTGTTTGCTTCTCCAGGCGAGAGTCTGTCCTTCGGCATAGCTCCCTCTGGGTTTCTCTCTCTGCCCGAAAACAGAGAGTTTGAAGTCTTGGAGCTTGCTTAAGCCTAAGATGGAAAACCATACCTGTCTTTACCCGACCTTCCCACGAGGCAGGATGTGGTACAAAGACGATTTTTATGTGGGACGATCCGAGTCCGTAGGCCCAGGCGAAAAATTTCCTCCTGGACGCCGCATACACGGGGTCGGGTTTGTCCATCTCACCGAGACGTGACTCAGCCCTTCGTCATAGCCTCCTCTGGGTTCTTCACTGCCCGAAAGCAGAGAGTTCGACATCTTGGTGCTTGCCCAAGCCTAAGCTGGAAAACAATGTCCCTAAAGCTGAACACATAGGAATTCTCATTAACTATATTTTTTTTACCTCCACAGATAAAAAATGATTTTGTCGAAAGAAGAAACAATTGATTTCTTATCTGGGACATGCTAAAGAAAGTGTACACAATGAAGGTTGGTTTACCGTGTCTTTCTAGACAATTTTTCTCGTCAGAATTCATCTTACAAATGTATAAACCTAACATTCGACTGTACATTGAATATTGCTGTCATATTTGGTTTGGTGCTCCGGATATACAGGATGTCCCCCCCCCAAAAAAAATACTTTCATGGTAATTGCTCCGAGGAGCTGCATTCGCTGGTTCCCAGACTTCATGAGTTCAAGCGCCATACGAGGCTGGCATCCCGCTCTCACCCCTTCACTGTCGAAACTCCTAAATGTAGCCGTCTCTTCTACTCTAATAGCTTCATGTCTCGCACGTCTCGCCTGTGGAACTCCCTTCCCTATTCCAGTTTCCCTGAGAGCTATAATCTCCAGCTATTCAAGTGTAATGTCAGTCGACATCTCCAGTTGCCTTGATCTATCCACTACCCTTCTCCTCATACTCTCTTCTATCACTCCTATCTGATCTCGCTCTATATTTTCTGTAACCCCTTGCGTCCTAGTGGCTTCCCGCCTTGCTTGGGGTGAAATGCTTAAAAAAAAAAAAAAATTTACGCAGGTCAATAATTTTGGCAATTCTTGTTGAAATAACCTCAAATTTTCACAGAATGTTTAGAAACAAATCAAGATTTTATATTTAATGTTTTATTTTTGTTATCTCAACGAGAATCTGCCAGAGAGATGGATTGGGTGTGGTGGAGATGAAGACAGTTTTCTGATGAAATGGTAGCCGCGGTCACCGGACCTGACCCCATGTGATTTTATGGGGATATGTAAAAAGACTGGTCCATGTGCCCCTGCTAGCATTCATGAAAAGCAGAGAATCACTCCCGCACTGGATAATGTTACCGGAGACATGCTACAGCGTGTTTGGCAAGAGCTTAACTACCGACTTGATGTGTGCAGCGTCACAGGCGGTTGACATTGTGAAAACATGAAATCGGTCCCATAACTTATAATGTTCAACACCTAAACTTTTTAATTTCATTGAACCAGACTTAGTAGTTTTCAAGATAATTGCTTTTAAAATGATGTCAAATTTTTTGAGAACACCCTGTATATCTCGAGATTTTCAACAAAAGAAAAGGAGGGTCTGTAATGTTATCTGTCCAAACTTGACACCTCGTCTTCAATCACTTTTTCACCACTGTTACGTGGCTTCCCACTGTCTTTTCTATAATTATTTTCGTAGCATTTGTTCTAATGAGCTCTCCTCCTTGGGACCACGAGCTCTTGAAATTAAGGGTACTACTAGATTGTCTACTAGTTCGCATCATTTTATTTTTGATATAATTAGATGGGACCGTAAGTTCTATTCTAATAGTTTCTTTTCTCGGTCTTTTCTGATCTCATGCTTCCCTGTTACCTACAATCTTCAAAAATTTAGATGCAACGTTAATTGACATCTTCTGTCTTCCTGAATTCCGTTCTTTTATTGTCCTGTTCATCTACTAATGCTATTTTTTTATTCTCTTCTCTCATCACTAAAGTGTACTCATTCTATTCCACACCTGGTAACCCCTTACACCTTAGTGGTATTATCACTTTGCTTGGGGTGCAATGATTAAAGAATACCCCAGATATAACATATTAAAAAAAAAGAAGAGAATTTAAATATCTCCAAAGTTTGAGTCCTTAGAAGAAAAATTAATAAAAAGTAAACGTTTCATTTAATGGATGTTTTTGTCTGATTCATTTTATTTTGTCTATATTTCTTAGATGAATTAATTTAGCTACCGTAATTCTCCATGTATAATAAGCCTTCATCCATAATACGCACCCCTAAAATTGTGTTGAAAGTGTGAGAAAATGCTTCTATTCACGCATAATACACCCCCCTCTTGTTTAGTAATCAAATCCCTATAAATTTTACCTCTTCAATTTCATTACGGCCAGTGTTTCCTACTCTTATAAAAAATGGTTTTAAACATAGAATAATATTATTCTAATTTAGTTTTCTGATAATTCTTATTCTATTTTAAATTTGTAAGTATTGTTAGGTGCATATGATTGTATTTGACATCCTTATGGGGTCGGAATCGCCGAATGTTTGTGTCAAATTGTCGTATCTTTGTGTTGAGTAGTCATTTCGCAACTGAAATCGATCTATGAAAAGGCAATTTTTTAAAGATTTTTTTTGTAGTTGTACATAATACGCATCCCTAATGTTGCCTATTATTTTAAAAAATGCATGTTATACATGGGGAATTACTGTATATAAAGAAAATATTGGAATAGAACTTATGCTTTTATCCACTGGGTCCTTTGTCCTCAACTGGACCAGTGGATAAAAGTGTTGGTCGAAATAATCCAGTGACTTGACCCAAAGAGTTGTGAGTTCAATAACTGGCCACAGCAGAGGTCAACAAAAACTTGAGGAGTTGAGTTATTAAAGGGAAATAACTGATCCTGAGATATCTGGAAGAGGCATGGCACGTGGAACTAGAACAATCTAATCCGGTGGACGAAATAAAAGTTTTGATTTGAAAGGCCGGAGCGTACAATAGCCAAAATGTCGTGGATATAATAACAAAGATAAGGACAACAGTCCGAATAATGTAAATCATTTTATTTTTTTTCTAGTTGATTTGTCCTGCAAGTCAAATACGCTTCTTATTGAGGGGAGTTGCGTCCCTTCTGTCGTCAAATGGGCGTCAGCATCCGCAGTGTTGTGGAAGCTATAGATAACGAAATCCTAGTGTAGTTAAATGATATTGCCTCCATATCATTTTACCCTTTTAGATTTTAACAAACACATAGTATAATAGGTACCTCCAATAATTCGCTGAAAAATGCCTAGCATGATGAAAATAATCTTATAAGAAAGCATCTTCAAAATTACCTAAAAAATTCAGTAAAATATCAGATAATTGCTTAAAATGTTTTGTTAATTGTAAGACATTAAAACCGTTCTTACTTAGAATTCGGAAATTTATATCAATTCTGGTCCACCATACTAAACCTGTCAACACTTTCGGCCATCAAATTATCGATGAAGACGTGTGTCGAGAAATTCTTTTCTAGAAAATTTTATGCTATGAGTAAGTAATATTTGTTTCAGAACAGATTAATTTTTCTTTAAATTTGATAATTTTGCGAAAGTAACATTGCAGAAATGTATATTTTATTTTTGCGAGATTTTTGAAACCCAGAATTGTTTTGTTTACATTTCTCTCAAAGCTTAAAAATGATCGTTTCGATTGTTTTTTTTTCCTGAAGAATCGATTAAAAATCATTCAAATTTCTATTTGAAATACACCACAGTATTTTGTTTTCTTGAATTAGAAAATTTAATCCTTTAGCTTTCAATTGAAGCTGGAGGAAAGCTTCAAAAAGGATTTTTTATTTATGAAAAATACATTTAAACCCTAGTTATACCGAATTTTTGGCGGTACCTATAGTAGAGAAAGCAATATTTTTTAATAGCGCATCACATTTATAAAGTATTGATACATTTAGATTCCTTGCTTTTTCTAATGGAATTTTCCAACATTTGACTGCATTTCTTACGGATATCATGCCGTCCTGGGTATGACGATAAACTACATCCGGCAGCGAGGCATCTGATCAGGAAGTCTTGAGGAGCGTGGAACCACCACTTAATTGCTGTTGTTTTTCAGGTCCACTCTGACTCGGGGTGATAGAATCTGTTTGGGTCCCAGCTATGGGTAAATAGTGAACCTTCACACTGGGGTCAAAACACTATGAAAGTATAAAAATTCATTTTTATAGTAAAAATATCAGCAATACATTTTCATAGTTAAAAATTGCCAGCAGTACATTTAAAAAAAAAACAAAACAATAATATTGTGTTGATGCATAATTATCAGGCGTTTTTGTAGGCGAGTTATTTATTAAGAAAAATTGCTGTTTTGTTTACTTTTTTAAATAAAAATATTTTATTTTCAGGTTATAAAAATGCGTGTCGATAATCATGCCCTCCGGAGTAATGTTTTTAAAGTGGTATTATTGAACTGTTATATTTCTTTTTTTATAATACCGTAATTTCTCGAAAATAATACGCATTTTTTACTGCAAATTACAGGTGATAGTAGGAGTGCGCATTATAAATAGGCTGAAACAAAAATATTTTTTCGTTATTGATTTATAATAATAAATACGTACTTGTTCTAAAATAAGAAAGATATTATCCCAATTTTCATTTGAAATCCAACAATAATAATTGTAACATTTTTTGTTAATAAATTTATGTTTATCAGTAACCGTATTTTTTATTTGGCGAAAAAATAAAAAAAATGTATAAAAGAGCCAATTTTGAAGAAAAGAGGAGGATATCAAGTTAACAATTCATGGAAATTTTAATTTTTCGTCATCATCGTCGTCGTCGTCGTCGTCATCATCATCATCATCATCATCATCATCATCACGTTCTATTATAGAATGAATATCTAAATTGTCATTAAACAAATTATCATTCACAATATTATCTTCGTCCTGTTCTATGGATGTTGTTCTAATAGATATATCAAACCTCTTCATAAAAAGAAAACAGTTTGCTGAAGCTTTAAATGTGTTTCCTGGATACATGGTTTTCATAAGTTCCTTTGCTTTCATCCTTATTTCCACGTCACTTATGGAACATCCACTTGATCGTATTTCTTTCACAAATTCAACTAAACTTTCTTCCATATCTGGATATTGAGCTTTTCTTCCTTTACTTATAGCTTTGGCACTTGATTTACACTTTTTTAATTCATTTTTATTCTTTCTCCATAAACATATGTTAGCCTCATTCAACTCATATTCTCTCGTTGCAGCTCTCTTTCCTATTCTTTCTGCTAATTCTATTACTTTTTGTTGGAAATTTGCACTATAATTCGCGCGTTGTGACATTTTGGCGGTAAAATAAAATGTTATATTTATCAGGAAAACCGCATGGTAATTTATTTTAGCCACTTAGTAACATTATTTTAGCCGCTTAGTTTCGAGTTTATTCTTAATGTCAAGGCCGACAAAATGTCTCCGTAATTATTTTTATTTATTTTTTTTTTGACAAATTTTGTAGATGCGTATTATACATAGGGCTAGATATATTTCTTAATTTTTGAATCATTTGTTGGGGTGCGTATTATTTTTGGGTGCGTATTATTTTCGCGAAATAACGGGAAATATTATTTAAAAACGCCTGATAATTATGCACCAACCCAATACATTTTTTTGTAAAAGAAATTATACTCACAAGAAAATTAAATTTTGAGGTTAAATCACCCATAAGGAGTTGATATGCAGCAAAAGAAACAAATATGGACATCATTCACAATTGTGGGGCTTATTGTGTCGGATATTGTTTTGCCCCACCCCCATAAGAATGCCTGAATTTTTGGGGTGAGGTGTTATTATTATTTACATTATTTACAATCAGACCGATGCACTCATCTATGTTGCTATCATAACAACGTTTCGACTATTTTGCATTCCAGTCTTCTTCCGGTGTCTGTCGATCCTGAAACCTTTAGGGAATTTCGAACTGAAATCTTTATTTAATCTACAGAGGTAGATTGTTTTCATTCCGCTGGCAATATCTAGGAATAGTGCTGCGAGTTTAACTTTGTACTATTCACCCTGGTGATTAAACTCGCGTTCAACATGGTCCAACGCTTTAACCCATTAGGCTATTGTCTTGTGGATCATTAGCCCGAATGTAAATAATGTCAATAGCCATAATTGGTGACTTGAGATTGGGTTCCGAAGCTGAAGGGGCCTAAAATATCTTTGTCTCCAAAGTGAATTATTAGGTTGGCGCAAAAATAATGACGTAATGACGTCAAAAACGACATTATTACGTCATTATTACGTCATTATTTTTCCACCAACCTAATAGTATGGCGGTATACTTAGGGTCGTTATCATTGCTGAAAAACCCACGATTCATATTAATTTGGGCACATGTAAGCATAACCTGATCTACTAGTTGCAAATAGGATTTAGTTCCCTTACTCCGATACAACGGAACAAGGGAATTAGATGTGTAGGGAGTAGCGTAGCTGCTATCGGTGCTGAAAGTAGCCTCGCCGAACGTGTTCATATTTCAGTCAAAGCTGCTGCTTTCACTTTTGCACACGTGCTCTTGAAAAAAGTATAGATCTATTTCTCTATCTATCTATATCTTCTCCTCCAGCTATGGATTAAATAACAGGATAGACTGGATTCTCTTGCCTTAGT
Organism: Acanthosepion lycidas; assembly: GCA_963932145.1. Lineage (NCBI taxonomy): Eukaryota > Metazoa > Mollusca > Cephalopoda > Sepiida > Sepiidae > Acanthosepion > Acanthosepion lycidas. The sequence goes on along the minus strand of OZ010593.1, from coordinate 6,696,414 downwards.
TGACAACCAGTTTAGAGAAGGGCAACTCTGATTTCAAAAGGGATAGAAAATTCACCACGTAAAACCCACTTGCATGTAAAGTCACAATAGCACCAGTTACCGTGGTGAAGTTGTGGCCCTGTACGCCACAGAGACCGAGAGATACAATGGGCTGTCAACGTTTCCAATCATACAATTTATTGTTGTAGACCGACTTTTCGGATTAAGTCGGCCGCTTCTCTTCATAATAATTCTCGTGTGGCTGATTAAAACAATACAGGAACGGTACATTTGTTCTGCAAGTCGAGCATCTGAAAAAAAAAACAACAACTTTGAATGATAGTCTCTTAGAAATCGTAGCCCAACGTATCATATCATTTTGGAATCAGGTCGACTCCGCGAGCAAATTAATAACATTCCGGATCCGGATCTGCAATCCTGAAATTTTGGATTCCAAAGTTTTCATGACTGCCATTGTTTTCCCCGATTTTTTAAATGATTTTTTTAAGATAATTTAATTTGTACGATAACAATTTTTATTGTGAACTAATTTGGTAATAATCGAAATTAATTGCAAAGTCCAGTGAAAATCACCCATGAAATAAAAATAATTGTTTGTACGGAAAGTAAGGACCTACGTAGATCAAATTGTCTTCAAATTACGTGAGGACAGAAGAATTATTGGTTGGAGTTTTGAAAGGTAAGCTTAAATATTAAATTAAAACTTAAACGCAGAGATCAGTTTTGAGTTCTATAGTTTATTGCTAAATATCGTATGTACTCCTCCCTACCTATTGTGATGAAGGCCCGATCAAGAGCCCCTCTGCAGGAGTTAGCTTAAATACCGCCCAATAGGGCGGCTTTTAAGCTAGTAAATAAATATGAACTTTTTTATCCTAAATTAGCTAAAAAGGCTTTATCAGTTTTATTTCAATTTTCTACCTCTTATTTATGTGAATAAGGTTTCTCGACCTTAAATAACACCAGAAATAAAGAAGCAAGACTTCGCTCAATTGAAGAAGAAATGAGGGTCTGCTTATCGCACAATCGACCAAACTTTGAAGAAATCGCGAAAAAACACCAGGCACAAGTTTCACACTAAATAAGCTGCACAAATAATTGAATAGAAACATCGAAATAAAGTAAGGGTTATGAATAATCAAGAGTAGCCTCCCCTGTTTTGTTACTCTCCTCTTTGAGCTATTACTGTTTACTGGAACTATAAAAGGACACTATACGTGATGGGTCCTGGAAAGAAATGAGTATATACCAGAAATCAAAGTAATAATAATAATAATAATAATAATAATAATAATAATAATAATAATAATAATAATAATAATAATAATAAGTAGTAGTAGTAGTAATTAAAAGCATTGGCCACCATTTCTAGTGATCGAGGACTCAAAATAAAACATTCAACGGTGCCCATTGATACATTTTGAATTTCAATACAAAAGGAATATCCAACATTAGCCAAAAAGGCTTTATCATTTTTCTATTTTCTATTTCATATTTATGTGAATTAGGTTTCTAAACCCTAAATAGCCTCAAAGTTAAAAAGCGAGTAATACTTCGCTCAAATGAAGAAGAAATGAAGGTCTGCTTATCGCACAATCGACCAAACATTGAAGAAACCGCGAAAAAACACCAGGCGCAAGTTTCACACTAAATAAGCTGCACAAATAGTTGAATAGAAACATTGAAATAAAATAATTGTTATGAATAATCAAGAGTGGTCTCCCCTGTTTTGTTACTCTCCTCTTTAAGAGAGCTATTTCTGTTTACTGGGACTATAAAAGGACACTATACGCGAACCTTGTATTCTCAGTTGAATAAAGCTTTCTTAAAGCCTACACCTGCGTACTTTTGTCATTACAGTATTATAAAGAGAATCATCAGCATAAATACAGTCCACGCCTTACGAAGAGCTTCATCTGTGTAAAATATGTGCGATTTTTTTTAAAAAAACTGCTCAGTGGAAAATGTCATGATACCATTTTTGACCTTAGGTCTCTGGGTGGGACCAGGAAAGAAATGAGTATACAGCAGAAATCAAAATAATAATAATAATAATAATAATAATAAGTAGTAGTAGTAGTAGTAGTAATAGTAGTAGTAGTAGTAGTAGTTAGAACCACCATTTCTAGTGATCGAGGACTCAAAATAAAACATTCAACGGTGCCCATTGATACATTTTGAATTTCAATACAAAAGGAATATCCAACATTAGCCAAAAAGGCTTTACCAGTTTTATTGCAATTTTCTACTTCTTATTTATGTGAATTAGGTTTCTAAACCGTAAATAACATCAAAAATAAGAAACGAGAAAGACTACACTCAATTGAAGAAGAAATGAGGGTCTGCTTATCAAACATTCGACCAAACATTGAAGAAATCGCGAAACAACACCAGGCACAAGTTTTACACTAAATAAGCTTCACAAATACTTGAATAGAAACATTGAAATAAAGTAAGTTCATATTTGTGTGTGTATTTTTTTTTAATCTTAAAAAAGTCGAGAAGCACTGTAGTAGAGAAAAGATTTTGCATGTAATTTCTTCGATGTCGTTTCTTTACCTGTTGAACCAACTCTGCTTCTATGGTTTGCTTCAACGTCACCAAATGGCCTGATCATCAGTCAAGATATTTAATTTGTTGGGGAAGCTATTAAAGATGCTGGAAAAATGTCGGGTACTTATATCACTCCAAAAAGTACCTGACTTCATCTGTCATACTTTATCATTACAAGAGATCAGACCAAAAATGGAATATTGCTGCCATCTCTGGGCTTGAACAGCCCAATCCTCACTTTCTGTCCAGCCTTGACAGAGTTCGGAAGCTTTGACGCGGCCTTGTAGGCGATTACCGTATATACTCCTGAATAAGTGCGACCCCTAAATTTTTTGTCATGAATTTTAACCACACCAGAAAAAATACCCGTGTATAGTGTAACTGGTCAGCGAAAATGAATGATTTTTAACGTCTTAAAAAAATACCTGTGTATAGTACATACCCTATTTTTTGCGTAAAATCGGATAATAAAAACTTGCACTATACTCGAGTATTTAGGGCAGTTATTTCCCACCCTACAACCTCTTTCTCACAGACAAAACATCGCAAGCCTATCGATATTCTATCGTTATTTCTATATGTAAACGTCCTATATTCTTTAGCGCCTTCAGTTCTGAACATTAGATAGGACCCACCAAGCCACATATACAAGCTCAAAACATCCCCCCCCATTCCCTTTGTATTTTATTAGTAAGAAGGAAGTTCCATCCAGACAGCATCTGCCCGAGAACCGCTACATTGGGGAACAGACTCCCGAGAAGATGCCTCTCCAATTACTGCAATCTCTGCAATTCCAGGATCAACCGTTATCGATCTTACATATCCCAACGATCTATACTTATTTCCTACTCTTAAGTTCATACAACGATCACATTTAGTAATGTTCTACCTTGAGTGGCTCTTGGGGTTTATATTTGGGTAAACATTTAGTAGAAAAAATAAAAAGTAACCATGGGAAGTACGAAGTGTCGATAACCAGAACCAAAAATGAAACTGATGAATTAAGAACCAAACAATGAAAAGAAAATTTATTATTGCTTCAGACCCACCCCCCAAAAAAAAAGAAACAAAAAAAAAAGAAAAAAACCAAAAAACATTCCAACCAGGAACAGTTGACCCATTTTCTTCGGACTTTGCTTCTAAGTTAATTATCCACAAAATACCATTTTTTGCAACTTTTTCAGTCTCTAGTTTTATTTTATTACTGATATTTGTTATTGAAATATAATTGTGGATTATACAGGTTGTTTGCGGTTTTTCCTTTTCTAGAAATTCATGACGGTCCAATGTGACTGTTATCTGATCCAACTTTCGAATGGGTGGATTAATAAAATTGAATACAAAGAAAATGAATCGGCATATGAACTTCCCATTGCAGCTAAGACCGAGTTCCTGGTGTTATTTATATGATGAGAGTTCATTTCTCGTGGAATCCTTTTTCTTTTTTACTTCCGATTTCGTACTTTTTGCTTTCGTGGTCGAAGAGCGTATCGACCTAGATGTAAAAAACAATAAAATAGAGAAAATATGATAATAAAAGAAATAAAACAGACACGAAGGTGAATATAGTTGTGTCCATAAAAAAATTGTCCAAAGAAACACAATACATACATTGGAAACGTTACTACATGTGCTTTGCATCTTATTTCTCTTTAACAAGTGGTTAAAGACCCAAGCATGTCGTTAGAGATAGAAATATGTTTTGCTGAGTGAAGCCTCATGGAAATCGAAGATTGTCCTCAGACGTGAATATCCTTGAAATAGATTGAAATCACTACCCTTTAATGTTTGTCTGTAAGTTGATGTTTGCCTTTCCCCAGACAAAACGACGCGTGCTCATTGACCCTCCAAACCCGGACGTGAGTTTTGCAACTGACGGGCAGCATCTGTATTTGATCATCTCTTTAGAGACATTCCATTGACAGTCATGAAAACAATTTTTTGAAGAGAAGTAGAGGTTTAGCTTTTGTTTCTTGTTTAGGTTTGGGTTTCCGGTTCTTTCTAAAATCTTTTTCTCCTCTTTCACTTCCAGGGTCTCCTTGTGTCTTAATGGCATTGTCACCTTGCTTGGGGTGTTGTCTCTTGCTCTTTAACCCTCTATCTCGAGTGGCGCTTGGGCCTTGTACTGGGTGAACATCATTGTAAGAAGGATAGAAAAAGTTGAATAAGAAATTTACTAGTTTTTCAATTTTTCTGTACGTTTTCCAATTCAAATCCTAAAATATTTTTCAGTTTTCCCCCGAGAAAACAGTAATTTTGAGCACTTTTTATTAGGGATATACACGTAGGTCAATGGATGGCGACTGCGATTGTGAAATCTGGTTGCCGATTTCGAATTCCAGTCTAGTTTGTTACATTCACGATCACAATACTCGTAACCCATGAGAGGAAAAGAGAATGAAAGGACTTTTGAGGGAACCGGAAACGCATTCCTAAACAGGAAATAAGGGATAAACAACTGCGCCTGTTCAATGGGGAGTCTGGATAGGGCGATAGGCAACACTATCTACTTTTTCATATTTATTTTTATATTCTACAGCGTTTAAGCAAGTAATGAGCCCGCTGGAAGCAGACAGCCTTTTTTTCTTGGCCCATATGTACGCATATCGGTACCCCACATTAAGCTGGCCTTGTGTCATATCTTACTTCCGTACCGAAGACGGTAAATATCACCACCCCTAAGCAAGAACCATTAATTGGGGATTTGGAATGAACGTTGTTGAGATTTGAACCAGTATCCTCTATTCTTGGGAGTCTGTAGAACCACGGCTGTTTCATTCCATCTTCTCTCTGTGCCATGTTCATTCAGGACATGAGCGATCATGGCTCTCCACAGCTTCCTGTATTTCGTTACTCTCAGCAATATTTTCTCCTTTGTTATTCCTCTTTGTTGTAGGTGTTTCTTTAACCATTTGCATAAATTAATCAGGTAAGTTCATTTCTTTTGCTTTGATGTGCACTGTGTGTGATACATTCTCAACGTCTTCTTTCCTCTGTGTTTCCCAAAATTTTCAGCTTTCTCTTTTTGATTATTGTGAACAGCTTCTTTGTACTCTTTTGAAGTTTCTCGTTTGGCGCATACTCATGTCTTTCTTAATATTTGTCGGCAGAACGAGGTATCTGGTACCCCAAGTCTTTTTTTCTCTCCATTTGTTACGAAACTGTGCTGTTTTCGTTGCCACATAGGACGGTACATATCATATGACAATCTTTTATTTGCTGTTTTGGTCCTGTCACTGGATCTAACTAACGCCTTTATCCACTCTGCCATGTGTCCTTGAGTGTGAGTTCAATACCCGGTTAAGGCGGCGGAGAACTTTCAAAGGGAAATTAACAGGAGATTACTGATAACTGACACCCATTAAACATGGCACGTGGAACTAGAACAGTCTACCCCAGTGAGCGAAATAAAGGGTTCAGTTCGACATTCACACCACCTGACGAAGGCCGGAGCATACAACGGTCGAAACGTTGTGATAAATATGGCGACAAAGATGAGGACAATAGTGCGAATAATGTAAATAATGTACATAATACTTCATCTCAGAAATATAGATACTGAATTTTATTCCTTAGTTCCACCAGCTCAGCCCTTCGCAGCTAGGATTCTCCATGCCATGTTCACGGTGGCAAATCATCCCCATCCACTTCGTTTTGTTTTGATAAGGAATAAGATCCACACACGCAGCTTCTTCCCCAGAACTATTACTTTGTCGAACAAATTCCTAAGAAAGAGGATGTTTCTCTGACGACTACAAAAGTCCAAACTGCTTTAAGTCATGTAAGACGGTATCTATCCTACATGACATACATTTCTTTCTCCTCCCCTACAACAATATCACTCAGTAACCTTCTGTCTTGAATGGCTCTTGGGTCTTTGTAGTGAGTGAATTTAATTAAAAAATAGAGGACAGCATTTGTTACACATTTGGCGGGGGGGGGGCGTCTCATCGTGGAATATTTTTAACATATTGTTATGACAGTAGAAAATTAGAGTCTCACACGCTGCTTCACGTTTGCGATCCAATAACATATTAACAGCTTAGTAAATGTAAATGTCTATTATATGCGTTCGATGCGACATTTCTACCACTTTTAAGTTGCTAGTGTCCCAAACATTCTCACTAATCTCTTAATTACGTTATATTTCCACCCCCAACTTGCACTTTTTGGACGTTTATAAATATTATTCGATTTAACGAGACCTGTTTACAGAAACCGGTTTTCTTAAGCTTTCGTCAATAACTATCAGCAGTGGAAAAATAAACAAAACAAAAAGTAATTATTATACAAAAGGCAAAGTTTCTATTTATTAAGCTTGCCTAATTCATACATTGAAAACATAATGGGTGCCACAGGTTGTCACTTATTTCTTTAAAAAATTAGCGCCATTCTGTCCTGTCGTGGAGGAGTCGATATTTTTTCTGTTAAAACCCCTTCTTTGTGTGTGAGTATTCAAAATGTAATCGTTGTAAGCCATATTTACTTCTTGTCTCCAGTTTCTCTTTTCGCTTGCGTTTTTGTACTTTTTGTCCTCCCCCTCTCTCTTTTTTGTTGTTTTTAGGCTTCTGTATGTTTTTTACCCTTTCTTTCTTTCTTTCTTTCTTCCTTTCTTCGGCCGCCTTCGTTCGTTCGTTCGTTCGTTCGTTCGTTCGTTCGTTCGTTCGTTCCTTCCTTCGTTCCTTCGTTCCTTCCTTCTCGTGTGTTCACATCTATCTATCTATCTATCTATCTATCTATCTATCTATCTAAATAATTTACAACTGAGTAGTGATTTCGAGACTCACTGGTGCTCCCTACTTCCGGCTTAGTAAATAGCTAAGTTTGATTCTTATTTGCTTTTTATCTTGTCTTTCTCAGTTCGACCGCCTTTCTTTCTTTTTTTTCATTCTTTCTTTCTTTTGCACTTCGACATGATCTAAGGGCTAGCAAGCTTCTCTCTATAGATCATATGACGACTGAGTAGGGAGATCGATCTACACTGGGTGCCCCATACTTTCGGTGTTGTGCCACATCTAAGCTACGTTTAGCAAATCACTATCTATCCCTTTTCTTATTTGCTTTTCTGTCTTGTCTTTCGACAGCTTTTCTTTCTTTCTTTCTTTCTTTCTTTCTTTCTTTCTTTCTTTCTTTCGCAGTCTGTTCCTATCTATCTATCTATCTATCTATCTATCTAAGCAGATTTGGCAGGCTTGAATTTCAAATGTAGCTTCTTTATATCAAACTGGTAAAGTGTAAAAAAGGCGCAAAGCAGTTCGTAAGAAAATAAATGAAGTGGATAATATACAGCTTAAAAACGACACATAAATAACATTAGCCAGACCCCGACCTGCGCATGGGGTGGCGGTTATTTATTGCAATTGTCAACTATTGCTTTTTTTCAAAGACAGACAAAAACGCGCAAAACCTTATCTCACTTTCGAACCCTTTCTTTCTTTCTTTCTTTTATTCATTCATTTCATTTTTCATCATTGTGCCTTCCATTCATTCATTCATTCATTAATTCATTCTTATTTCTTTGTGCCATTTAATCATTCTCCTTTATGTATTTTATTCATTATTCCTTTTCTTCTATTTTTGTCACTTATTCATTCTTTTTCTTCATGATTTTCATTTATCCATCTTTCTTACTTTCCTTCTTTTCTTTCCATTTTTCTTTCTTTCTTAATAATTCCATTTTCTTAATTTATACTTCACATTTCCTTCGTTTTCATTCATTCATGCTTTTTTTTATAGCGAGCTTTTATTAAAGAGAACACTATTATTTACTTTGTAATCTTTTAGAAATGAAAAGAGTAATTATTACAAAGTTCATAGCCGCACCAACGGAGGGTTAACTTTGGTAGAAATACGATACTATAAAGAGATTGAACTTTTAATAACAAGTGGCGTTCAGTAAGAAAGAATAAATAAAAATTGTGTGAAATCAGGGTTAGTTTGTCATCGTTAAATCTATTTGGAAAGAAGAAATCCGGCAGATTTTAAGACCAGGAGAATGGAGACGTAAAGTTTGTTTTCGGTTTTACAATATCACAGGAGAACTCTTCTAGAAGGTTTGATGGAACAATCTCCTGAAACCCATTACTTAAGCAATCCATATTCCGATTATATGTAGAAAAAAGGCCTGTGATTGTATTAAATATTTATTGTACTATAATAATTGTATTATAAAATATAGTTTTGAGGTATTCTATATTTATGGGTAAAAGTGCTCAATGTCCGGGATAGAGCATGTGTAAATATAAGAGGACACTGAGATCAACACCGTATGGCGACAGGTTGCTTTATGCTTAAACACAATCTTCTGGTCTGAAGATTGCGTTTAAGCTCGCATACCACATTGTGTTGCCATTGCTGATATTACGTATCAGCCTGGTCATAAGTCACCGGGAACTGTGCGATCAGCGCACTCTCAATGCATTTTCTTCGTAGTGAATATTTTTCTCTCTTATTCAGACTTGCATTTATCAAGTCGAAATTGCGATCAGATGTATTACGGTGAACTACCGGTGCGTTTAAAGTGTTGTTATGCCGCATATCCATGTAATGCTCATATAGTTTTTTGACATTTCTAGAGGTTTCACCGATGTACATCAATGGTCACTTTGTACAATTTATTTTGTATTTTCCTGCTCCTGTCCTGTTGTTGTTGTTATCGTTCCACTTTTGTTCGGATTTTATGTCATACTAACACGCATTTGTGTTTGTGTATGTACACATAAGAATAATGCTGTGAAAATAAACGATAAAACAACAACAACAACAACATAAAAACAACAAGATGTTGACCGATATAGATTGTTTAATATTTAAATACATCAGATGTCAAAATTTAAATTTAAAGGTTAAGCTTCTTTAGTGCTTCTATGTAAAATGTAATTGTTTTATTCTCGCATGTCTTCCCCTTTAACGTTTTCCCAACACACACACACATATATATATATATATACATATATATGTAGGACGCCCATGGCTAAGATACAAAGACAAGCTGAAGAGCAACTTGTCAGCTGTTAATATACCTCATAACACCCTCGAGCGCTTAGCCTTGGAACGGGTAGAATGGAAATCAACGTGTTTTAGTGAACTCAGCAGTTTCCAATCTGCTAGTCTAAATCGTCTTCAAGAAGCGAGAGCAAGATCTAAAAGGTCAGCCAATCTAACAGTGATCTCATCCCACAATCTTCACTCTTGCTCCATATGCGGCCTCCTTTGTAAATCACTAGTGCCACTTAAGATTATCTCACAAAATGTCATAACTGAATCAATTAAGTTGTCAGATCCTCATACGTCGAAACCGTCGGAGAGTCCATTATATATATATATATATATATATATATATATATATATATATATATATATATATATATATATATATCCATCAATAAAACCTTTATTAGTCTGAAGATGTTCCTTCTCGGAACACAGCTCTAACATCACTTCTTTATCGTCAGCCTATGAACTTTTCAGTCCTCCCTCTTACCTTCATAACGTACTGTCTGGGGTTAGTGTGTCACTTAGTGAAAAAACACAATATATTTTACGATCTTGCTTGCTCTTGTGATAACACTTCAGTAGATTTTTCTACATTTAAACAGAACTAAATGATTTCGAGCATTCTTGCAACTACTAGTTGAATTATTAACGGCTGTAAACAAATATTTTATTTGTAATTTTATAGATCGAATAAATCAGTGCTTCCTTGAATTGATCAATACCTTATTCCGATAATGAAATAACACTAATAGCCAGATTTTTGGATGTAATGATACGTGTTTTGATTTCATCTTGTAGATATTCATATAGATATTACTTGAATTTCTTATATGAAGCATTGTTATCGCAGCTTTCAGAAACTATCATGTTACCATCATTAATAAGCAACGCGGATCTAAAGCACACAAAAATAGGATGAAAGACATTCTAGTAAGAATATTAGTAAGAAGAGAAAAAATTTCATCTAAGACATACGAATAACATTACAGCTGATACTACTAGAGAAACATTGTCGTATCCTGCCGGTACTCCCACATTTTTGAACAACCAGAAGAAATTTTACCTTCCAGGACTAGCGACTATTGCAAAACTGATTCAACATATAAAAAGGCCTCAAAAAAAAAAAAAAAATCTACGAAAATGACTATCCGCGGACACAATGCCTAGGATCATATCAAAGTGTAGTATCTGTTTCAGGAGCAGACAGACGGCCCACTGTTTCAGTCATCAGCAGCCGCAACTCCATCGGCCGTCGCTCCAGCAAGCTTCGTCAGCAGCAATGATATGCGATAAGCTGTGCTTTTCAGGACATTAGTTGAGCAGATATGCAAAAATAGAAACGGGCGTAAGGCAAGGATGTGTCTTCTCACCGGACTTATTCAACCTATACAGCGAGGCAATTCTGAGAGAACTGGAAAGGGTTAGGATCAATCATTAGTGGCTACAGTCTTAACAACATAAGATATACAGGCACAGAAAGGAATCTACAAAACCTTCTACAGAAAGTAGCGAAGGAGAGCGAGAAGAAGGGACTAAGCATAAACTACAAGAAGACAGAATACATGGTCATTAGTAAAAAGATGGGCCTGAAATGCGATTTACAGGTCGGGGACTCTAAAATCAAACAAGTGCAGAAATTTAAATATCTGGCAAGTGTTCTGACAGAGAACGGTAAATGCGACGCTGAGATCCGAAGACATATTGGGATGGCCAAAGACGCATTCCAAAAGCTAGGAAGAGTATTACGAGAAGGAGGAGGATTTCGTTAGTAAAAAAGAAAAGAGTACTGAACTGCTACGTGACATCTGTCCTCCTTTACGGCAGGGAATGTTGGACGGTCTTCTCAAAGATGAAGGAGATACTCCAGGCAACGGAGGTATGGTTCTACAGAAGGATGCTAACGATACCATGGAGTGAACATGTGACCAACGATGAGGTTTTGGAGACGATGCAAGCAAACTGGAAACTCATGCATAGCATCAGGATGAGGCAGCTGAACTTTCTGGGACACGTAATGAGAAAGGAAGGTTTGAAAAATATGAAACTCCAAGGGCGGATAGAGGGAACGAGAAACAAATGAAAGCAACGCGTGACATACTTAACGGACTTAAGTAAGTGGATGGTAGAACAGGTTTTGGGAGAAATAACAAAAGGTCAAAGCTTTTTGAGAGCTATTAGGTTGGTGCAAAAATAATAACGTAATAATGTCGTTTCTTGACGTTAAAAATACGTCAAAAAACGACATTATTACGTCATTATTTTTGCACCAACCTAATACAAGTGTGTTATAGCATACCTATGGACGATAATAGGTATGCTCCCATCCCTATAAATACAGTAGTGAATACTGTATGTTGGTCGACCGTTGGAGATTCACTGTGGAATTCACTTCACTCACTTCTAGCAGTTGACTACTTCTTTTACGCGCCACTGGCGAATCTTATATGTGTTGTTCTTGTCGTAAGTATTATCGTTCATTGCCAACCTTCGTTTGATTATTCTATTCAGTAACCTTCCCTAGGTTACAACAAAGGGACAGGAGGAAATAGAGAGCCGTCATCGCCTACGTCCTCAAGGGACACAGCGCATAGAAGAAAACGCAACACTTTTTTTTACCCTCTACATGGACAGACAGAAATATTTTTTGCCTAGTGCAATGTAACCTTATTTTTGTCAATGTATTTTCTTTAAAAAAATAAACTTGGTAATAAATTTTTTTTTACTCATGTCTTTCTTTTCTTTGTTCTTGACTTCCGTCATTCAGTATCTGTTTACGATCCAATATACCACCCGTAACAATATTTAAACAAAAAATGATGGCGTTCGCTGAATATAAAGAATGAACAAGAAAATAAAGGATAAATTGCTAGATTTGAATGACTGTAGGCGGCTGGTATTTGTAGTCAAATCGTTAAGACAGCTGACCTGGAATGTCGGGTTTCCCGGTTTTGAATTTCGCTTGATGCCCATTTGTTTCTGATCCGAATTACTTGCTAACAGTTGTAGATAAAATAAAAAAAAAACAACGTAAGACGAAAGAAAATATTAGTAAAATGAATTAAAATAATTATTCAGTACGAGACTTAATAAATATATACTCACGTTCATTGTCATTTGACAGTTTCAGGCTAAATAATTTGTTATGAATGCGGGTGTGCGATTCGGGAAAAGAAATAGGCGAATCGAGTTCAAACTAAGGTCGAGTTTGTTGCGTTCACTTTCGCACAAATCCGCTTGTAAAAAGGCATGAAACCATCTCTCCCCACTCCAGCTATGATTTAAATACCAGAATAAACAGGACTCTCGTTCCAATGTCTAGATTTATTGTATATAAAATACTATTGTTGCACAAGGCCGGAGATGGTGGGGAATGGGTGGAGGCTGGTCATCACTTACTATCTTATACCCAGCTAATCAGATTCACGACCCATTCACTCATTACAATTTGTACATCGACCAAAAGCACTTATCCATCATCATTCAGTCCTTCAACCATAATACCGCAAAATCTCGGAGAACTTACAAAAACATTCTATGACATAAAAACGATTATTATTAACGCGGGGTCCTCCATAACTCTATCCTTGGAGCTAAGTTGTTTTTAAGCTCCATCAATGACCATCTCGGTGTCATCAGTTCCCAACTAGATATTTATGCAGATGACACTGCTATTTACCCTGTCTTAGTAGCAAGTTCGGCACATCCGATAAAGTAAACCTGACAAGTGCTCTCGAAAAGGACATTCAATCAGTGGTTAACTGGGGCAAGAAATGACTCGTAAATTTTAACACCTCCAAAACAAAACTGCTTTCATTTAATAATCACAGATTGCCTTTTCTGTACGCTATCATCATGGCTGAAGCTAAACTACAGGAAAGAAACACTTTACGCTTTCTTGGGCTCACGTTTTCTACTGACATGAATTGGAGCGACTATTTTGAATCAATTGCTACTTTTACTGCTAGGAAAGTTGGTTCACTGTGGCGTGTCAGATAATTTTTTCTCTCGCCAGAATCCATCTTGCGTATTTATAAATCTACCATTCGTCCGTATATTAAATACTGCTGGTCTGGTGCTTCTGCTGTATATCTTGACAAAGTTCAAAGAAGGGTCTATAATGTAATCAATCCTGTCCTGGCATCTCGACTTCAGTCACTTTATCACCGATGTGGCTCACCTCTGTCTGTTCTACAAATATTTTCATAGTAACTGTGCTGATGAGCTTTTTTTTTCCTTCGTGTCCTGACTACATGAATTTAAAAGTGCTACTAGATTGGAAATTAGGTCTCACCGTTTTACTGCTGAACTAGCTTAACCGCCACTTATACTCTGCTTCTTTTCTTGCACTCCTAACCTGGGAACTCACTTCCGATTTCTTGCTTCCCTGATAGCTACAATCTTCAAAAATTTAAATGCAACGTCAATCGCTATCTTCTGTCTTCCTGAACCATGTTCTTTTATTGTTCTTCTCTTCAATAAACTAATTCTGTTTCACTCCCTGGAACCACCTAACAAAAAAGACAAAGATATTAGTCCGTAGATGAGGAGCTACCATTATAACTAATGTTAACTCTTCATCCAAGAAATTCAGTCTTTGTTGAAAAAGGGAACACCACCGATCAATCGGAATTGAGTATTACTCTTGCATCATAACATGTAAAATACACACAAGAAAAGAATTTGTCCACCCTCATCCACCCTACGCTAAAGACTCCCATCTTACCCATACTAGTCTCGACCACACCCCGTCGGTTTTAGAACGTTTTTAGATAATTACACAATTTCCTGGACAGGAAACATTACAACAACTAGAAAGAGATTTAAAAAAAGTTTTTTTTTTTTTTTTTTTACTTCCGCCCACCCCCTAAAAATCCGCGCGATCACCGAAGTTAAGCAACGTCGAGCCTGGTTATTACCTAGATGGATGACAGCTTGTGTATAGCAGGTTCTGCAAAATTGGATGTGCGGGTGTTGTAATGGATAATGACTCGGAATTGTTAATCGGAGAGCCGAGTTCCAATTCAGGTCGGGTGCGTTATATTCCCTTACGCGCAAATACCGTTGAGAAAAGTATGAATCCATTTCTTCTCCCTCCAGCTATGGGTTAATTAGTAAGACTTGTATCACTAAACCATTATTATCTCAAAGAAAATTCTTTCTGCCTAAAAATATTTTCTGGCTTTAATTGACCTGAAAAGGGTCGATAAGCCGTAAAAAAAAAACGAATCAAGTAATAAAAAAAAATTATGAAGGAAACTACTGCCTTGACTGAATTGATCTTTAAATATAAGCTAGTCATGCGTCTTAGAAAGACAACAAGAATTTTAGATAAAGGATTTTTTAATGTTCTCAATTTAATAGAAATTACATTGAGCAGGATTCGAACCGTCACAAACTTCGTGTGGCAGGTAAACAATCATGTAAATTATATAAAAAAAGAAAATATATTTAATCCTTTTTAGATTATAGAATCCTGAAGGTCACAATGAGAGCGTCAAGTACATAAGGTGGAACAAAAAGACGGAACTAACAAGAAAAAATATATATATATATATATTTATTTCTATTAGAAATTTGTGTTGCGAATGATTTCCAAATGTGTAAACATATTCACGTTGAGAATGGATTACATTACATCATTGATCAAGAAAAAAAAAAAGAAGAAAAAAAAGCTCATAGAAAGAACAGACAATAGTTTTAAATATAAAACCGTTCACTCCGACATACAGACACACAATCTACACACACGCAATGAATAATGCCATATAAATATATAATCCAACCCGGTAATAAAAAAAAAAACAAAAAACATAGAATTCAGTAAATGTTACAGAATAGAGTGCTTCTTTGAATTGTCCATACGGATTAACGCCCTTTGTTCATGTAATGGCCGCCACGAGATAAGTGCGTCAGTGCGTTCATTGGCAGCTGGGCCATAAAGGGTTAAATGAGATACGAATTTTGAAACTAGGGAAAGTGACACCGTCAAAAAACAGTATCAGGGCAATGAAATATGCGCGAATAGGGGGAGTTTTTTTTTTGTATTAGATTAACCAACCTGCCCCCATGCGCCCTTTGATGGTCATTAAGGACACCCGCCGGGCAAGTTTGAGTCGTTCTGAGAAAGATGGAACAGGTTCCTTGAGGAAGAAATAGATTTACAAGGCTTAAAATGGAGACGCAAAAAAGGGGCGCAAAAAAGAGCCCTTTGAGAATTAATGGAGATAAAGCAAGAAAAGAAACCGCGTTCGCACGCACTCACGCACGGACACATACAAACTCAAAATCACGCGCAGTCCTTAATAAAAATCCTTTTGAGTCCTCAGTTTCTATAATTTAATCTGATTAGATTTCGTTGATTCGTAAAAAAACTTAATATTTTGACAGAATTTTGTGTAACTAATATATATAGATATTATGAAATGGACAAAGTCCGACAATTATTTTAAGACATTTTTATGCTTATACATACAAATATTTAAGTAAACGCTCTCTTTATAATAAACAGTATTAATAACATTTATCGCTCTGAATCTCCGAGAAATTTTCATAGAAAATATGCGTCCTCCGACAGGTATCGAACCCGTATCCTATACGGAACTGTCATTTAGTTTGACGTGCCTTTACCGATTTGGCCACAGAGGAGCGTTCGGTTAGTAGGGTCGAATTTACCGTATTTGAACTTCAATCTTTTATGAATCTCTCACGTACATCCATATCTGCTCATGGTGTATCCAAATGTAAACGAATGACGTCACACATTATGAAATAGACAAAGTCCGACAAATATTTTAAGACATTTTTATGTTTATACATTCTTTTTATAGATACAAACATTTAAGTAAATGCTCTGTTTATAATAAACAGTATTAATAACATTTGCCGGACTGAATGGCATTTGTTTACATTTGGATACGCATTGGGCAGATATGAATGTACGTGAGAGATTCATGGAAGATTGTAGTTTAAAAGCAGTAAAATCGACCTTGCTAATCGAACGCTCCTATGAGGGTCAGACTATATGACGGTTCCGTGATAGGATACAGGTTCGCTTCCTGTCGGAGAATGAATATTTTCTATGAAAATTTCTCGGACATTCAGGCCGGTAAATGTTATTAATACTGTTTATTATAAACAGAGCATTTACTTAAATACTTGTATATATAAAAAGAATGTATAAACATAAAAATGTCTTAAAATATATATATATTCTTATTATTACTTACAATGTTAGATTTTAGTACATACACGTGTAGACGTCCTGTTTTTTACAATGTACATTTAAATCTATCGGCCTATGTATTTGAGTGTCTTCACAAAGAAAATGTGTTCCTCGGCAGGTTTTGAACCTTCTTACCTCTTTGTAGGGGAAACCACCATCAGATCCAACACATTTTAGACTGCTAAGCCACAGAGAACTTCACAGCCTAGCAACGTTCAATTACTCTTTTAAGTGTAACATTACAGCTACAAAATAATTTCAGTTACCCTTTTAAGGCATTGGGTTTCACTGTGTGTTTCCATGCGATTATATATGTCTATATACTTGACCGGGAAAATGTTTTAATAAAAAATGAACATTATGATTTACTCAGGTGAAGATGCATTGAAAGTTCCATGAGTTTATCCGTTGTTCTTATTAATTTAATGCTGAAACAATGTTATTTTTCTTAAGCATTTCACCTCGTGCATGACAATAAAATCACTGGTGTTATTAAGCGCGAGAAAAAAAAAGCACTATTACGGAGAGAGAACAATAAAATAACAGAAATTAAGAAGACAGAAGATAACGACTGACATCACATTTAAATTTTTGAAGAAAATTTTCGAAAATTTAAGTTGACTGGGAAACAAGAAACCAGAAGAGAGTTCCACATGCGAGAAGTGCAAGAGAAGAAACTGTTAGCATAGAACTTACGGTTACATCTTGCCATTTCAACTGTAAAATGATGAGATCTTGCCGCTATTATAGTACTACGCTTAAATTCGTGAAGTTTAGGTACCATAAATTCATCTTACCATGAAAGTAAAGGTGTTTGAAATGATGATTGAAATTGCCAAAGACTTAAGTTGTTAAATCTGAAAGAAAAAGAAAAAAATCATTAGACGCTTAAACTTAATTCACATTTAAAATCTGTCCAAGTTATTGGAACACCCTTTATTTATAGATAAGGTACAGGGAAGCTACGTTACGTCGGTGGGAAAGTGGCTGAAGCCGAGATGCCGGGTCAGGATTAATACTAGATTCTTCTTTAGATTTTATCAGGAATCTCTAGACCAGATGTGACAGCAATATTCAAAACATGAACAATGTTGGATACGTGGTTTGAGGATCAAGAATTAATGAAAGCGTTACTAGAAGAACTGGCATATTATATTGTATAGTAATGTGTTGTACATTAATATACAGATCGCATATATTTTTTATTACTTTTTGGGTGTAATATTTTCATAAAGTGCAGAGTTACGCCAAGTTGATCCGATATTTACCTCCCTCAACGTGGTGGCAGAATATAACTCGTAGTCTAAAGTTTCTTAGAGCCTACAAAAAGACCGGAAAATGTGGAGAACCACGATCGCCAACGTTCTGAAAGTAGATGACACAATTAAATAAAAAGCGTTTTAGCAGCCCCAATGCTTTTAAAGATATGAGATGCGTATAATTATTAGACTAGGATACGTTATTGAACAATTATTACTATTGGTTCGTAGACGTTTGGATACTCTGTTACTCTTCTTTAAGTGAAACAGAGGGTATTGCTGTATGGTTTGGATCTCGAGGACCAGGCTCGTCTTAGATTAGGCACTGTCCTGCCTGAAGACAAGACCAAGGGCGGGAAACAGATAGGGCACTAGAATCTCAAAGAAATATCAGGAGCTGCATTTTAATCAAAGGGAGAGCATACGGAGATTTCACTGTTCTTGGAAATATCTATATGCAAATAATCTTGAAATTTTTTATGAGCACGTAAATGTTTAGACGGCGAGGAAACTTTATAATATATTATAATATATAATATACTATATTAATATAATATAATATCATAGACAATGGACGCCATTGGAAAATTCATAAACTTAAGGAATCAGCACATATGCTTAGCAACAAAAATCTCTTGAACCGACCAAGCATAGAAATGAATACAATATGGGAACCAGTATTAAGGAGTGCCAGAGAAAAGCGATAATAACAACAAAAATTGCAATATGAGCTCTGGTAAAAACATTTAATAGTAACAGCAAAAATTGCAATATGAGCACTGGTAAAAAATTGGTTGCTGAAGAAATTAGGTTTATAATACCCAGAAATTCATACACAGATGTCCTCAAGGACACGTGGCACAGTGGATAAAGACGTTAGTTAGATCCATTGACAGGACCCAAAGAGTGTGAGTTAAGGCAGTGGAAAACTTTCAGAGGGGAATTAACAGGAGATAACTGATAACTGACATCCATCAAACATGGCACGTGGAACTAGAACAGTCTACCCCAGTGAGCGAAATAAAGGGTTCAGTTCGACATTCCAACCACCTGAAGAAGGCCGGAACGCTGTAATAAATATGGCGACAAAGACGAGGACAATAGTCCTAATAATATAAATAAGGAATATAATATAAAGATCGTTATGTCCAAATTTCAGTCCATGTCATTCTATTTACCATGTCTTTATGTTTACTTTCGAACAGATTAAAAAAAAAAGAATATAAGAAAAGGAAGAGCGTTATTACCGCCAGAGATAGGAAGTGGTGGAGGTCAAGCATGGAGGATTTCCTCCAACATGGCCTGGATTTGGATTTGGATTTGGATTTGGATCAGTCAAAATCTGTTACAGCTTTTTCACTTTGCCATATTGAGAAAATAATGAATTTTGGGTGATATTTTATTTTCGGCTTATAAAATATCCTTCTTAATGAAACTAAATGAAATAAAACAAAACAAACAAGACAAACCAAATAAACTCGAGAGACTGTAATATAGCCATTCTTTGTGAATTAAGATAAAAAATTCAAAGAAGTATTAATTTTCTTGAAGATGTTAGAAGGTAGTGAAAGAAAGTGGAGAAGTGCCAAAAAAAAAAAAAAAAAGAAATGATTTTATTTTTGCTTAATAACCGATTAAGATTATAACCAACGCCAAAAGTCAAACAATTTACCCCACCAACACCATGAAAATATTTTGTAAATAATTTTCTTTTTTTAAATGCCATGACCCTTCAACGAGACGACGATTATGGCACATTACAAAATAATTTTCTGTATTATCTGTGAATTACCATAACGTCTTTGGAAAGATAGTGTAGTAGTCCCTCATTTGCTTTCTCTACGGTTTTGAACTCAGTTTTGTTCTCCTGGACTGTCTACCATCCAAGATGAAAGTATTCATTTTTTTGAAGATGACAGAATATAGTGGGGGAAACGCAACAAATGTTTAATACCGAAAATTGTATAAAAAAAGTCTTATTTTTGCTGAACAAACATTTAAACCGAACAAACATTTTGGCCGACGTAAACAGTCAAACAATTCGTCCCACCAACACCACCATGAAAATATTTCGTAAATAATTTATTTTTTAAATACGATGTCTTTCCAAAAAGTAGGCCATTATGACACACTACATATTTGTTTTATTTTTTTGTGAATTACCACAGCTTCGTCGGAAAGATAGTGAAGTAATCTTCACTTGCTTTCTCTAAGGTTTTGAATTCAGATTTGTTCTTCTGCTAGACTGCCTACCAACCAAGACTCGAGAGTCCAATCTACTCTGTTATTTATTTAACCCATAGCTGAGGGGTGAATATATAGACCCGTTTATTTGCAAAGGGCAACATTTGCCTAATTTAGCGCAACAGATTAAGGCAGATTTTGAACTCGTTTCGCTGAGTTATCTTCTAGCGCCGATAACCGTTTTGTTTGTATCACATACTCCGAAAAAGGTTTTTAGAACTATGAAATAAAATGAATAAAAGAAAGAAAGACATTAACTTTCATGATTTTAAAATTCGTTAAACATAAAATAAAATACACGGAATGTTTTTGTTTTTCCTTTTCATACTGACTGACGTCATTGCTTAGTGAGCCGCCTCCATTTTTGCTGGTTGGTATTCCTGATGAGCTTGGCCACTGCTACTTTCTTCTGCCACATTTTTACAATCTCTTTTAAGTCTTCGTTCTGTTTGCTTAGCATAATGTATTCTGGCACACCCGGTACCCGGTAATCGCTGAACAGCTGCAACAGCTTTTCGTTGATAAACCTTTCTTTGTTTCGGGTGCCTGTGGATATCGCTAAGCTCTGTTCAACCCGGCCCATCATGTACTTCTCCCTCGCAATCCTTCCGCGCAGCTGATCACCGTAAGCCACCCGCTTCTCCAGGTATCGGCGAAGATTGTACGCTTCGTGTTCGGCCACGCTCGTTCGGCACAGAAGTCTCACTCGTTTATTCGTGAGCTGGTCGATCTCGGTCGGAAAAGAACGGTTTTCCAGCAACTTCCGGTAAAACTCTGCCGGGTCTACCTGTTCCTCATATTTGCGAACCATCACCAGTTTCTTAATCTGCTGCACCAGAGAGATATTCTCCAACTTTGTGGCACGAATTAACCGGTCACGGTTTGTGTCGTTAGCGCAGACTATCGTCCACCATTTTTCGAAAGACATTCGCTCCCGGCTCGGAATCTCTCCAGGCTTTTTATTCGCAAAACAGACAGACGGTCCAACCTTGGACAAAAAACAATTTATCTCATTCTGTATCGTCCTAAGCGTCAAATCCTGGTTTTCGATCGAAGCCAGCAAGTCATTGACGTAAGCGTTAACTTGTCGTTTTTTCATTATGCTGTCTTCCGTCAACCACCTTATATAGTTTTGTGCGATATTTAACTTGTGTTCCAAGCTAAGTTCGCCTTTTTTGGGCCGTTTCCCCGTCGTGCACATCAAAGTCATAGCCGTGGAGCTGATTGGGGTGTCGACGGAAGTCGACTGAGATGTTTCACTGCTGCCGTCTGTACTTGACCTGCTGCTTTCGACCGTGATTTCTAATTGATTATCTTCGATGAAGCGTTGCAACATGGTTGTCTCTAGCGTTGTGTGGTTTATGGACAAGCGAATTTCTTTAACTCGCTCCATGAGGAAACAGAGTGGTTTTGAGTACAAGGCACTTACTTGCCACATCAGCTTCAGCTTCGTCCTCCTCATCAGCCTTTCAATTTCGGCGTCGTTCATAGTGATTTTTTTCTCAAATATATCAAATATGCGATAATATCTATAAAAAAAATTATATATATATATTCATATGCGGTCTCTTGTTTTTATGCTTTAGTTTTAGTTGGGTGAATTATTATTTTAAAAGCGATTCACTTTTAGCAGAGTCTTTCATGTATTTTTCTTTCAAGGTAAAGGAACGTTTTCAAAGTTCAACAGTCGACTGATAGACAGGCAGACGATTCGTCATCTATAGAAAAAAAAAAAAAACAAAAACAAAAAAACAATAAGATTAATAAATTGGTAGATAAGCGGACAATTCTTCGGCTACACAAAAATTAAGGCGATTAATAAACAGGTGGACGATTCTTTAGTCTGGCTAGAAGCTGTTTCTTTAGTTTCGATTATGCGGTAGAAGAGTTTATCGACCAGAATATTGTAGCTAAAATGATGAGGGAGTAATATTAACAACAGAATCATAATACTGAAAAGGAAGGCTTCATTTGAAAAGCCATAATAAGATTAATAGTAATATTAGGTGTTTGCAAAAATGTCACCAGCACCTTCTTTTTTGAAAACGAGAGATTTGAATACAAAGCAAAAATAACTTTTTGAGAGAGAGAGAGAGAGAGAGAGAGAGAGAGAGAGAGAGAGAGACAGACAGACAGACAGACAGAGACAGAGACAGACTCACTAGGTGCACCATATTTGTAGCCTAGTGCCGAACTAATCCATGCTTAGGCATTTCGAGCTGAACTTATAGATCACTAGAAGTGAGTTCGATTCTCACTTTGTATTCCATATTATACATTTAATCATTTAAATAAATGGTTAGATAAAGAGGAATAGACTGACATACATAGGTTTGAATGGTTTTTTTTTCCGTTTATCAATCTTTCGTAGGTTATTTAAATTCGAAACGTATTTTAGAATTGAATAATTCTTTTTTAATTTTTTTTGAAAGTTAATATTAGATTAAGATGGAGAGAAGAAGTTGATTCATATATTTCCTAAGGGTTTTTGCACGTAAGTGAATGTAACGAACCCGACTGGAATTCGAACTCGGCTCTCCGATTTCTCATTCCGAGCCATTATTTATTACACCTCTCGCACATCTAAGATTACAACACCTGGTATTTCCAAGCGGTCACCCGTTTAGGTACTGACCAGGCTCGACGTTGCTTAACTTCAGTGATCGAACAAGAACTGGTATTTTAACGTGATATGTCCGTAAGCAGACAGATAGATTGATTGGAACAGAGACAGACAGATAGATAATAACGGACTGATATATGTATATATAGAGAAGGAAAGAGAAAGAGAGATAGATTGGAACATACTGAGAGATAGATAATGACATACTGAAGATAAAATGACTGATAGAAAGATAGATATGTGAAAAATGTAGATATATAATTGGAATAGTTTTATATAGATATTGCGAAAAAAGATTAATAAGAAAACCTGCGATGTATTGATAGACAGAAGAGTAGGTTTAATGATGAATAGGGTTATAAAATATGTATATATTCAAATGTAAAATTATTCCGACAGAAATTTACTGATAAACGTTTTCTATGCAAGTAGATATGGATATACCCGAAGGTATCAAGATTTAATTTTGTTTTTGAAACAAACGCGTCATTACCTAGGTTGCGATAGGTAAAATCTAGAGTGAGAAAAATGTAAAATTACCTTGGAAATACAAAGTAATGTCAGTAAGTGTAAAGATGTAATGGTCCACGCGATGAAGAAGGTAACAATATGGCGAAGTAGAGACAAATAGTAAAAAAAAAAAAAAAAAAATCCAAATTGCAGAGACGCAGTATTTGAAATGGAACGCAAAAAAAAAAAAAAAAAAATACTTATGATTACTTTACCTTGGCGCGGAGGCGTCTGTGACGTAAACTCGCAAAACGTATAATTCTTTTTTTTTTTTGTTTGGAAATGACATTTCTTACTTGCTTTAAGCAATTCTCACACTTTCAGCTTATGCGTGTCTCGCGAACTCAATTCAATCGAATTTTTTTTGCTAATTTATTTATTGAAAAAAAAAGTTTGAGCAAAGTAACTATAAACAATTTTTTTCTATCCTCTGTCAGGCGCAATGATGGAGAAAGCATTACCTCAAACCATGGCCAGTGAGACACGCTGCAAGAGCCACTCCGTTTCGCGAGGCTCATCTCTTAATCGAGACGCAATCGCTCCAATCTTCCGAAGGAACGCCATCGAACGAGGGCCAATAACCCCAGAAGTCTCCACTGCCACAGGAGTAAAAAAAAATCTATCAGCAAAAGAAGAATATTTAACTATTTTTTTTATCTCTGCGTCCCGGGCGACGGATCCCGGCTCAACCGCGGACCTGATCAAATTACTGGTCAAAAATGTACCCGCACAGGTCGCATCCCAAATCAACGACTTCCCTATTTTAAAAGGGAAAATGGTAATGCCATCCGGCCGCTTTCCATCACCACGGTCGAGGCCTACGGTTTCGATTTGCGAAGGGAACCCAGCTGCATCCAAACCTCTTCTGATGATGTCGTTTATTGCTGCATGTCGTGGAAAGCGGTCGGCACTACAACGACAGGAGAGAGGATGCAAACCAAACTCATCAATGTAAGCTTCACATCTGCATCTGTGACGCTTACATAATTTGAGTCCAAGACGGATCGCAACTCCGACCCGAGTGCACTCATCATCTAGAAGGGGGTACCGGTAGATGAAGAGGGCACTGCGTTGAGGCAGGCGCCACTAATCGATTTTGTTAATTTGAATTTATAACGTATACAATGTAGTTTAGTCACTATTTCATTTATTTCTCAAGTGGCATCAAGGATTGCTAAAGATTTCCGAAAAATATATCTGTTTTAACAATAAAATATCCGCTGGAATTACAAGTTTTTATTCTTTTTAATTCAACTTCACCAATGGAATCAAGCGTTTTTACAATTATACGTATAATTCTTGTTTGAATTTGATTAGTTGAGGTCGCGTTGTCTCCAAGAAACCAAAATAAAAGAACAACTTGATATTAATAAACAGCAGATTTGATCTTGATTAGCGGATTAGGTAATTAGGTTGCTCCAGTTACTGCTACGCAGTAACTACTTATTAAAGACGTTACATATTATTTTGCGAATGGATCCAGAATGCTCAGCTAACAAAACCATGTAGTTTTACTTTGAAAAGACAGACTTCAAAAGGTTCAGAGTTTATCCAAGAAACTCCATAGTCACAACACTGAACCGAGACATTCAAATAACAAGGCAGAAAGATCCCACTTTTCCTTTGGAGAAATTTAGAATCAAGGAAATTCTGCAATGAATCCACAAAATCGCAGAAGACAGAAAAGGTTGGCAAAATATTTTCGAATCAGTATACAATGTCACTGAAGATCAGAGAACATGTTTATTCATGACCTCAAATCGAAACAAGTTTGATGATGATGAGACTTGATCTAAGAAATATTTTAAATATTTTTTAATCATTTCACCCCAATCAAGGCGATAAATCCACTAAGCTGCTATGGGTTACGGAGTGTGGGAGAATATGATAAAAATAAAACATTATTAAAGAGAAAGAACAATAAAAGATCAGAAATTAACAAAGCAGAAATTGAAATTGTATTGAAATATTTGAAGATCAAAGTTGACTGGAAATCAAAAGTTCCACAAGCGAGAAATGCGATAGAAAAAAATCTTTTAGCGTAGAACTTACGGTTACATCTAGCCATTTCAACTGTAAAATGATGAGACCTTGCCACCAATGGTGTAGTACGCTTAAATTCGTAAAGTCTAGATACCAAAGAGGAAACCTCATCAGAACAATTACCATGAAAATATTTCTTGAAAAGTCACGGGGAAGCTACGTTGCAGCGATGGGAAAGCGACTGAAACTGAGATGCCAGGTCAGGACTGATAACAGCAGATTCTTCTTCGGATTTTATCAAGAATCTCTAAATTCAAAGTAGAAGCACCAGACCAGATGTGACAGAAATATTTAAATCATGGACGAATAGTAGACTTATAAATACGTAAGATAGATTCTGGCGAAAAAAATTGTCTAGAACGACTCAGTGAACCAAATCTCCTAGCAGCAGATCTAGCAAGTGATTCAATATAATCTTTCCACTTCATGTCAGCGGAAAACGTTTCACTGCTGCGTCGTCCGGTTCATACTCCTCCCCAATCTTTTGAATAGGAATAGAAGTTTATCTTTTGCTACCTGTTTAGGATTGGGTTTCCGGTTCCTTCTAAAGTCTTTTCTTCCACTCTCAGTAGCCACTTACACCTTGATTATATATATCATAATTTATAATACTGATCTACAAGATAGGTAAATCCTTCTTGCTTGGAACTCTTTTTTAATCCAACTATTCTCATTAACATTGGCACTTCGACGTGGTGCAATGGTTAGATTAGCCATTCTCGCTTGATCAATTACGACTGAGTAATGAGTTCGATTCTCAATGGGTGCTCCATATTTTCGGCCTATGCTACACTTAGAAAATCATTCGACACGGTGTAATGATTAGCAAACTTGTCTCGCTAGATCAATTACGAGAGATTAGTGAGTACGATCCTCATTGGGCGCTCCACACTTCCGGCCTTGTGCCACATCTACGCTACACTTAGAAAATCATTCGACACGGTGTAATGATTAGCAAACTTGTCTCGCTTGATCAATTACTACTGGGTAATGAGTTCGATCCTCAGTGGGTGCTCCATACTTTCGGCCTTGAGCCATATCTAAGTTACGTCTAGAAAATCATTATTCTCATCAATTAACAGGCTTGGTAATAAACAAACCTTGGTTTAGTACATTAACCAGAAGGTGGTAAGCGGAATTGAAGAGAATGGGTAGCAAGTGGGGGGAGTTCTTTAGAATGAGCGTTGTAATTTTTTTCTACCCAAATGAAGAAATGTAAACTTCCATTCGTAGTCAGCGAGTATTTCTTGAAGCCCTATAGCTGCGTGCAGAGATTTTTGACCACAGCACAAGTAATCTTTATGTGAGCGAGTATTTCTAGAGATCATTCCTCTAGGTATCGCCTATATGAACGTCCATAATCTACACGGCTATGCAACAACAAATACCTATGAACAGTGGTGTCTACTGCTATCGATGTGGCGACTTTGGTCATATGACCTACGCATGCAAACTCCGGGGGGTTAGGGGCCTGAAAAACTTTGTGCAGACAAACCGTTCAAGTCGCTGCTACAAATGCCACCGCCTAGGTCACTTAGCTCGCGACTGCTACTCTCGTCAAATCCGTTGTTATCAATGCAATAAGGTTGGTCATATCGCCCGTTATTGTTACTCTGTAGCTAGTCGCTGTTACCTGTGCAACCAGCTTGGTCATATTGCTCGCCACTGTGACAAAGACATCGAGAACGGGGCGTGTTACAACTGCGGTTGTCAAGGTCACATCCAGCGGAACTGCCCTTCCACTGACACCCGAACTTGTTATCGGTGCGGGAAACGTGGCCACATTGCTATAGGATGTCCTGTGTCTCGGAAGTCTTCTGATACAGTGGAAGTGATTCCACTACCGGCACCCTCACAGCACGTTAAAGAATTGGCAGCCGAGCCCGTGGTGAACGGCTCGAAAGCTGAAAACTTCGCCGATATGAAAACTCAAGACAAAATATTTCGCGAGGATGAAACTATAATCTCGGAGGCCACAGTTTTAGACAAACCGCTGGATACTTCCAGCGGTAATGAAGTCGAAGAAATTGACCCCGGCCAGGAGATCTTATCGCAAGACGTTCTTTATGCTCAGGACGCAACTTCTTCAGACCTTAACGGCATTATAGAATCTGGAGCTCAGAAATCCTTAAGAGATGACAACGAACCCGCTTCCTCAAAGACTGTCTCAGACTCTGACGGCGACAAAAATGAAAGGGATTCTCACGAGGTCAGTGATGAACAGAACCCTGTCAATCAGCTCTTGGCACTCTGCAGAGTGGCACTTGGTGATGGAACCAAAGAGCCGGAAATTAATTTTGAAAACGTCAATGATATCCAAACTAATGATTCTTCAACTGACGCAAACAATAACCAGCCCGAGACTAATCAAAATAGTGATATTTCTGTCGTTCCGACTTTGAAAATATCCGCAGATAATTCACCCCTACAAACACTTAAAACGTCGGCGGTTACTAACGACTTCAACAGTCTAACTATAAAATCAGTTTTAACCCCAGGAAGTAGTAACGGCCACTCCAGTCTTGGCAGTAGCCCGGCTGGTCAGACTAGCAAATCCACAGATTTAGAAAGTACTTTATCGACTAGTTCCTTCTGGAGCGACAAGCCTACTGACCACGACGGCGATATTTCTGGTGACAGCTTGGATAGTATAAGGACTGCAGCGGAGGCCCTTTCGCCACCTGATCAGTTAGTAGACGTGATCACTACCGCCTCTTCTAGTATCTTAGCTATCACCGAGGCCCCTAAAGAGAATGAAGAAACGCAAGACGGTGCTGAAGATATTTCCGGTCCAGACTGTTACGCTTCGGCTTGTTCTGATACCGGGCAGGAGGAACTGGAAAGTCACTCTCGGAGTGATGGGGCCGAATCTGAAACTTCGCCCGCACGGAGTGATGGGGCCGAATCTGAAACTTCGCCCGCACGGAGTGATGGGGCCGAATCTGAAACTTCGCCCGCACAGAGTGATGGGGCCGAATCTGAAACTTCGCCGGCGCAGTGTGTTGGGGCCGAATCTGAAACTTCGCCGGCACAGTGTGTTGGGGCCGAATCTGAAACTTCGCCGGCACAGTGTGTTGGGGCCGAATCTGAAACTTCGCCGGCACAGTGTGTTGGGGCCGAATCTGAAACTTCGCCGGCACAGTGTGTTGGGGCCGAATCTGAAACTTCGCCGGCACAGTGTGTTGGGGCCGAATCTGAAACTTCGCCGGCACAGTGTGTTGGGGCCGAATCTGAAACTTCGCCGG
Source organism: Acanthosepion lycidas (assembly GCA_963932145.1). Lineage (NCBI taxonomy): Eukaryota > Metazoa > Mollusca > Cephalopoda > Sepiida > Sepiidae > Acanthosepion > Acanthosepion lycidas. The sequence continues at coordinate 6,667,719 of OZ010593.1, read as the reverse complement.
CACAGTGTGTTGGGGCCGAATCTGAAACTTCGCCGGCACAGTGTGTTGGGGCCGAATCTGAAACTTCGCCGGCACAGTGTGTTGGGGCCGAATCTGAAACTTCGCCGGCACAGTGTGTTGGGGCCGAATCTGAAACTTCGCCGGCACAGTGTGTTGGGGCCGAATCTGAAACTTCGCCGGCACAGTGTGTTGGGGCCGAATCTGAAACTTCGCCGGCACAGTGTGTTGGGGCCGAATCTGAAACTTCGCCGGCACAGTGTGTTGGGGCCGAATCTGAAACTTCGCCGGCACAGTGTGTTGGGGCCGAATCTGAAACTTCGCCGGCACAGTGTGTTGGGGCCGAATCTGAAACTTCGCCGGCACAGTGTGTTGGGGCCGAATCTGAAACTTCGCCGGCACAGTGTGTTGGGGCCGAATCTGAAACTTCGCCGGCACAGTGTGTTGGGGCCGAATCTGAAACTTCGCCGGCACAGTGTGTTGGGGCCGAATCTGAAACTTCACCGGCACAAAGTGATGGCGCCAAATTTGAAAATTCACCGGCACAGACTGAAGAGCCAAGTACAGAAACGTGAATAAGTATTTTTTTCCTTGAAAGAAGTTTCCCAGTTTAAGAACGTATTTTTTTCATACACAATACGCTTAAAGCAATCACTTAAAGAAAATAACGCGTCATATTGACGTCCCCCCCCCCCAACCATTCAGAATCAATGTAAATCAATGTAAATGTCTCTAAGTACGGACACTTGAAGCAATACAGAGGAATATATTTGTTTCACGGCTTGGTTTGGAGTTAACTGGACGAGGTGGAGAACTTTATCCGGGCAATGTGTTTGGCTTGCTGTTTCTTTTCATTAAGAATTGTCGCTGCAGATTTTTTTTGGCTTGGACATGCATTCCTTTGTTAGAATATTTTGTAATTCTGAAAATATATTTAATAAATTTATTCCAATAATAAAGTCGACCCGCTTTTGTTCTGAAATTCATATTTACTCCCCCCCAACACTTCTCGTTTGTTAAAGCGAACTTCACTAACTGATTCTTTCATTTTGAGAAGTTTCTAACTAGTATCCCAAACTTTATATTTATCAAAGTTAGTCTCTGTGTTCATTAAGAGACTGTGCAAAACTGGAATAAATTTAAGTGAAAAGTTACTTAATTTCTTTTATAGAACTGATTAGCAAGGTAACTAGCCATTGCTAGGGAATTCTTATTCAGTATTTGGGGGTCTTGTGTTAGACTGATGTAATATAGCCAGCTGGTCTTGATGTCAATTACTATTTGAGCGAATTTAATCTTAGCTGATTACTTCTTGATTGAAGCCAGAATGAGTAAAGATTACTTCATATCTGAATTTCTTTCGTTTTCTTTATTTTAAATCTCTATTGAAAGTTTAAAAACTATATTCCGATTTAATATTTGATTTGAACGCTTTCTAATCGAAAAGGTGTTTTTCTTAGTTTTCCAATTTTTACATAAAAAAACCCTTTATGTAAATGCATTAGGCCTTTTCTATTAAAAAAATTATCTACTAGTCAATGCTTAGTCAAATCGCAAGGATCAATAGTGAATCTCTTGTAAAACGTTGACCAAATTTCAATGTTGTGTGGAAATTACTGGCTATATATATATATATATATATATATATATATATATATACATACACTCCAATTGGTCGGTATTAGCCAATATTTTATCGGCACCAATATATCTTAAACACTTTCTTTGCTTCCTTGGCTATTAGAATACTTACATAATACCATCTTGTTTTTAAGGCTGCAAGTAGAAATTGCTATACACTACTTTTGCGTTATTTGGTAAATTTAACTACAAAAATGAAATCGTAATTTGCTCCCCACCCCGCAAATAGCTTATTGTTTATCATTTTTTTTTCCTTCAGCGAAAACGCTCTACAAATGAAGATGAAAGTGACGTGAACATGTAACTATTGGTATTGCTTAAGATAAAACAATGGAATTGACTAACATCCGCCTGGCTAGACCCAACACGTCGCACATGAGCGTTGCTGTAGTAAATGTGTTAAAATGAAGTTATTTTTTTAATTCTTTTTTTTTTTACAAGACCGTGTTACAGAAATACTTCCGCGTTCAATTGGTCAGAAAAGAAATTCAAGTTTTGCTTTTGGGGGTAAGACTTTCTGAATAGAAAAAAGTTGATCCAATACCATAGATCAGACCTAGCATAATTAAGAAAATAGTGAAATAATTCTGATTTCCTTTTGAATTTAAATGAAAAAGACTGTCGAAATATTTTTTTTTTTAAATTACTCATAAACGTAGATATCCGCGAATAAAATTGAAGAAAAATCTAATTCTTTTAAGGGCTTAACATTGATTGTTCGTTTGTTTGTTTTAAACTACTTGGGCCGAACAAAATCTTTCAGGAAGTCATTTTGTCACGTATTCCGTGACTACTTCAATATTTACTAGTTGGCAAGACAAACATACTAACTTCCTTCATAATAAATTTAAGTTTGTGTGTGAACGAAAATCGTTAACGCTTCTCGTTCCTCAAATTGAATATACGGTCGAAAAAAAAACTGGTTTGCCTCTGAATCTTAATACTTTAATCGTTGACTTAATACTTGACACTGATTCCTTATAGGATAGGCGTGAATGTATTAGTATCGTAAATCCATTATGACTTTGTTCGTTCCTCCATTGAGTGTTTAGTATTAAGGTTGGCTTTACAGAACAAATTGGTCTAACAAATGTCTGCGCAGAAAACCTACTGTAAAGGGATTGTAAACCCCCTCTTTTTTTGATGCTCCATAAACATGACCTTGTGCCAGTTATGCATATAAATATGGATTTAGATTTGACGAATCTTTGCTTACCCCATTCACTTCTCACAAATAACTATTATTAATATTACTATCACTATTTTTTCTTTTTCTTCTCCTTTTTCTTTTTCTTTCTTTTCCTTTTTCTTTCTTTCTCTTTTCTATTTTTCTTTCTTTTTCTTTCTCTTTCTCGCACTCTATTTTTCTCTTTCTCACGCTCTATTTCTTTCTTTCTATCTCTTTCTCTCTCTCTTTCTCTCTCTCTCTCTCTTTCTCTCTCTCTCTTTCTCTCTTTCTCTTTCTATCTCTATCTCTCAACCAAGGGAGGAAAGAAGGAATGCCAGCAAATCGGATTTGTCAAAGATTGACCGTAAAGTGCTTTCTTAAATGAAAATGTGAAAGGGATTTTTGTTTTTATGGGCATCAAGCCCATAAAAACAAAAACCCTTTTGATAGTATCTGATTATAATTGTACTTTCATTATTAATTATTGCTTTGTAAATTAAAATTTATCACAGGAAGGTAGGTAGTTATAGATAAAATCCTAGTGTATAAGTTACTATTATCTGCAGTTTCAGGTATCCACTGGGAATCTTGAAACATATTCACTTCGCATTAGTGTGGGAGGTAAGTAATGTCGAACATTCCAACCACCTAAAGAAGGCCGGAACGTACAACAGCCGAAACGTTGTAATAAATATGGCGACAAAGATGAGGACAATGGTCCGAATAATGTAAATAGTGTTCATCTGGCATGTTTATAAATCTGTCATTCGACCATACATTGAATAATGTTGTCACATACGGTCTGGTGTTTCTGCGAGATATCCCGGGATTCTTCCACCGTCGTAATGGGGCTTCCCTCTCTTTTTTCTATAAATATTTTCATGGCAATTGCTCTGATGAGCTTTACTCCTTGGGATCGCTGCCGCTTGAATTTAAATGTAGTACTAGATTGGAAATAGTTTTACTGTTAAATTTGTTAGATGTAATCTTAAGTCCTATTCTAATATTAGGTTGCTGCAAAAATAATGTCGTTTTCTCACATATTAACATATGAGAGAAAACATTATTTTTGCACCAACCTAATAGTTTCATTTCTCACCTGTGGAACTCCCTACTGGCTTCTTGTTTCCTTGGCACCTACTTTAAGTTTAATATAAATCGCCATCTTCTGTCTTCCCGAAACCTGTTCTTTTATCCTTTCTCTTCGCTAACGTCTTTCTCATTTTCTTTCACTCTCGGTAAACTCTTGTAAAATAGGTAGAGTAAATAATCGATAATTTTGATTATTACGAAGGTTTAACAATATCTAATATTCTCAATTCTGGCCGTTGGCAAATTTGCTTAGTTTATTTTCCTAAATTCTTTTGTACAAATACCTTTTATATCGATAAAAATATAAAAATCGAAAAAAATTAACATTAATATTGTCATCTGTCTATATTTCTGAGATGAGGTATTATGTACACTATTTACGTTATTCGGACTATTGTCCTCATCTTTGTCGCCATATTTATTACAACGTTTCGGCCGTTGTACGCTCCGGCCTTCTTCAGATGGTTCTCAATGGCACAGTGGATAAAGCCGTTGGTTAGATCCAGTGACAGGACCCAAAGAGTGTGAGTTCAATACCTGGTTAAGGCAGTAGAGAACTTGGAGAGGGGAATTAACAGGAGATAACTGATAACTGACATCCGTTAGACATGGCACGTGGAACTAGAACAGTCTACCCCAGTGAGCGAAATAAAGGGTTCAGTTCGTCATTCCAACCACCTGAAGAAGGCCGGAGCGTACAACGGCCGAAATGTTGTAATAAATATGGTGACAAACTCGAGGACAATAGTCTGAATAATGTAAATAGTGTAATATCGTCATGTTATAACGCTTTTGAATATTTCAGTGTCGTCATATAACGTTTTTATTTTTATTTTTTTTAAATCGTAGCATATATAAGTGCATTTAATAGAATTATTTGGCCCCAATGAGAGGTGTATCCGCAAAATTTTAAGTCGGTGGAAAGATAAGTCTTTTAAACTTTCTATTATCTGTTCTCTCTCTCTCTCTCTCGCTATTTCTCTCACTCACACACACATATATATATATATATACATACGTTAAAAATATTCGAACGCAGTGGCGTTCCATATCACGTGACGTCCGCATCTCGCGACGTCCGCTACTTGTAAACAAAACCTCTCTAAAAACAGTTATTTCTGAAGATCGAGGTGGATCCGAAATATCAAATATAAATAAATACTTTCATAAAAAACATTATTATTTTTTTAAATTTGCAACTTTTTAGTTGTTATATATATATATATATATATATATAGATAGATAGATAGATAGATAGATAGATATATTATTTGTTACTTAACTGATGGATATTATTTTTAGCCCCTCGACTCTAGAGTTTCCTGGACGGTCCCTCTATCATTGAATCCATTCATTCGTCTGGAGATACAATTGACGATTTATTTTCTCGTTCTTCGTCACTTTTTTAATGAGTTAAAAATAATTTATGCACTTTCATTGGTGCAATACTGATATTTCTTCTACTTTCAGTGTGTGCGCGCCTGCGCGTGTATAGGGATTTACTAAGGGTAGCTTAGATGTGGCCCAACGTCAAAAGTATAGGGCAACCAGTGAGCATCGAACTCACTACTCAGTCGTAATTGATTTAACGAGACAACCTTTGCTAACCATTACATTACATCGAAGTGCACAAAGAAAGAAATGAAGATAGATAGCAACAGACTAAGAAAGAAAGAAATATAAGAACAAAGAAAGAAAGAAAGAATGAAAGATAAGAACAAAGAAAGAAAGAAAGAAACATAACAGACAAAGAAAGAAAAGCAGTCGAATTGAGAAAGACAAGATAAAAAGCAAATAGTCAAACTTATAGGTTTACGAAGCGTCACAAGGCCGAAAGTATGGGACACCTAGTGGGGATCGTACTCACTATTCAGTCATAATTAATCTAGCGAGATAAGCTTGCTAACTATCACACCACATTGAAGTCCGTTTATCATATTTACAGTTGTACGCTGTTTCATATATTTTTCATCTAATTTTGATTACGTAAATTTGCAATAGTATTTACTACCTTCTCTCTCGTATATAGACATATTTTCTCAAACATTATTTTTATGATGTCGTAAATCTTTCAAATATTAGCGTTAATGATGTAAAATTGATATGTTTGATAACATTTTGAATTTGTTCAGGTATACTTAAATCCTGTATTATATCCGTCCTGGGTATGACGATAAACTACATCCGCGTCCTGGGTAAGACGATAAACTACGTCCAACAGCAAGGTCTCTGATCACGAGGTTTTGAGGAGCGTGGAACCACCTCTTAATTGCTGGTGTTCCCAGGTCCACCCTGACCCGGGGTGGTAGCACCTGTTAGGCTCCCAGCTATGGGCAAATAGTTAACCCCCAAACTGGAATCAAAACGCTATGAAAGTGTAAAAATAGGTTTTAATACCAGAAATACTTTTTTGTAAAATTTTTTTTACCAGCAATAAATTTTTGAAGAAAAAAAATTATTACTAGCAATATATTTTTGGAAAAAAAAATTTACTAGCAATACATTTCTTTGAAAATTTTTTTTATCAGCAATAAAATTTTGTCAGCATTAATTAACCCATTGAGGTTGATATGCCGTAAAACAAAACAAACGAAACGAAACCTGTATTATATTAGGTTGGTGCAAAAATAATGACGTAATAATGTCGTTTTTTGACGTATTTTTTAACGTCAAAAAACGACATTATTACGTCATTATTTTTGCACCAACCTAATATAAAGGTTAGATGTTAATAGGTCAATCGATTTTTCTTGTGTTTTCTTATAAGATTATAATATTTTATAATATCTAATCCAATTGTTCACATAAATATTCTCAGCTGATTGACATGTAGCGGTACATGACCGCTCAAAACCTAAAACTCTGCAAATCGTTAATCGCGTAAAAGCTACCAATTATTTGTAAGTTACATATTTTTAGTAAATATGTACTGGTGACTTCAGTTACATTTATTGCTAAGAAATAAAACTGAAACGCTTAAAATCATGTTTGATTCGAATAAAGTATATTTACAGTTATATATATATATATATATATATATATATATATATATATATATATATATATATAGTGTAACACAAATACTTGTACAGATTTTGGGGGCGGGGTCCAGACACGAGAAAAGGACATATGTTCGCAAATCCTTCGTTTTTGAGTTATGAACTTTAAAGAAAGTTTACGGTATATGGCGCCGTGTTGCAATATAGACTAAGTTACATTTATCATTCGAGTACATTTGTGGCTAGTCTGTCTTCAACATTTAACGTAAGTGAGAAGTACTTTAGTGAGTTAACTGAGAAGTACTCCGTTTAACAATTGCAGAATATTTATATGGTGAGCAGGCAGATATCATTTTTGCATACGACCTCGCGAATGGTAATGGACGCGAGGTTGCATGGCTGTATCAGACAGCGATTCCAGATCGAAAGCAGCCGAATCATCCAAACTTTGCTGACGTTTATCGTCGCGTCACTGAGACAGGATCCGTGGCATCACAATTTACACAACCAGCAGCAGTTTACGATTAATGCGTGAGCTGGAATTCTAGGTAACTAGCTGGTCTCTTTGCACCACTTACAGGAGCTGTCTACAGGGACTTTTTTCAAACACACTTCCAGACCTGCTAGAGGATGTAACTCCTGCTAATACGAAGATGCATAGGTAGGGGAGGTCCGTTTCCATTTTCTTTACGCACCCACCGACCTCAGTCCTTTGGATTTTTATCTGTGGAGCCAGTTAAAACAATCGGTTTATTCAGCAGACATTAATAATTCAGAGACGCTTTATCGTCGTGTCATGGGGGCCTGTGAAACCATTTGACACTGTGTGGTAGTATTTGAAAGAGTGCGCCAGTCAATGACCCGACGAGTGAATACGTGTGCAGAAGCAAGACAAAGACATTTTGAGCATTTGTTATGAGTTGTTGTGTTGAGCTACAACAATGTTCTTTTCGACATATATTTATATTTTACATTGTTTTGGTGTCAGGAACCGACCCCAAAGTTTGTAAAAGTATTTTTAGATTATATCTTGCATTGTACAGCTAACAGCTTCTACCGTAAACTTTAAACTTAACTCAAATACGAATGATTTACGAACATATATTTATATGAATTTTTTACCTTGTTTTGGAGTGAGGAAACTGGCCCCAAAGTCTGTAAAAGTATTTTTGATACACCGTATACATCTATCTATCTATCTATCTATCTATCTATCTATCTATCTATGTATATATAAAAGTTATTTTCAGATAGAATGTATCTGTAATGGAAGAAAATGAATAAAAAGAATCAAGAGGAAAAACTGTTCTTAGCCAACGCGTTTCATACTCGGAGGGACTTTATCAAGACTACGTAAGATTTCAACCATAAGAATTCATAAGCCTTGATAAACCAACGACATCATCGCCTTTGTATTATGAACACGTGCAACAAAAATAAATTCGACATTGCCTTGATAAAGTCGCTCGGAAGACAAACGCGTTGTCACTTTTTCACATATATATATATATATATATATATATATATATATATATTGCTGTTTATTAACGACGCGTTTCGCTGACGTGATTACGCTGGGATATAATAAAAATCAGTCTAGAATGAAAAATAAAACTATGTAAGGAAAAGGCGTTGGGATTTTTGAGGATAAGTGGAATATTAAAAAACATTATCAGATATGACGAAAAGAGATTAGAATTATATATATATATATATATATATATATATATATATATATATATATATTCCTCAATCTGAGCAGCTACCCACTACTACACGTGCCTACGTATATATATGTATGTGTTGTCATGTATGTATGCATGTATTAGACCAAAAGTTATATATTCCAAAAGCCGAAATGCGTAACACAGGATTATTTTCCATTTCGTCATTTAATTACCCCTCCATCTCTCTCGATATATATATATATATATATATATATATATATATATATATATATATATATATATATATATATATATATAACACTTTCAGGTCTCTAGTCGTCGAATCTGGTAAGGCAATTTAATTTATTGCCCCTATTATCCTCAAAAATCCCGACGCATTTTCGTTACTCACATTTTCTTTCCAGCATGAAGAAGCCGAACTTAACACATGTTGGCGAAATGTGTCGTTAAAAATTTGTCCCATTATCGCCATTTTTATTTCGTATAATATTCTACATCCTGCTGACAGGCAGGGTTACTGTTTATATACTGTAGGTAGGTAGTTATTTAAATAAAATATATGGATGGATAAGAAGTTTTAATTTTTATTTTTAAATTCTTTATTTTTTAAAATATATTTATTTTATCAACATTTTTTATTTAAAATTTTTATTTAAAAAATAAAAAATAATCATTTCATTTTTAAAAAGACTTTTTGCATATCGTTTTACCTTTATATATATATATATATATATATATATATATATCCATTTACTTTTTAGTTAATTCTTTTTTATTGTAACTTGGTTTTGTAGATTTTTATTATTCACTTATTCGCATTGCATGATATATATATATATATATATATATATATATATATATATATATATATATATATATATATATATATATATATATATATATATATATATATCAAGTTGCTGTGCTGCCCCAAATTTTCCAGAGCTTCAGATATGAAATTGCCCAAATGAAAGTTTCACAAACTTACTCGTATCTCACTGGACATTTGACATAGTTATTGAAATTGTTTCGGCAGATAATAATTACAGTTTTTTGGGGAGGAAGCAATTTTGTCCTGTAATTTTACCGGGACTATTGGCCAGCCCCTCTTATGAATTGGGGTATTTGAAAGGCAAATGAAGGGTCGAATTAAAAAATTGAAAGACAAAATAAAATTTAGAAAATAAAGAAGAACAAGAGAGAGGTGGAGACATTCATATAATTCTTAATGGACGCTCGAAACATTTCCTTTCTAGTTGTGTGAATGTTATTAAAGTCTCTAACCCATTGTCAGTGTTCACAATAAAGGGTACCCTACTGGATGTCTCTTTTGCCATGAGCGATTGGCAAGTAAACAAAAGCCAACAGCTGCGAACACTCGCAAAGCATCTTAGATCTATACTTCGTTTTTGGGGCACTTTTTCAGCAGGGGTCGAGACAGGCTGGGCTTGAATAATTTTCCAAACAATGCTGAAGCTGGGATAGCAGAGACTGTGGTGGTCTGATCAAAGAATTACCAGATAGGTTTCGTATCCAGGTGCAGATGTTAGAAGGATAAGGATGATCGTCAAGGAACAGGACATTGTTTTATTTCTATTACCTTTGGAGACTTAAGGGAGTTTGTCGTAGAACAATGTTTAGAAATCTGGTCTCTTAGATTCTTAATAAGGAATTTGATCATCATTCGACACCTTACTCTTCTGAATTTGTCCCAGGCAACGTCAAATTTTCAATTTTCATTAGCCTAATGTCAGTCATCCGATCCTTACAATGTATACATTCCCTATTCGATCTCTATCTTCTTCTAAGTGTTGTGTCCGTTCAGAATGTTGACGACATTGGCTCTCCACAATTTCCTGTCCTTTGTAGCTATGAGTAGTGTTTGTCTTTTTGCTAGCTCTCCTGATCCCTGTCCTGCCAACCGTTGACAAAACTCGCTAGTTAGGCTATGAGTTGTTTTCCTCTCTCCCTCTTGTGAGTGTTAATTTTTTAAGCCCTTTTTTCTCATTTTGTGCCCTAATTATTTCAACTGTTTTTCTGATGCTAAATACAAGTGTCTTTTTTGTTTTCATTTTTTCTAAAACTTCATCGTTGCTCACATGTTTAGTCCATGGTATTCTCAACATCCTCCTGTAGAACTAAATTTCTGTTGCTTCAAATTTCTTCATCTGTGAGAAATTAGTCCAGCATTCACTGTTATATAGGAGGATTTATATTGTATAACAGTTCAGTACTCTTTTCTTGATTTCTAATAAAATTTTCCCGTTTCTTAATACGTCTCTTTCTATCTTTTTTTAATACTTGCTTGATTTTGGTTGATCTTCAATTTGTAATTTGCATTTTCGACTGTTTCTTTTGCTGACAACCATAAATTCTGTCTTTTCGCAATTGACGTTTAGTCCTTTCTTCTCGCTTTCCTTCATTACTTTCTGCAGAGTTTCCTGCAGTTTACATTCGGTATCTGCTGTCAACACTGTGACATTATATCTTAAGTTTTAAGTTTGTGGCCACTAATAATGGTTCCTGGTAGGACTAATTCTCTCAGAATCACCTCACTGTATGAGTCTGGAGAGAAGATATATCCTTGTCTCACACCCATTTACCAGAGAAAACTAAGCAAATGTCTCTCTGTGAGGGTGTGATATATCCCCAATTAAATCGATCAATCAAAAAGTAAGTTTTTATAACTTGTCACAATTTCTAGGTAAGATAAGGTTTACGACCACATCACGTTGAAACACCGGTTCTCGTTCGATCAACGGTAAGTATGGTTAGTACCTACATGGGTACCAGATGCTATAAGCTTGGATGTGCGGGTGGTTTAATAGATAATGGTTTGGAATTGGAAATTGGAGAGCCAAGTTTCAATTCCAGTTGGCTTCGTTATATTCAATTACGCGCAAATACGCTACTTCTCCCCCGCACTATGGATTAAGTAGTAGGACTTTATCAGTAAATCGTTATCATCTACGCCCAAATTCTTACAATCTTAAAATATAAAAAAGGTTGATAAGCCGTAAAAAAACATATCAATCAATCCAGGTAAGATAATACTTAAAAAATATCAAATTATATACATCTTAATAACAACTTTAATTATAAATTTTAGTTATTTTTTTTAATCATTTCACCCCAAGCAAGGCAATAAAGCCACTAAGACACAAAGGGTTACAGTATATGAAAGAATAAGAAAAATAAAAACATTATGAAGGAGAAAGAACAATAAAAGAAGTGGATTCAAGAAGACAGTACATAGCGATTGACGTTGCATTTATATTTTTGAAGATCATTGGTTGGAAAGCAAGACTTGGAAGAGAGTTCCACCCGGGTGAGAAAAGGAATTATTAACGAAGAACTTACTATTACAACTAGCCAATCTAACTAGTAAAACGATGAGACCTAGCTGCCAATTTAGTACTGCGATTAAATTCATAACGTTTAGGTACCATAGAATCATCCGAACAATTACAATGAGAGCATTTATAGAAAAGGCCCAGGGAAGCTAAATTACGGCGGTGCGAGAGTGATTGAAGCCGAGTTACCAGGTCAGAACCAATAAGATTGCAAATTCTTTTTTGTATTTTATCAAGAATCTCCAAATATATAACAGGAGCATCGGACCAATATTCAAAGCATGGACGAATGGTAGACTTATAGATATGTAAGATAGAATCTGGAGAGAGGAATTGTTTAGCAGGACACAGTGAACCAACTTTCCTAGCAGCAGACCTAGCAATTAATTCAATATATTCTTTCTACTTCATCTCACCAGAGAACGTTAACCCGAGCAGGTGCAACGTATCACTCTCCTGGAGGTTAGCATCAGCAATGTTGATGGAAGACAGAAAAGGGTCTCTCAGATGATTAAAAGAGAGCTGTTTAGTTTTGGAGACGTTAAAATTAACAAACCATTCCTTGTACCAGTTAATAGTAGATTTTAATTCAGCTACCAATTTGACTTTATCGAACTGATTAGACTTACTATTAAAACGGGAGTAAATGCATGTATCCTCAACATCAATTCTATACTTTCTTTACATTATAGAATTGATATTATCATAAATTATAAATAATATTATCATAAATTATATTTTTGATTATAACTATTCCCTACTTATCTTTGGATAATACGCGCTTTATTTTCTCTTATTTTGACTTGACAGATCACGAGATGTAAATTTTATTTTAATGTATTCTCTATGTACAATTTTTATCTGAATTCCTTGGATGAGGAATTATCATTATTTACACTCTTTATATTCGGACTATTACCTTCATCTTTGTTGTTATCACAGTTTCGGCCGTTGTGCACCCCCCATTATACAAATATCATGGATTAATCCATTGATATTCATTTTTAAATTTTATTAACCACAGCGTTTCTTAGTAGCGACGAGGCCATGGTAAGGGTTTTTTCCTTAGATTTTTTTTCAGTTGTTTTGATGATGCTCTTATACAAGATGCGATGGGTAAATTGTCGCCATTTTATATTTTTAATTTCGCGCATGCGCGTTGTTTGTTTTTGATTTTGTCTACTGCACAGTATAGTAGCGTCAGTTGGACAGCGTCTGTAAGAAAAAGAACACCACGACACAATTCACTCCGCCAGAAGTTTGGAAACGGTATGCTGTACTGTTTGTCATTTGTACCGGGATCTCTAATACGAACAATTCAGTGTGTTTGGGTGTCAATCTGAGGACAGTGCAGAGGATTTGGAAAGAGTTGGATGAGTCTAAACATTATTACCAAGGTACGACAGCTCAGGAAAACTCGCTCTGGTTGTTCTGATAAGAAAAGAACTCACGAATTTGTTGGTGAGGGCCTCAAATTCAACACGGAAGCCTACATCAAGTGCCTTGAGGAGGTAGTGCTGCCATGGGTCAAGAGGATGACTGCTGAAAGAACTTATATCTGGGAACAGGACACTGCATCATGCCACACAAGAAGAGGAACCTAATCTTGGCGCTCAGACAATTTCCGACACCGCATCACCCCCTTAGATCTGGCCACCTAACTCAAACTGCAAATCCCTTGATTATTATGTGTGGAGAACAGTTGATCGAGAGACCAACAAAACTCCTTGTTTTCCAAAGGTGAACAGAAAGCAAGGATTATGGCATCATTCTCCTTGTTTAACTTAAACAAGGAGACCATCTAGAAGAGTTGCAAGATATTCTGAAGTCGTCTGGAGGCCGTGGTTGAAGCCATAGCGTTTTATTTTATTGAATAGATTTACTCATGTTTTTGTGTCGATTAATTTTCAGTCAAACAATTTACAATTCGAATGAATGTTTTTCGAATAATTATTTTCGAACAATTTTCTCGATACGCAGATTTAGATAGATAGAAACAGACTGAGATAGATGGATAGAAACAGATAGAATAGTGTGCGATAGACAGACAGATAGATAGATAGATAGATAGATAGATAGATAGATAGATAGATAGGTAGGTAGGTAGAAACAGACTGGGATAGATAAAACAGAATGAGATAGATCGATAGAAACAGATAGAATAGTGTGCGATAGTATAGTGTGCGATAGATAGATAGATAGATAGATAGATAGATAGATAGATAGATACAAACAGACTGGGATAGAGGGATAGAAACAGATAGAATAGTGGGCGATAGATAGATAGATAGATAGATAGATAGATACAAACAGACTGGGATAGAGGGATAGAAACAGATAGAAGTGTGCGATAGATAGATAGATAGATAGATACAAAGAGACCAGGATAGATAGAAACAGAATGAGATAGGTACATAGAAACAAACTGAGATAGAAAGCAGAAGAGAGTGGTTTTTGTGTGTGAGTGAGTGACGTGCTTATGACGCATCGTTGCATTCGATATTGGGCTGGTTTAAATTTCCACTAATTTCAACACATTGTGAAAATTTCCGTTACATGCTGTTTTGTCTTATGCCAATGCCACTGTCATCTGGATTCAATTTCACAATCATTCCACCACCACAGGGGACAGTCTTTTCTTTTGGTGTCGGGTATTTTGAAGAGAAAACAGTACGCGTTCTTTCCTACATATTTTTTTTTGAGAATTAAAATAAAAAAAAAATTAAAGTGTTATAAAATCCATTACCTGAAAGTTTTGGAAAAGCTTCGCTGCATGAAGCAAAAGTAACTTTTGTCACGAAAGAAAAATAAATAAAATGGAATAAAAAAAAGAAAAAAATGTCTTAAATTATTAAACGAAATATGGATTTGTTTCGATTAACGTTGTAATGTTGCAATGTTTTGCGCCAAATTTAATAATGTGAGTTTTTTTTTTTTGACATTTGTAATTGATCATTAGTGAGGACAATAACGACGAAAAGGAGAACAATAGCCCGGATGTAAATAGCCCAGATGTAATTATTGTAAACAATAGCCCGGATGTAAATAGCGTAAATAATGACAGCTCCTCGTCCTAGAAATTCAGACAGAATTTCTTTTTTCTCTGTCTTTTAGTTGTTTTTTTTGTTTTTTACTTAATAAATGAGCAAATGTTTTCTTGTAATTTTACGTTTTTAATTATACGTTTTTTGTTTTGTTCTCGCCTTTAGTCACTTTCGCACCACCGTAACGTATCTTGCCTGTGTTTTTTGTTAATAAATACTTTCATGGTAATTGTCCTGATCAGCTTTTCGTTTTGTTTTTTTTTTGGTTTAGATCTTTAAAAGTTACAGGTTTTATCCTCCACAGAAAAAAGTGTACGTATGGGGAACTAGTTAGGGCCCCGTAGAGAAGTTGCGGTATTATGGTAAGTGTAAGTAAAAATGTGTTGTTTTGGTGCAAGGAAAGTTATAGGACATTTGGGCTAAATATAGGCCAGCTGAAAAATTTCCTTCTCCACCCACTCTTTGGTCTTGTGTCTTATTTTCTGTATTATACGAGAATAAAAATCACTTTCCCCTTTGATACCTAGACTTTACGAATGTAGTACGAGGTTGGCGGCAAAGTCTCATCATTTTACATTTGAAATAGCTAGATATAACCGTAAGTTCTATGCTAATAGTTTCTTCTCTCGTACTTCTCTCTTGTGGAACTCTCTTCCGGTCTCTTGCTTTCTAGTCAACAGTAATCATCAAAACTGTAGAGGCAATGTCAATCTTTATCTACTGTCTTCTTAATACCTGTTCATTTATTGTTCTCTGTCCATAATAATGTTTTCTTTTTCTCATATCCTCTTACGCTCAGTAAACCCAAAATGGCTTTATTGCCTTACATGGGGTGAAATGATTAAAAGAAGAAGATTTATAAGCAGTTAATTTCAATGATGAAGAAATAGTAAAAAAAAAAAGCACTAAGTTTGATTCGATCTTACATCGCCATGGAAATTCACAAATCTCGTGGAATTCCAGGCTTAAATATAAGCGACCAATATTCACTTATCCGAGAATCACGTGAATGCTTAAAGACTCAAATATAAGCGACCAATATTCACTTATCTGAGAATCATGTGAATGCTTAAAGACTCAAATATAAACAACCAATATTCACTTATCCGCGAATCACGTTAATGCATAAAGACTCAAATATAAACGACCAATATTTAATTATCCGCGAATCAATGTAAATGCTCACAGACTCAAATATATTAAATGAATACAATGATCTTTTCTAATTTTCCTACAATATGCTTTAATCATTACCATCATTACAAACAACACATTCTTCATCACCTTTACTCCATCTCATAAATATTCTACACAGCTTGAAATTCACCCCCACTCCTTCCTTTCTTCTTCCCTCCCCTTCTTTCCTCGCATTCTTTCGCAGGTCGGTCATGCCATTCATCTCATCAACTCGGAGGACTGTCACGTTGGAGGTACAGTTAAAACATTTGCCGTATTTTCCCTTTTAAATACATAACGCTTGCCGTCCAAAACGGCGACCACCAAGTGATGCCGTGCAAACATATGCAGTACATTGGAAAATACACGCTTAATTAGTCTCCGTGTTTGACAACGCCCGCCATTTCTCAATTGTCACCATTTGTTGTTCGTTCAGGTTTTGTTTCAAAGATAAACGCATGCTTTGTTTTGTGTTTGACGAGTCAACCATTTCAAAATCACAGAAACAACAGATCTATCTATCTATCTATCTATCTATCTATCTAAGATTGAAGAAATAGCAGATATTTTTTATATATATTGCTTATTATTAAAAATATTAAAATAATATTAAAAATAGCGTTAATAATATTATATGAAAAGATTACTTAACTTTTAAATATCAATTTTATCCCGACATGTTTCTTCATAAAATTATGTTTCTCGATGTTTCGTGGTAAAAGATACAGGCTTCAGGGATTGGGGTTTGTATAGTTGTGGTTTAAATACCGTTTAATACCATAACCCATGAAAACTGAACATTTTACCAAGAAACATCAATGTCGGCTTAAAATTGATATTTAAAAGTTATGTAATCTTTTCATATAATATCTATCTATTACGTAATTTAGACGACAATTTATCTATCGCGCGCGCGCACACACACACACACACACACACACACTATATATATATATATATATATATATATATATATATATATATATATATATATATATATAAAAGGGCAAGTAGCTGAGTGGTTACAACGTTCGCATTCTGACGGGTTCGAATCTCACCATGGTCGATTTGTCTAGAAGGAGACTTCCTGATGTTATCGGACTGGTGGGGTCGATCCGAGTGTGCGGCATCTTTGGAAAGTGCCTGAAAACCATACCACGGGTTGACCAAAGCTTTGTGAGTGAAATTGGGTATACGGAACTCTTTGGGTGCCGTCGATAGTTGTGCTAGCACAAAGTCACAAGTCTTCGTGGCTGAGGGGTTGAGTGTGCTGGCATGGTTCAAAATATTGATCATACTAGATAACACGCTCTTTCTCAGAAACTGTAACTATGGTTGCAGTATAAATATACGTGTGTGCTCTGTGAGTGTTGAATAAAACCAAATGCGCCCGAGCAAGCATCTGCAATAGGGATTGGCTAGCACCCCTATTAGACGGGTATCCTCGAATTCGAGTGACTACCTATACTATATATATATATATATATATATATATATATATATATAATGTTAAAATGACTTCCTACCTTTATATAGCTGTGTTTTTTAATTGCAAACTAAGCGAAGGTTAGTTAATATCTCTACTTAATATGTCCGATTGTATAGTGCGACTTTCGAGTTGTTGGGTAAAAGTACCTTTGTTAAGTGGAAACATCTGGTTTTAAATTTTCATTTCGTGCTATTGATAATAATTTTTCAACCGGTGTTCGTCAATTAAATAAATCTTTTACTTCATTAATCATGTTGAAATCCACCATCACTAGTTTGATACCCGAGGAAAAAAAAAAAATAAAAAAATAAAATAAACCAAAAAATAAACCAAAAAAAAAAAAAATCAAGAAAAAACGTAAAGCTGAAAAAAGTAAATACACAAAGCACATAATAAATTTCTACATATGGCAATATAATAAATGCTTATAGAAGGCTCGGTAAGAGATACATGCAAAAGAAAATATGTTTACCTCAGGCAATTACTATACTCACAAAGCAATATAATGCTTTTAAAAGGCTTTAATAGTTACCGAAATATGGCATTAGTAGACGTATTTAAATTTATGCGTCATCTAATGCTCAGCTATTGCGGATAAGACCTTCAGCACCAAAAAAGTTCCAGCTACGTATCTAAAGAGTTTCGATGTTGTTGTGGTGTCCTCCCTCTAAAGAGTCTATGTTGGACTCTTCCGTCTACAATAAGATTATTAGGAGAGAAAGCCTTGTGGGAACAGTCGCATATATTGTTCATTACTGTCGAACTCTCTGCCTTGAGCAGAGAGTTACCCGGATGAGGCTTTGCTGCAGGGCAAAGTTTCGTCCGGGGAGGTAGACAGGCCCCGTACCTGTTTATGCGGGTTCTAAGGGAATAATTTTGGCCGAGCCTACGAGCTCGGAGAACCCACGGTAAGCTCGGCCTTGTGCCACATATATGCCGCGTGGGTGGGGGTGGCTGTTAAATATAACATTCGAATAGATTGAACCCTGGGTCATCCGACACACACTCACTAGTCGAGTAATACTCTTCTGTTGTACTTACTATTTAATATGATATATCTGCGACACTTGTTTTATTATTTCTTTAACCATTTACTTGGTCACAACATCTTAATCTATTTGACTGTTCCCCCAAGGCCTTCTCTCCTACTAATCTTATAGCAGGCGGAAGAGTCCAACTTCGAGGGAGGACACCACAACAGATGTGTTATCTTGAACTGTGGTCTAACAAAGAAAATAAAGAAAAACGTATACTTAAAGCAATGACTATCTTATAGTTTCCTTCTGAAGATAAGACATTAGTATTTATTTCGTGTATTAGAATTGGTATTGCTTTTAAAAAAATACTAATTTTCCCTCATTACCATGCTCAATAGCCTCTTAGGCTAGAGGGTTTCTGAAGGAAGTTGTTATTTGAATGGTAAGAGTAAGTGCAAAAAAATGCACTTTATGTGTATATGCGGGAAAGATAACAGCTAATCCAAGACATGATGATTGTGGTAGTCAGGAAAGTATCCTCTCGGGGGTCGGTTCCATAAGGTGGTTGTTTTGGGGAAGAATAGAACTTCCTCCGTACTAATGGAATACGAAGAGAATAGACTGCAGCATTTACCGAAATATGGGATTAGTAGACGTATGTGAACCTATACTTCATCTAACTTAGCTATTGTGGATGAGAGATTCAGCACCAACAATTCCCTGATATGCATCAAAAGAGCTGGTGCGTTTTATTTCGAACAAATTAATACATGTTTGCACAAAACAATATAATAAACGAACATAGAAGGTGTGGTAATGCACAAGTCAATACAGTATGTACTCAAGGCAATAACTACACGCACACAAGACAATACAATATGTACAGAAGGCAATGTAATAAACATATGCAAAGCAATAGTTATGATAGTTCGTTTCTGAAAATAAATCATAGATAGAATTAATGTATTAGAATTGGTATTACTGTTGCTTGTTTCTTTAATACTTACGGGAACATGGGATTAGCAGACTATTTAAATCTATGCTTCAACTAATGCTCAGCTATTGCGGATAAGAGCTTCAGCAACAAAAAGTTCCAGCTACGCATCTAAAGAGTTTGGATGTGTTATCTTGAACTGTGGTATAAAAAAAATAAAATAAAATGACTCAATAAAACGTGCGTCATAGAGGTTGCAAATACGATTGTGGAATTTCAATTCGACGATTCATGCCTCCTTTATTCTTTGGTGGAAAGAGAATTAGATAGAAAAGAATAAGAAGTGTGTTACTCCTCGTTCTATTGGCAAATGTCGCGACAGCGTACCAATTTATCACTTTGCAGTGACAAGTAGAATGCAGGTCCTTTGGCGTAACATACCATGAATGACTGGTTTAGGGGAGAGAGGTAGGACATATGCTGTCCCAGTCGAGAAGTTCTCATCTTCTCCCTACATCTCATGGAATATGATATATTTCTCGTAACTATATATACAAGTTGTCATGTATTTGTATATTTTTTGATAGGATGTATTTTCTTTCTAAAGAGAATAACCGGAAGTATATTTGTGTCCGCGCATGCATATAGCTATTTTTTTTTAATGTTCACACATTGTAGCTACTGTGTGGGCAAATTGAGTGATTCACACTGCATATGCGATAATTTAACGGATTGTTTTTACATTAGATATTTGCAATAAATAATGAATTGTAAGCCCCGAAATGATACAAGAGGATGGTGTCTACGCATGCATTTGATTTCATTGCAAGTAATCCAAAAGCTAAACAAAGTATAAAAAAGTAAGGCAATTTCGTTAGAAACAAAGAAAAGATATACGATATCAATCTTCCTATATGGCAGTGAATGCTGGAAAACTTTCCTCGCAGATGAAGAGGAGAATTGAGACAACAGAAATGTGATTCTTGAGAAGGATCCTGAGAATAACACTGACAGAGCACATGAGCAATGCGGAAGCTTTAAACAAAATGGAAACAAAATGTATACTTATACTTCAACTCAGAAAGAGACAGTTAAATTTTTTTTTTGATACATAATGAAGAAAGTGTGTTCGGAGAATTTGACATGTACAGAACAGGTCAAGAGGGGGAGGAGAAAACAGAGAGGAACCTACCCAACCCGCTTATTTAAATGGATAGCAGAACAGAGAGTGGGTAGAATAGTAAAAAGACAAACATTGCCTGGAGGTATAAAAGATAGGAAGTTGTGGAGAGCCGTTATCGGCTACGCCATTTTTACAGTGAGGTTCACTCTGTACAAGGCCCGGGTTACAGAGTAGGGGACAGTTTATGTGGGGAAGATAACGATTGTAGTCGGGGAAACATCTTCTTGGGAGTCTGTTTCACAGAACATTGATTCGCGGGAAGAAGCTGCTCGAGTGGAACTTGTTTCTCGCCAATAGAATCCGGAGGGAACGAGGGTGATTTGCTAGAGTGTCAGTAGTTTGGCAGGTCCGAGCCGTGAAAGTTAGAACTGGAGGAACAAAGGAATGTAGTACTTTCCATCAACGTAAATAGCAATAGAGCAGTGGGAGGCTTGTCACATCTCGTTCCACAAGGACGCCGAGACGCATTTGGACTCTATCAAGACTGGAAAGTGAGAACTGGACAGCTCCTGCCCAAAACATGATAGCAGTACTCCGTTTCATGTCTGATCTGGTTCTTGTAAAGGTACAAGATACCACGAGGAGTCAGGTACACGGAATCGACCATTTTTCCTGCATCTTTAGCGATGGATCGCTAAAGATGCAGGACAAATAGATAGAGTCCAAATCAACAGATTTGAAGTGCAACTTCACCCTAGCAGAACGATTTAGTACCAAAGATTCCGACAGCAACCGGACCTGACCGTCCTATGATTAAAAATTCACAACGTGGGATAGGACAAAGGTTGGGACTGAACAGGTTAATTTGGTAACTTACTGCAGCATCATACATCCTAGACGAGCCCGAGGGCTTAGGCGTTACATATTCGGATCCGACCAAAGAACTTAGAACCCAGAAGGTGGTAAGTTATTGGCCCCGTGACCGAAGGTACCACATTATTGGTGACCGTGACCAAGAATCAGCCCCCAGAAGGTGTCACATTATTGGTGCCGTGACCAGGATCAGCCCCCAGGCTTGCACTAACACCTTTCGAAGGGCGTTAATAAATCCTCCACCTTTCCTGTTGTCTTAGCTGCACCCGCCACTGTGGCTATCATCCGGCCAATGGCTTCACGGTCATCTTGTCGCGACTCAATTTACGTCATCAATTAGAACTTATCTCCTCGACGTTTTGCTTACGTAGGGTTTTCCGGCTTGTCACAATTAAGAATTAAACTTATCCTTCGGAAATGTGACTACGTAAGTCTTTTTCTCACCTTGTTAAAATTCTTGTATTTAACACATGGCCCTTCTTGATCGGCCGTTCCCTGAATTTTATACTTGTTTACAAAGAATCTTTATTCTTCATTTCTGGACGACAGATCGTATCTTCATTGATCCTGGTCATTCCATATTCTGAATCAACACTTTTTTTAACGCCCGTCAAAATTGACATTTTAGAGCTTCATCATATCTGAGAATATTATTCTCCATTCCTATATCTCGCCCGACTGCTTTCTATTGTGTTTTGATAACCAGCATTTTTAATGACCATCATTCATCAATTGTCAAGATTGTTTATTTGTAAAAATACAGTTTACGCACTTTCTCGTTTTATAAACGTAAGACGCTATTGTTCTCAGCTTCGGGTCCTCTGTCCATTTTCCTGGCTGAGTCATCTTATCTCGATTATCTCCAGCGCCTTTCGTAATTAATTACTCCCACACTTGCTACATTGCTTTATCGTAACATTATGCTTTCCGCAATTATCATTCTCTGAGAATCTTAATTTCTTCTTAAAATTAAAGTCTTTAATTTTCTTCATTGTAGCTGATCAGTCTATCCTTCATTATATCTTTTAACCCTTATTTTCCAGCGTTAAACATCTCCAACGTTAAATGATGTCACAGCATGTATGAGTTCTACTTGAGGTCTGGAGTCCCAATAGGTCTTGAAGTCACAATAGTCGCTCAAAGCATGGGGCTTCCCCGAGGGGACATCTACTCATCGTGACTGGAGGTAGTTCACGGGTCCGATCCGCAGTTATGGAATGTAACTAGTTTGATGAAGAAGAATCTGTTTGACGTATCTAGGAAGACATGTGAAGGCAATCCTGCACACTTGCCATTAAGTACAACATAAAGCTTACGTAATTTCAGAAATAACGTTTAGCCATTTTTCGATCCGAAGGAGATAGATATGCCCTGAGGAGATTATCTATTAAGTACCAATTTTTCTTTAAAAAAAGACGAAACAAACAGAAGCTATATGTCTTCAGGACGTCGGCAATTATGATTCTTCACAAATACCTTTTCTTTATTATCTATAAATTACCGTGAACTCTTCGGAAATATAACGGAGTATTGCCTTCTTCACAGATTTAAGTTCAGAGTTGTCCCTCTCCAAGACTTTATGCCACCCAAATCAAGTCTACCGTGCTATTTAGTCCATAGTTGGATGGGAGAAGAAATACATTAGTTCGACAGTGAATGCAACGGACCCAGGCGGAACTTTGAAAACTTGTCGCGCTGATATGGATATATATATATATATATATATAAGACATTTTCTATGTTTAGACGTTCAGGCCGGTAAATGTTGTTAATACTGTTTATTATAAACAGAGCATTTACTTAAATATTTGTATCCATAAAAAGAACACACACACACACACACACACACACACACACACACACACACACACATACATATATATATATATATATATATATATATATATATACGAATACAGGGTTAGTATAGATGGAATAAAATTCCGATAACCCAAATCATTATTTTTTAAAAAATTGTTCAATACAAAGTAGAGCGAATAATATTTATTTAAAAATTATATCATAAGGATGTTATAACATCACTACAAAAATAGCCATTTTGTTTCAACACTCCATCGCATCACTTGATAGGATATCGGAAGTGTTGGGACAAATTGGCTATTTTTTAGTAATGTTTTAACATGCTTATGCTATAATATATATATATATATATATATATATATATATATATAGCTGGCCACTCGTATTCGAGGATATTCGTCTACTAGGGCGGCTAGTCCCTATTGCAGGCGCTTGTTCAGGTGCATTTGTGTTTATTCAGCACCCACATAGCCCACCTGTGGTTTATACTGCAACTAATTTCTGGGACTATTATCTAGCGTGATCAACAATTTTGTCAAGGCCAACACGCTCAAGCCCTCGGCCTCGATGACTTGTGACTTCGTACTAGCTTGGTTTTCAGGGATCACGCTGGGATCGAGCCTAACATCGGCCATAGTGAGATTCGAACCCGGGTCTAATGGTTAGAATCTGAACGTTCTAATCACTCGGCTACGTGCCCACTTAGGTCATAACTATGACGCTATCAGGATAGCCAATTGATAATTTAATAATGCAATCTTATTTTTTTTATATTGTTGGTACATTATGGCCCTAACTTTGTTTAAAAAGATTTTGGATCGAAAAAAGTAGTGTTTTTTTGAGAAGTTCTCATGAATTCATTAATATAAAAAATAGGAAAATAAAATGTTTGCGCAAATATTTGATCGATAAGCATTAAGAAATTCATAGTGATAGAATGATATTCATCCCACGTTTTGATAGATGAATGGAGAGATAGATAAGTTGGAACTGGAGAAAAAAAAGTGATGTACAGACAGGTAAATGGATATAAAAGAGATTTAGAATAAGAAATATTAGGTTGGTGCAATGTCGGTTTTTTGACCTTAAAAATACGTCAAAACCGACATTATTTTTGCACCAAGCTAATAGATAAAGAAGTAGGGATTAATACGAAAATAATGAGATAGAATTAGATTTGGATAGATAGACAGTGATTTCCACATCTAATTCAAATAAGAGCCTTTCGCATCATTTATAATGGCGTGCATCTCGTTTCTGCGTCCACGGTACCATAGGATAGCCCTGAGACCAGCATTCAATTTCATATATATCAGGCATATATAACTAATATACACTGTATTCTTGATTGGATTGATTGGATCTGTATGGCCTACAGCTGTTCTATGTACCGCCACGTGCTTCCTCAGTTCAGATGATGATCTGTAAACCTGTTGCAAAACAACACAGGTATTATCGACAGGACGTTGAGGCAAGTTGGCATAACTGGCTTGCTTCTGGTTATAATGATGACAGACAAATATGAACGCTATAACCTTATTCTGATATATATTAGGTTGGAGCACCAACCTAATATATATATATATATATATATATATATATATATATATATATATATATATATATATATATATATATATATATATATATATATAAGGAGGCACGGTGGAGTAATGGATAGCGGCTTTGATTGAAGGATTGGAGAGTCGAATTCCAGTCGAACACATTACATTCACTTACGTGCTAATACCCTTGGGAAAGGTGTGAATCCTCTTCTTCTCCCTCCAGTTATGGGTAAATAGCAGGACAGACTGAGTTCCCTTAATGGCAACTGGTCTAGGAGAAGGACAACTCTGAATTCAAAACCTGTGGAGGGTCGTTTGGGGACCCTGTGGCACGTCTCTGTATTCGGCCCTTCAAAAAGTGTGGATGGTCCTGCACGAAACTTTCACCACTATAATCAAATCTCATGTGCTGCTGACGGGCTGTCGGTTTCTTTGGAACTGATCTGCTTGACCCTCATACGTCGTATTCGACGGGAGAGTTGAGATTAAATATACAGTGTAACCCGGATATAAGAGACCCGGATATAAGAGAAACCTGGATATAAGAGAGATTTTCTCTGGTCCCAAATTAGAGCCATACTTACCTAAACAAAATAGACCTAACTCGGATATAAGAGACTTATTCTCCGGTCCCGACAACTCTCTTATATCCGGGTTACACTGTATATATATATATATATATATATATATATATATATATAAATAAAAAGAAAGAACAGTAAGATATATAATCCGGTGTTCTTATAGATATTTTAATTTTTACAAAATAGTGCTCAATGTAAATTTACAGAGCATTAATATTATAAATTATCAATTAATTTATTTTATATATATATATATATATATATATATATATATATATATATATATATATATATATATATATATATATACAGGTGAGATGAGAGCGAATAGAGTGCAATTCCAACGTTCGTAATATTTAATTAATGTTTAACGTCTGTGCTGCCATTTGGGGAAAATAATTTCTGAATCTTTGTTTGCTTCTTCACTTAGTTTAAATTTAACGTAGATCATATTCGATTGACTGATCAGAGTAAAGCCCACAAACTTTATAACTCATTTTTATTTTTTTTTTCGTAAAAGAGGTTGTATTTTGCTTTTAAATCTAAATAAATCGTTCACTTGCCAGTAATTTACAATCGCCTGATGAGATGCATTGATCCTAACCATTTTCGATTCTCACCCGTCGAAGTGCAGATGAAATGCACTGAAACGAAGTTGCATCTTTATAGTGAGTAAAATGGTCTTGTCTATATGATAAAATTATAGAAAAGAAATATATATATGTAAAATAAATAATGGAAATATGTATATGGAAAATAAAAATATATATGGAATATATATATATATATGGAAAATAAAGCATAATATATTTTTAAAAAATCAACATTACAACGAAAAACGTTTGCGGTTGCTCTCTTCTTTTTATTATACACACTTTTCTCTCAGTGGAACTATTATAACCACTTCCTTTTATATATATATATATATATATATATATATATATATATAAAGAAATGTAGTCTTAAGGTGTGCTATATTTATGGAATAAAGTGCTCAATATCAGAGATAGAGCGTGTGTAAATATAAAAGTGAACTTTTATATATATATATATATATATATATATATATATATATATATATATATATAGAGAGAGAGAGAGAGAGAGAGATAGAGAGATAGAGATATATATATATGTAAAATAAATAATGGAAATATGTATATGGAAAATAAAAATATATATGGAATATATATATATATATATATATATATATATGGAAAATAAAGCATAATATATTTAAAAAAAATCAAAATTACAACGAAAAACGTTTGCGGTTGCTCTCTTCTTTTTATTATACACACTTTTCTCTCAGTGGAACTATTATAACCACTTCCTTTTATATATATATATATATATATATATATATATATATATATATATATATATAAAGAAATGTAGTCTTAAGGTGTGCTATATTTATGGAATAAAGTGCTCAATATCAGAGATAGAGCGTGTGTAAATATAAAAGTGAACTTTTATATATATATATATATATATATATATATATATAGAGAGAGAGAGAGAGAGATAGAGAGATAGAGAGATAAACAGACATGAACACTATAACCTTATGACAGATTTAGATAGATAATTGTTATGGGACCTTACCCATAATAACATAATGGGCTATTCCATACGTAATAAATACTGCGCCTCAAGAGGAAGCAGGGGGTTCAGTCTGAAGTCTGGAGTGAAGTCCGTCAGGAGTCTGTCAGTCAGTCAGAGCGAGCGAGTCAGTCAGTCGAGTCAGAGGCAGAGCGAAACAGAGTCGCGTTCAAACAATTACTACTAAACTTGATTGTTCGTACTAACACTTTCTACTTCTCTGTATATATTCCTGTTTGTAATATATCTGTGTTATTCCATATCCGTGTTCGAGTTCTTCTTTATTGGTTCTATCTGGGACTATCACCGTGGTACAAGGAACCGGACCATAACAACAATGAACTGACTCTGACAGATTGAGAATATGAATGATAGAAAAGGAATCAAATAGATTGTGAATGAGAATTATATAAAGAGATGGACAAATACGGAAATAAATAGATATGAACAGACTGAGATAGATAGATAGATAGATAGATAGATAGATATGAATAGACGGGTATAAATAGATACATATCAACAGACTGAAATGCATAGACATGAACAGACAAATAGATATGAACAGGTTAAAACAGATAGATAGTTATGAACAGACTGACATAGATAGGGAAAAGTCTCGTATAGATTAAGAAGGTGAATGGTAGAAAATATACAAGCAAAAACAATAGCAACAAATTGTGAGAGATTAATAATATCTAAGAAAAACATAGATATGAACTAAATGAGGTTGAATCAGGCTAAGAAAGAACAGAAGGAAACTCAGTTAATCATATAAATTTGGTTTGGGATTTTTAACGGTATATCAACCCTTTATGGATTATTTAATACTGAAACCTGTTTTACTTGTAAATGCTTGATTACAACCATTTCTCCTAGAGTCAAAATGGCAGACACAAATTTGGTTAATATTAATCAAGAAAAAGAATAGTTCCTAACATATTTTACACGTTCTAACTTAACAAAAACTGCATATTTATATTAGGTTGGTGCAAAAATAATATCGGTTTTTGACGTATTTTTTTTAACGTCAAAAACCGATATTATTTTTGCACCAGACCTAATACACTGTCTGTAATGCAATTTCAGACGATAAACTACATCGAGCAGCAAGGCCTCTGATCGGGAGGCTTTTAGGGGCGTGGAAGCTCCTCTTAATTGCTGTTGTTCCCAGGTCACTCTTGACATTGGGTGGTAGCACCTGTTAGGGCCCAACTATGGGCAAATAGTTAAACCTCGAACTGGGATCAAAACACTATGAAAGTATAAAAATACATTTTCATCGTAAAAAAAAGAAAAAAACTACCAGCAATACTTTTTGTTCAAGATAGCAAAAATTATCAGCGATATATTTTTAAAAAATTACTAGCAATACATTTAAAAAAAAAATAAAATACATTAAAAAATTAATAGTAATACATTTTTAAAAAATTAAAATACATTAAAAAATTACTAGCAATACAATTTTTCAAAAAATTAAAATACTTTAAAAAATTACTACCAATACATTTTTGAAAAATTAAAATACATTAAAAAATTACTAGCAATACATTTTTGAAAAAAATATTACCAACAATATATTTTTGTAAATAAAATTACTAATGCTCCGAAGAAAATTAATTTTCGGCATTAAATGACCCATGAGGAGTTGATATGCCGCTAATCAAACATAATGCAATTTAACAAATACAGGAATTTACTATTGTATTTATTCCCATCTCTTGTTATTAATTCCTTTCTTTCGCATATTCCTTCCTTCCTTCCTTCCTTCCTTCCTTCCTTCCTTCCTTCCTTCCTTCCTTCCTTCCTTCCTTCTTACATCTTCCCTTTGCTTGCTACATTGCTTTTATCTCTCCTTTCCTCCTTTCCTTCCTTCTTTCCTTGTATCTTCTCTTCGTTGCTTTCTTCATTGCTTGTACCTTTCCCTCATTTCTTCCTTCGTTCCTTCTTTCGTTGTTTCTATAATTCCTTTACCAATTCCTTCTTCATTCCTTCCTTCCTTCCTTCCTTCCAAATCGTAATTTTAAACCCTGTGTTTTACCTGGGTTTATGCACTGGCTAGAGGCATCGGAGCAAAACACGCTACTATTTCAGCCACCAAGCAAGCTCTTATCTGCCAGAATGTCGCAGTTAATGCGTAACCAGTATCCCGAAGCTCATCTCGACCTCCTCATTTAGCTGGCGTCTCCCTGCTAGTCTGTGAAGAGTTCATTGACGCCAAAAGAAGCTACCACCTGATGCGAAACGGCCCATTTATGACGCGGAAACAGTTTGCAAGCAAACTAGAAGGCCTCACTTAATGAGAAAAGTGTCCTCATCCGGTCCCACCTTCATTCTCAATATAAAGTAAATCCGGTATAACTTGGCTGAAGAAAAATAATTACGCTTTTCAAATTGTGGAAAATTGAAACAAAGTAGTTGAAACTGTACTGCACTAATCAGAATTATATATATATATATATATATATATATATATATATATATATATATATATATATATATATATATATATATATATATAGGTAGCATATTTTAATGCAAGCACGTTTGGTTATATAATTTAGACGTATTATGTCTATTTATTTTAGTTTTAATCATTTCTAGTCAACGAATTATTTTCTTGGTGGCTGTAGAAAATTGATCTGGAAAAATACCTAAATTTCTTTCGAATAATTTTAATTTTTCCAAGTACTCATCTGAGACCATCTTCAGTGGGTTAGAATATCTGTGGATGTATATACAGTAGC
Organism: Acanthosepion lycidas; assembly: GCA_963932145.1. Classification (NCBI taxonomy): domain Eukaryota; kingdom Metazoa; phylum Mollusca; class Cephalopoda; order Sepiida; family Sepiidae; genus Acanthosepion; species Acanthosepion lycidas. Next base: position 6,637,846 of record OZ010593.1, on the reverse strand, counting down.
TCCGTAAATTCAAAATATTTTTTTCACTGTTCATTTAAACTACAGTTATTTCAAGGAAAATTTAGGTACTTTTCTTGATCAATATTCTACAGCCACCAAGAAATAAATTTGTGGACTTGAAAGGATTAAAAATGAAATAGACATAATATATGTAAATTATTTAACCAAACCGGCTTATATATATATATATATATATATATATATATATATATATATATATATATATATATATATATATATAAGATCAATATTTACATTATTCGGACTATTGTCCTCATCTTTGGCGCCATACTTATTACAACGTTTCAGCCGTTGTACGCCCCGGCCTTCTTCAGGTGGTTGGAATGTCGAACTGAACCCTTTATTTGACTCACTGGGTAGACTGTTCTAGTTTCACGTGCCATGTTTAATGGATGTCAGTTATCAGTTATCTCCTGCTTGATTCCCTCTCCAAGTTCTCCATTGCCTTAACCGGGTATTGAACTCACACTCTTTGGGTCCTCAAGTACACATGACACAGTAGATAAAGGCGTTAATTAGATTCAGTGACAGGACCCAAAGAGTGTGAGTTCCATACCCGGTTAAGGCAGTGGAGAACTTGGAGAGGGGAATTAGCAGAAGATAACTGATAACTGACATCCATTAAACATGGCACGTGGAACTAGAACAGTCTACCCCAGTGAGCCAAATAAAGGGTTCAGTTCGACATTCCAACCACCTGAAGAAGACCGAAGCGTATAATGTCCGAAATGTTATAATAAATATGCCAACAAAGATGAGGACAATAGTCCAAATAATGTAAAGAGTGTACATAATACCTCATCTCAGAAATATAGACATATATATATATATATATATATATATATATATATATATATATATATATATATATATATATAAGGAGGTAGCGGTTCGAATTGAGTTTGAATTCCAGCCGGATCCATTACATTCACTTATGTGCTAATACCTTTGGAAAAATCTATGAATCCTATTCTTCTCCCCGCTAGCTATAGGTAAATAGCAGGACAGACTGGGTTCTACAGTCTTAGATGGCAACTGGTCTCGGAGAAGGACAACTCTGAATTCAAAACCTGCGGAGGCTCGTTTGGGGGCCTTGTGGCGCGTTGTGCACCAGATCTCTGCATCTGGTTCTTCAAAAAGTGTGGTTGGTTCTTCACAAACCCTTCACCACTATAATCAAATCACGTGCTGGTGTCTGGCTGTCGATTCCTAGGAACTGAATTGCTTGACCCTCATACGTAGAAAAAACGACCAGAGAGACCAGTATATATATATATATATATATATATATATATATATATATATATATATATAATATATATATTACAATGAATCATTCATTCAAATAGTAAATTAGTAAAGTTAATGAGATAAAATGCCGAATTCACTTCGCTAACTAAATTTTAAAAATGCATTAATCCACCAACCACTCGATGAATGTTATGATCCTTGTTTTTTAAAATTATAAATTGTATTAGATCTTTCTTAAATATGCAAGTACTTTCGACAGGTTCTCCGGTCATCATCAGGTATGGAAACTATTTTCTTTTTGGTATAATCCAGGTATTCAAATTGTTGATCACGCTAAATAACACGCTCTCTCCCAGAAACGGTAACTAAGGTCTGCTCAGCATAGTTGCAGTATAAACCACAGGTGTGTTCTGTGGGTGTTGAATAAACAAAAATGTACCTGAGCGAGCATCTGCAATAAGGATTGGCTATCCACCCTAATAAACATGGTCAGCTATTAATTGATTATTAATGTATGTATGTATCTATGTTCATAAATTTCCTAATTCTTAATAACCCGTTTCCTTTTTCCTCTCTCGACAATCTGAAGACATCAAGCCTGGGTATTTTTATATCTGTGTCACAGTTTATATTTATTTACAATTGACATATGAACAGCATCAACTCTTGAAAGTGGCCCAAATAATTTCTTATGCCTCAGCGACAAATAAATTAATTAACTTTTGATTAATGTAGCTATTAATTGGCAAAGAGTAAGGAAATGTGCCAAAGATTATGCCTAATAAAATCACTCGACTGTGGTAATGAACAGGAATAGTAAATGAAAGAAGCTAGATTTAATTTTTAAATAGCATTTTACGCATCCTGTGTGTATGGCGGCTATCATCTGCCGGAAGTGTAAGACGTCCATTTTGAAATATTTATATCGCGGATGTTTCTTCCAATTCGTTTTCGTTTTTCTGTTTAAATCGTTGAAAGTTCTTAGCCACTGGAGACTAAATTTGTCCATTTTTAAGATTAATGATTTGCTTACAACCAGCTGCAAAAAATAAGATGGAAAATATTTAATTTATTTTTCTTTTGATATTTATATCATTTTCTATATCAAACGCGAGATTCCTTATTATGGAATAATGGTTACGGGTTAGTGAGTTCAATTCACACGTGAGTTCAAACCACACTAAGTACCACATACAACATTCGACATTAATTAACATTACAACGTTGACAAATCAAGCAACCTAACTTAACCTGTATTATTATTTTTTTTATTATTAATACTTCCATTATTTTTAACCGTTATATTATATGTGGTTGAAACTATTATAGTCATATTTTCTATAAGTCTTTTGCAGATGGAGTTTAGGTCGGTTTCCGTCTGTGTTAAAATAGGTCCTAATTGAGCTATGGTCAGAGAGATATGACGTTTGTCTTCTTGATAAGCATGTAGTGGTATGTCGCTAGAAACAGTGTTATATATAAGCTAATGGAGTTTTTTAGTCATTTTTTTTTGTTTAATTTTATATTCGTGATTTTTTTCTATACACGAATGGCATATTGTTGATAAATCCTTGGTTAATATAATAAAATATAAAAGGGATGGATATTAGTATTGGGATATAATAATTTTTAAGCAGGGATTCCCTAAGACATGAAAACTATTTCAAGGATGGCACAAGGGTAAAAAGGTTGAGAAATGCTGTTTGATGAGTGAGATTGAATTAATGCCCTGAAAATGTTTGAATAAAAAATCGGAATATTAACAAAATCAATTGAACTTTATGGCTCGTTATTCAAATATTACGAACCTACATAAGAATATGTCTATGTGTATATTTTGTCGGATAAGTTTTCGTCTTTTATGTCTTTATATCGTTCGTTGGGAAAAAAACTCTTTCCATAATATTTACATTATAACAGCAACTTACTTTTAAGTTTTTTTTCTTTTCTTTTCTCAACTTAATGGTCCATAAATATTCCTTTTCCATTCTTTACAAGCTTATTAGAATTCTTATCCATTTAATAGTTCTTTTTCGCAGTTTCTCTTTGCTGGCTATTACACCTACTTTACTACCTTTCATCTACTGTGTTTTTGAAAACAATTTTTAGCTGCACAAAAAAAAAAGCATTCTTTAACCTCGCGTAAATAGACACACACACATACGCCCATCTCAGATCTGATGTTTGACACTCTGATGTTGTCCTCTCGCCAGAAGGGGTCGAAAGAATCTACGGCCTGCTCATAGATTAATTAAACAGTTCTCTGAAGTTCAAGACACTGTGGAGGGTCGAGAATTGACAGAAGGCGCATCTGACCCGTGATTCTCGGGGATATGTTTGTCATTAGGATAAGGGAGAGGTATGGATAGCTTTACTCTTCGAGGGGTCTCTCCGCACCCAAAGCTTTAACGCCCATATTAATAATCATAACAATAATAGACATCACACAAGATGAAAAGCATATCAGGACTCATGTTAACACCTGATAACTATTAGCCGAAAGAGACAACAGAATGTAAGTCACAGTCCATGTACTTTCGAGAACATTATATATATATATATATATATATATATATATATATATATATAGATAGATAGATAGATAGAGAGAGAGAGAGAGAGAGAGAGAGAGAGAGAGAGAGAGAGGAAGGAAGGAAGGAAGGAAGGAAGCAAGCAAGCAAGGTGGAGTAATGGATAGCGGCTCGGATTGATGAATCGTAGAGCCTGGTTCGAATTCCAGTCGAATCCATTACATTCACTTACGTGCTAATACCCTGGTCTAGAAGGAGGGTCGTCTGGGTACACTGTATACGGCTCTTCAAAAAGTGTGGTTGGTTCTGCACAATACTAAAATCAAAATATGTGCAGATTGTCAGGCTGTCGGTTCCTAGGAACTGTGGTGCCTGACCCACATACGTCGTAAAAGGGTCTCCGGTAGATTCCCGGTCGATCAACGACGGGAGAGTCCACGATATATATATATATATATATACAGAGAGAGAGAGAGAGAGAGAGAGAGAGAGAGAGAGAGAGAGGACCATGATTCTTAGAACCTTGTGGTCTGGAGTTACAAGAACTGTACCAGATAACAGAAACCACATCACTTGAAGACTTTCAACAGCAGCAACATCTAAAATGGATAGCGCATGTAACCCAAAGAGAAAATAATAATATAATCAAGGTGTTGACATTTCACACTAATTCAAAATTCCATCAACACTGGAAAGGGCGACAACATATGGCGAACTTGAAAAACCTATTTTCCCGAAAAATTGTTTTAATAGAAGATTTATAATTTTTTAATAGAAAGATTTTATAAATTTTACTCGATATATATGGGATGACTATATATGCTCCCGGGGCTCTCTAGGGAAAGGTTTTTTTTAAAAAACAGCGACTTATACTACTATTAAGCATTACTCTTCAAGTATGAATTGAGTTCTCCGAGCCGCTGGCGTATTTCGTATAGAGAAAAACATTAAAATTCCTTTCCTTCCTGTCGTGCGACGATGGTCTAGGGGTAAGTTGTCTGACTTATGTAAAAATTCAATCGTGTTTCGATTCCGGCTTGAAGCTGATCAGACATCTATTCTCGCTGAGGAGCTGCGAAATAGTCTGTCTTTGGGTGACTATATATACTACAGTTCAAAATCTTGAGGTTACACCTTGTAATTTTCCAAATTAACTCCAAAAGTATTAGTTTTGTACTTTAAATAAGAGAAAATTATTACACATGATTAAAAAAGTGAGACATGATTTTTTGTTAGAAATTTCATGACAAAAGGAACAAAAGCATTTTATGATTAAATTTTGCTCTTGTTTAAATATCCTCCTTTAGACTTGATTACTGCAGCACAAAATTTTGGTATTCGTCGCAAAAGTTTCCCAATTCGATTTCATTGTTTTTCATGAGCTCTTTTTATTTTTTGTTCAATCTTCTGTCAGATTTAACCCATGCTAATTCTGGGTGTAGCTTCAAACTTTTGAATGTAGTATATATATATATATATATATATATATATATATATATATATATATATATATATATAGGATAAAATATAGTTTTATGGTATGCTATATTTATAGTTAAAAGTGCTCAATATCAGAGACAGTGTGTATGTTTATAAAAGGGAAGAGTAAGGTGAAAACCAATCGGTGACAGTCATGTTTGAAAGTAATCTTCAGGCCATGTGTATTGTATTTTGACTATTTATATATGTTGGTCAATGGTGCATTATAGGTAATATGTTCTATTGTATTACCGTAATATTAGGTGAGCGGTAACGGTTATGTTTCAAAATATTGTAGGGGGCATTAAGTGAAAATATTTGTGGGTCAGAATGCCGTTATTTGTCGCTATTTTATAATGTTCTTTCTTAACTTTTTACTCATTATTTATTATTGATTACTTCATTGATTATTGATTATTGATTATTATTATTATCATTATTATTATTAAATTTAGTTTTGTTTATGTGTGAATCCGTAGTTTGTTAATATCTTTATTATTTACTTAAATTGTTTATTTATTTAGATATTTTGTTTAATTTTTTTCCGGGGTTGGCCAATCTTATTTGTTTAGTTTAAAGTATTGGCTTTGTCTAAAGTATGTTAAATCATCTGCGTTGTATATAGTGAATATATTTGTATTTTTCATGGTGGTATTTTAAAGTGTATTCATTTTTATTTTCCGAATTTTAAAATAATGTAGTAAAAATTTATTTTCTTGTTTGCATTTTGAGATGACTACTGATCATTTATTTAATAATTTGTTTGTCTGGAAAGGTGATTATATTTATTTTCTCCTCCAGACAGAGTTTACAGTTTTAGGATTTATGTTGTAGGCTGATGCTCTTTTCCTTATTTTTCATGATATTTTTAGTGTAATTTGTTTTTCATTTTTAATTTTTATTAACGAACTTCCCAATGACATCAGCTTTCAATTTGGCATCTATGCTGACGACACTACCAGTTACTCTTGCCTTTATATTAAAGCTGATCAGTCAGCCAAGATCAAAATGGCAGCCAATGTACAAAACAACCTCAAGACTGTCGTTAACTGGGGCAAAAGATGGTTTGTCAATTTTAACACCTGTAAAACTAAATTGCTCTCCATTAATCATCTTAGAGACTACTCTCTGCCTTCCATCAGCATGGCTGATGCTATCCTCCAAGAAATTGACGAATTGATCCTTCTCGGGCTAACGTTCTCCGCTGATATGAGGTGGAAGGACTACATTGAATCCATCGCTAGATCAGCTGCTAAGAAAGTCGGTTCACTGTTTCGGGCGAGACAGTTTTTCTCTCCGAAATCTATCTTGCATATCTATATCTACCATTCGTCCATACTTAGAATATTGCTGTCATATATGGTCCGGTGCCACTGCTTTTTTTCTGGAGCTCCATTATAAGATCCAAAGAAGAATCAGCAATATTATTGGTCCTGATCTGGCGGCTCAGCTTTAGTCATTTGCCCACCGACGTATGGTTGGCTCTCTGAGCCTATTTTATAAATGCTTTTATGGTAACTGTTCGGATGAGCCCTTCGCTATTGTACATAGACGGCATGAATTTAAGCGCAATACTAGACTGGCGGCAAGATCTCATCAATTTACAGTTGAAATGGTTGGATGTAACCGTAAGTTCTATGCTAACAGTTTCTTATCCCGCACTTCTCTCTTGTGGAACTCCATCCTGGCTTAATGCTTATCAACAAACTTTAATCTGCAAAAATTTAAATGCAATGTCAATCGGTATCTACTGTCCTCCTTATTGCTCTTTTCTTTCTCTTTATTACTAATGTTTCTGATACTAATTCTCCCACACTCTGTAATTCTATGCGTGCTAGTGGTCATACTGCCTTGCTTGGGTTTATACCAATTAATATCTATCTATCTATCTATCTATTAGGTTGGCGCAAAAATAATGACGTAATAACATCGTTTTTTGACGTTAAAAAATACGTCAAAAAACGACATTATTACGTCATTATTTTTGCACCAACCTAATATATATATTTAAAAGTAAACACTAAAGTTTTTTGAATTTGTAGGTCTGATGACCGTGATTACGATTTCAATGTAATAAATTATAACCATGGAATATTAGTGTTTGAGCCTTTTTATTATATTCTTACTCTGTCCTGGACTGAGTTCTACCTGAATTCTATCCTGTTGGGAATTTATATATATATATATATATATATATATATATATATATATATATATATATATATATATATATATATATATTGACCACTAATATTATCTATCTATCTATCTATCTATCTATCTATCTATCTATCTATCTATCTATTTAAATAGGTTTGCTTAAATAATTTAGGCATATCATATCCATTAGTTTTCGTTGTGAACCCTTCAAGTTCCCGGATTAATTTTTGGTATCTTTAGAAAATTGGGTAAGAAAAATACCAAAATTTTCTTTCGAATAGTTTTTATTTTCCCAAGTATTTTCAATCTCATCCGGGTGTTAAGCTGTCTGGGAATTTTAAACATTTCCACTGATATTTAATTATTTAACCAAATCTGTTTGAATGAAAATATGCTGCCTAAACACACACACACACACACACACACACACACACACACACACACACATATATATATATATATATATATATATATATATATATATATATATACTGGTCTCTGATTTCGACGTATGAGTCTCAAGCCACTCAGTTCCTAGAAAGCGACAACCAGACCATCCGTGTGTCACAAGGTCCCTAAAAGAACGTCCGGTTCTCCGATTCCTCAATCCGAGTTGCTATCAATTACACCATCGTGCCTCCCTATAGACCCAAGCAAATTTTATTAAAAAACAACCGACAATGTTGTTTACATTTTTATTGTACTTTTCAAAATTTGGAATAAGGTGTTGAACACTGAGCTCGAAATTGTAGATAATAGCAGCGCAGTAGTGTCTTCTCTGCTTAGTTACCAAGCTACATCAAAATCCTTGAAACGGCTTTCGAGATATTCAAAATGATTGGAAAGATTCCGGATTGATCTCCTGTATATAATTAATATATTTTACATTATTTACATTATTCGGACTGTTATCCTCATCTTCATTGCCATATTCACAACGGAATTTCGAACCGAACCCTTTACATCGTCCACCAGGGTAGATTGTTCTAATTCTGCGTGTCTTGCCTCTTAACTCAACTCTACAAGTGCTTTGGTTCACCTTTGCTGTAGCCTGGTATTGAACTCACAACTCTTTGAGTCTAGTCACTGGATCTAACTAGCGCCTTTATCCACTGGAAGAGGCACGACACGTGGAACTAGAACAATCTACCTCAGGGTTCGATTCGAAATTCCAATCACCTGAAAAAGGCCCGGGCGTACAACGGCCGAAACGTTGTGAATATAGCAATGAAGATGAAGAGAACAGTCCGAATAATGTAAATAATGTAAATAATCATGATATCTCATCTCAGAGATATAGACAGATATAAATATATTTTACATTTGAGTTTCTAGGATAATGAGTAATTATTACTTACTTTGTTCCTATTAACTCAACATTTTGGCCGTTGTGAATTCCGGCCTTCTTCAGGCAAACCGGGTAACCTTCATGGAATTTCGAACTCTAACCCTTATTTAATATACGTTGGTAGACTTTACATGTAAGATAGAATCGGACGAGAAAAATTGTCTAACCTGAGACAGTAGATCGACTAGCAGCAGACGTAGCAATTGATTCAATATAATCTTTCCACTTCATCTCACCGAAAAACGTTCTGAGAAGCCTCAATGAATCATTCTTCTGGAGGTTAGCTGATGGAAGGTAGAAAGAGTTCGCTCAGACGAGATCAGTTTCGTTTTTGATGCGTTAAAATTAACACGGCATTCCTTGCCCCCAATTAACAATTCATTGTAGGTTATTTTTAAAATCAGCTGCCAATTTGATCTTATCGAACCGATCAGAATTACTGTTATATATATATATATATATATATATATATATATATATATATAATTATTTATTTTTAAAGAATAAAAAAATATTTATAACATAAATATGTTATAAAATCACTACAAAAATAGCCATTTTGTTTCAACACCTTCGGTGTCTTATCAAGTGATGACGTTGAATGTAAAATAAATGGTTTTAAAAGTTTCAAATTAATTAATATTCTACGCAAGGGGAAAACGTTGCTACAAAGGCTAGATGGACCAATCAGAAATATACATCTCCACCGTCTGTCATGAAAAAAAAAAAGGGGGGGGGAATGGGAGAAGGCAAACCAACACACACGTACATACATACATAATTAAAAGTGGATGCACTTTCCATACACATAGATACATGTTCTCTGTCTTGTCCCCTTTTTTGTGTGTGTATATGTCTTGGTGCTTATGTATTAGAATCTGACTGCGTTTGTTTTACGCGTGAGTTTGGGACCCCATTTACACATCATGAGGATTAAAATGTATACATTGTAAAAAGACCGGATATTAAATATAGCTAAAGTAACTTCAATGAAAAAATAAATTGAATAACATATATATTTCTTCTTTTCTCCTCAGTAATTTTATAGTTGTAAACTTGATAGCGAATAAATGTTAAATTTCGATTTTGTAATTAGCAGTTTTAAATTTTAATATTAAATTTTATCATATAATTTAGTAATTATTCGTTGGAATAAATTATTTTTTAATACTAAACATCTGATTAGATATTATAACATGACTTCGTTATCGAGCTTTTTGAATTTTCCTGTACTTGTGTTCTGATTGGTCCATCTAGCCTTTGTAACAACGTTTTCCCCTTGCGTAGAATATTAATTAATTTGAAACTTTTAAAACCATTTATTTTACATTCAACGTCATCACTTGATAAGACACCGAAGGTGTTGAAACAAAATGGCTATTTTTGTAGTGATTTTATAACATATTTATGTTATAAATATTTTTTTTTTTTCTTTAAAAATAAATAATTATATCTGCTCTACTTTGTATTGAGCACTCTTTTAAGAATAGTAATTGTTGGTTATTGGAATTCATTCCATATACACCAATCATATACTTGTATATATATATATATATATATATCGTTCCTCACATCAAATTTATGGCGTCCTGAATTAGACGATAAACTACATTCGCGTCCTGGGTAAGACGATAAACTACATCCGTGTCCTGGGTAAGGCGATAAACTATATCCAACAGCAAGGCCTCTGATCAGGAGGTTTTGAGGAGCGTGGAACCACCTCTTAATTTCTCGTGTTCTCAGGCAAGCCTGACTTGAGGTGGTAGCACCTGTTATCAGTTATGGGCAAATAGTTAACCCCCAAACTAGAGTCTCTAAACACTATGAAAGTGTAAAAATAGGTTTTAATACTTGAAATACTTTGTAAAAAAATTATTACCAGAAATAAATTTTTGAAGAAAAAAATATTACCAGAAATGGAGTTTTGAAAAAAGAAAAAATTATCAGAAATAAATTCTTGAAAAAAAATATTACCAACAATAAACATTTTGACGGCATTAAATAACCCATTGTGGTTGATATGCCGTAAAACAAAACAAATCAAACGAAACCGAATCTGTGATCTGTCACCCTTCAATCTATGATACGGGACTCCCCCCACTCTACTACATCTCAATTTTCATAAGCTAGTATTTATATAAAATACAAATTTTATTGTAACCTAATTAAGTACAATAATGGATCATATGCGAACAATTCAACTAGAAAAAATGAAATAAATACAATATATCTAAATACAAATTAGAGACATGTCCTAATCGATCATTCCATCTTAAATAAATCATCAATATTTTACGGCAATTTTTAACATCAACTTCAGATTTTTCTTGATAAAAGTTGAATAATTTTAATACATTCAACATTATGGATAAAAATAGAGAATTTTGAATGGTGTTTATTCGAGACGACGAAGCATTAGTAAAACAAATTTACGGATGTGGACAAAAGAAAAAAGAAGACTACAGAATGACGTCAAAATCCATGAACATTTTGAAGAAAGACAGAAGAGGGAGTATGTAGATTTGTATATGCATCTTTTTGCGTGCGTGAGTGTGTGCGTGCGCGCGTACGTACGTATATGCGTACCCCCCTTAGATACGTAGAGAGGTATATTTGTTTGTTTTTCATTGCAATCGTTGGTTATTGTCAGTTAAAAGAAATATAATGATTTCCATCGACGAAAGCCTTCCCTGAGTCAAGCGTGTATGTTTTGCTCATTTGTTGGGAGTTTTCCCTTATTTTTTATGCTTATTATGGCAGATAAAACAGCATAACCTCTGCTCATTGTGTAGAACGAGGGAAAATGTAATAATAATAATAATAATAATAATAAAAAAATATAATAATCATAATAATAATAATAATAATAATAATAATAATAATAATAATAATAATGTCTCTGAAAAAATGTAGATAAATAGAATAAGAATAAAGAAGGAGGCGAAAAAGAGATAAACTAAAAGAATAAGGAGGGGATGAAGGCGGAAGAAGACAAAGGAAAAAGAGAAAAGAAAGCAAGAAAAAGAGTGAAAAAGAATGTGTAATAAGAAGAAAGATAAAAAAAAAATAAGAATGAGAAGAAATAAAGAAGAGAGAAAGAAGAAAGAAAGAACGAAAGAAAGAAAGTGAGAAAGAAAGAAATAAGGAAAGAAAGGTCGAGAGTAGGGAACAAATGGGGCGAATTCAGTGGATCTACTTTCAGAAGATGGAAAAAATAATAAAATTAACAAGAAAGAAAAAAACGAAAGAATATTTCGGGGACAGAAAGAACAAAGCTTTGAAGAAAGAACAGATGAAAGATTGAAAGAAAGTTTTGAAAAAAATATGCAAAAACAAGGCCTTCAAATAATAAAGTATAAAAGCGATTTGAAGAAAAAAAAAGAAAGACAGAAACGAAAAAAGAAAGAATGAAAGAAAGAAAGTACAAGCACTAAGGTAATCAGACTGGAAAATAGAGTTGAAGAGAAAGAAAGAAAGAAAGAAAGAAAGAAAGGGCAACGTTAAAACTGGAAACAGAAAAAGATCAAGAAACAAAGGATGAGAAGGATAATAAGCAGAATAGATCTATCTATCTATCTATCTATCTATCTATCTATCTATCTATCTATCTATCTATCTCTGAACAGACTCTATCTATCTATCTATCTATCTATCTATCTATCTATCTATCTCTGAACAGACTCTATCTATCTATCTATCTATCTATCTATCTATCTATCTATCTATCTATCTCGGAACAGACTCTATCACTCTATCTATCTATCTATCTATCTATCTATCTATCTATCTATCTATCTATCTATTAAATTGGAATAAGCAAATCCTCTCGTATAGTACGTTATGGTAAATCTGTATCGCTACAAACGATTCAGAAAATGCAAAAAAGTAAAAATTTGACATAGAAAACAATTTAGTGTAAATGAAACAATATGTGAAAATCGGGAAAGCGATGAAAAGTTTTAGACAACAACTTCGTCATCTTTTAAGTGGACACATATGGATGACGAGAGACAATGTGAGTGTATAATTTGAGAGGGAAAAAGGAAGAAAGAGGGTGCATGTGTATATGTGAGAGAGAGTGGGAGGGAGAGAAAAGATATTAGTGAGAGGGTATGGTATTGCGTGATAAATAACAGAAACAAGTGCTTGATATAGTTTTCATCTGTTTTGCCCCCCACCACCACCCAAAAAAAGGCCGTACAAAGAAACTGATTTCCCCACTGCGTTTTATTCTGTGTTTTTTGTTTCTGTGTATATGAGGATGGATATTTGTTTTAATTTGATTTTAAAGAAAGTTTTTGACATGTTGTGTATATTCCATATCGCTCTCTGCTTTCTTTCTTCACATGCACCCCCATATATATATATATATATATATATATATATATATATATATATATATATATATATATATATATATATCTTAGAATTATTTTTTTAAAATATTTTCCATCGCTTGAGAATAGCATTGAGCTTTGAATTTTATGTTTAAGCTTTAAAGTTAAATTTTAAGATTTGAACTTCAGTTTCGAAACATTGTAATTTCTGTGTCGCGATACAGAAATATTTAAAAAAAAAAAATTATAATATTATGCACTACTTTTATCGAGGACTGTTTTTTAAACATAAAAATAATTGCTAAATAACTCTGGATTATAAATTTGACTGTTTTTTCCTATTATATGAATATATATATATATATATATATATATATATATATATATATGGTGATTGCCACATCTCAGATGAGGCACGCCCCTTTACCCCGCACATCACTCGTTTCGGCGGCAATAACCCCTAAGATAACTCTGGCGACCAGCATTTTCTTTCATAGGTATCAGGTACATGAACTTGACTTGATTTCCCGATAACACTCCTGTATACTGTACCATGTACACCTCAGTCCAGATGATGAACTGCAAACCTTGTTACAAACAACACTGGTATGCTCTTGTTAACCGATTGAACACTATGGAGAAAATTTTTAATGGCTGCTTTAAATCCGTCGCTCTTCAAAAGAATTGTGCGCTATGGCGGCCGGTATAGCGTTTATATATCACGTATATAATGCGTTAAAATTCCATTCCTCTGTTGTGCACCGATGACCTAGGGTAAGTGTCTCTGAATGATGTCAGATCGGTCGAATTTCGATCCCGGCTTGAAGTAATCGGAAGCCTAGCCATTCTGATGAGCTGCGAAACAGTCTGTCTGTAGATGAATATATATTCAACATCATCACTTGATAAGACATCGGAAGTGTTGAAACAAAATGGCTATTTTTGTTGTGATTTTATAACATATTTATGTTATAATTTTCGAATAAATAACTATATATATATATATATATATATATATATATATATATATATATATATATATAATTAAGAGATTAGCCAGTTCCGCTAACTTGGTTTCAACCTTTCGGTATTTTCAGGCGATTTCTGTCAATTGATTTCCTAACTGTTTTTATTTTAAATAAAAATATGAACGCTATATATATATATATATATATATATATATATATAAAAGAGAACATTGAAGTCAACACTTAGAGACGACAGGCCGTTTCATGCTAGACACAATCGTCAGGCCACGATTGCGTCTAGCATGACGTCGTGGCCTGACGATTGCGTCTAGCATGAACATGAAACAGACTGTCGCCTCTAAGTGTTAACTTCAATGTTCACTTTTATATTTACACACGCTCTATCTCTGATATTGAGCACTTTGCCCCATAAATATAGCATACCTTAAGAGTATATTTCTTCATATATATATATATATATATATATATATATATAAGTAATGTTTGTAAGAAATGGAATTCGTCGGCTGCTGTTAATTAACGTTAAAAGCTCTTCGCTATGAACTGAGCACTCTGGTAGAGAGGAATGCTTATATTTCGTATATAATGCGTTAAAAATGGGTCGGGTTTCGATTCCGGCTTGAAGCAATCGCATGTCTATCCATACTCATGTGATACAGCGAAATGTGATACAGCCAAACAGTCTGTCTGTGGATGACTGTATATATATATATATATATATATATATATATATATATATATATATATATATATATATATGCTGTTATAAAGTTCGTATAACTCTCATAGTTGTCGCTTAGTAAGATTGTAAGGAAAACACTGAAAACAATAGGTGAAGAAGGTTTTAATCGCATGAGAACATGTATTAAGAAAAAAGTAGTTCAGTGCAACTGGAAAGCGCTACGCCTTTGCGACCCATTTTTGCCCCTGTTCTCATCGCAGATGGACGAGTCCATGTTTCAATAATAAGTGTAGAGAAGGTTAGTCACTTTTTTTACACACTACATCCCTTTTTAAGATACACATTCTCTTTTGAAATCGTATTTTCTTCTCTTCCTCCCAACATTTTCTTAAGATTTCTTTTTTTGTTTTTTTACTACCTCGGCGCGTTTGAGTATTTATGATTGGAGTTGGCAAGTAAAAAGTACCGTACAGTACTTCCATTGGTAAATTTCTTTGTTGGGGTTTTATTTCCTAGACATATCTTAATTGGTTTAAATGCGTTTTTTTATGTCGCCAAATTTCTTTTCTTGCTTTGTAACTCGTGAAGAAAACCTTATCCCCAGCCTTGAAAAATGTTACTGTTAATTCCGTACTAAACCAACATTTTATTTTGCTTCCAAATTTGTCAAATACCGATTTAATTTTTCCAGCAAATATTAGTTCGGCTGGTGACATCCCCGATCCAGAATTAGGCGCAGTCTGTAAATACAGTGTAACCCGGATATAAGAAAGTTGTCGGAACCGGAGAAGTCTCTTATATTATATTTCTCATTCACAATCTATTTGATTCCTTTTCTATCATTCATATTCTCAATCTGTCAGAGTCAGTTCATTATTGTTATGGTCCGGTTCCTTGTACCACGGTGATAGTCCCAGATAGAACCAATAAAGAAGAACTCGAACACGGATATGGAATAACACAGATATATTACAAACAGGAATATATACAGAGAAGTAGAAAGTGTTAGTACGAACAATCAAGTTTAGTAGTAATTGTTTGAACGCGACTCTGTTTCGCTCTGCCTCTGACTCGACTGACTGACTCGCTCGCTCTGACTGACTGACAGACTCCTGACGGACTTCACTCCAGACTTCAGACTGAACCCCCTGCTTTCTCTTGAGGCGCAGTATTTATTACGTATGGAATAGCCCATTATGTTATTATGGGTAAGGTCCCATAACAATTATCTATCTAAATCTGTCATAAGGTTATAGTGTTCATGTCTATTTATCTCTCTATCTCTCTATCTCTCTCTCTCTCTCTCTCTCTCTATATATATATATATATATATATATATATATATATATATATATATATATATATAAAAGTTCACTTTTATACTTACACACGCTCTATCTCTGATATTGAGCACTTTATTCCATAAATATAGCACACCTTAAGACTACATTTCTTTATATATATATATATATATATATATATATATATATATATATATATATATAAAAGGAAGAGGTTATAATAGTTCCACTGAGAGAAAAGTGTGTATAATAAAAAGAAGAGAGCAACCGCAAACGTTTTTCGTGGTAATGTTGATTTTTTAAAAATATATTATGCTTTATTTTCCATATATATATATATATATATATATATATATATTCCATATATATTTTTATTTTCCATATACATATTTCCATTATTTATTTTACATATATATATTTCTTTTCTATAATTTTATCATATAGACAAGACCATTTTACTCACTATAAAGATGCAACTTCGTTTCAGTGCATTTCATCTGCACTTCGACGGGTGAGAATCGAAAATGGTTAGGATCAATGCATCTCATCAGGCGATTGTAAATTACTGGCAAGTGAACGATTTATTTAGATTTAAAAGCAAAATACAACCTCTTTTACGAAAAAAAAAAATAAATGAGTTATAAAGTTTGTGGGCTTTACTCTGATCAGTAAATCGAATATGATCTACGTTAAATTTAAACTAAGTGAAGAAGCAAACAAAGATTCAGAAATTATTTTCCCCAAATGGCAGCACAGACGTTAAACATTAATTAAATATTACGAACGTTGGAATTGCACTCTATTCGCTCTCATCTCACCTGTATATATATATATATATATATATATATATATATATATATATATATATATATAAAATAAATTAATTGATAATTTATAATATTAATGCTCTGTAAATTTACATTGAGCACTATTTTGTAAAAATTAAAATATCTATAAGAACACCGGATTATATATCTTACTGTTCTTTCTTTTTATTTATATATATATATATATATATATATATATGCAGTGTAACCCGGATATAAGAGAGTTGTCGGAAGAAGAAGTCACTTATATCCGGGTTTCTCTTATATCCGGGTTTGGTCTATTTTGTTTAGGTAAGTATGGCTCTAATTTGGGACCAGAGAAAATCTCTCTTATATCCGGTTTTCTTTTATATCCGGGTCTCTTATATCCGGGTTACACTGTACGTAAACTGTTGGAACATTACTTCTACCGTATCCTTCCAGTTTGATTTCTTTAACAAAATTTGAATGTGCCAACAAAACGTTCAGCTTGGTCATGTGATCTTGGTTTGTATGGCGGTGTTGTTATATCTGCATAGTATTTACATAAATTTTGAAAGTCACACGAAGTAAATTGTGTGCCATTATCAGTCACAATAGTGTGTAGAATTGCAAAGTCGAAAACAGTTCATGAAGAAAATTTAGTTACAGTAAATCTTTTACACTTAAATAATTCAGGCCATCTTGAAAAACTGTTGACGGCAATCAAATAATATGAACGATACAAAAGTCCAACGTAACCAATATACAACCTAGTCCAGGGTTTATTAGTGTGAAGTCAGGGTTGATAATTTACAGGTGACAATTTAGCCGCAACAGCACAACCTCTGCATAACTTAACCAAATTTTGAATATATTTTGTCCATTATAGGCCAATATGTATAACTTCTCATAAGGGATTTCATTCTTGACATCCCCGCAAGTACAACATGAAATTACTTTTTTGTAAAGAAACAGGAATTACTACTCTTTCAGCGTACATAGCTACTTTATCACAAATGGGGGAAAAGAATTATTATTTTCAGTAACACTTGGTTTATTTTTTCTTTTTTTTCCATCACACTTTTACGTCATTCATCATCTTGAAAATCTAGTCATCCTTTTTGGATTGTATTTTAATTTAGTCCAAAGTTAAAGGTAGTTCCCTTATTGTATTACATTGTACATTACACATTATATATACATTGTAACAATTGTGTTACATTATACATTCCCTTATTGTGTTACATTATTACAAAGGTTGTTCACTTATTGTATTGTTAACTGTTTTTATCTCCTTTTCAGAAATTAAAGAAGCAATCATCGTTTCTTCAACATTCCTTAAATTTATGGGTTAATATGGAAAAACCATCAGCCTGTCTTTCTTTGATGGTAAATATTCATAAAATCATAATTTAGTAAAATCGTTTCTCAACATTGCGCTGCCTTGGTATCGGAATATGTTTCTTTTTCAAAATCTAAAATATTCAATAATAGCCGGTGATCTGCTTATAGAATTAATTGCCTACCTTATATCGTGAACTTATTTTCATTGCAAAAATAATAGCTAGTGCTTCTTTTTCGATTTAACTATAACTTTTTTAGCTGTTATTAACGTTCTTTTATTTTACCATCCTTGAATTTGACAAATAACTGCTCCAATGCAATAATCGCAAGCATTTGATGCTAGTATTTCTAAATCAGGATTGAAATACGTTAACAATAATTCTGTTGTTAACGTAGGTACCACCACGAGATCGCTAAAAAAGAACATAGCATGATGAAAAAGACGCCAAACTTGACGAAAACAAAATTTTATCGTCTAAATGTTTATGTTATTATTAAGAGGAAAGATCAAAGTATTTTGGGGGTATTTTTTTAACATTTCTTAATCGTTCCTAGCACGTCCGAAATTTTCATTAAAAATCTTTTTTTTTAGTCAGCAAAATTGGCAGATAATCAATCATATCAACCATTTTTTCCATTTTATAAAAAAAAAAAATTAAAATCTCAGTTTGAAATTCTTTTAAAAATCAATTATCATTTTTTTCAAAACTTGTTTTTAAGAAAATCAGAAATTATAATGTTTATTTAAAATATTTTGAACCAAGCTTAACTTAACTTAATCCGAAAAGACAATTTGAAAGTAAAACAAAGCATGTCATAAACTTTCGCGTCACTTGACAAGGTGATGAAAGACATATTGACGGATTACATGAGGATAATTCCTTCTACGGAAGGAGAGAAGTGAAGTTATTTACATTTAAGTGAACAAATTATTTACCTTGTTATTTTTAAGGAAAACTTTCAGCGCTCTAATTTTTTTTGTACTTAGCTTTCACCTTTACGTTTACGATGCTTTATGGAAAATATATTATAAAGAAATTAAAATGAGACTGTTAAGAGTGAGATTAAATTTCATAAGAAAGGTATCTAATTAATTTATAGGTACCTTTCTTATGAAGTTTTATCAGAAGTGTACATAAAATACTATAATTTTATGTACATTTATTACATTTGACTGTGTTATTTGTATTTCCATTCATTTTATTATTAATTTTGATATTTCATTTATGGAAAAATGTCATAACTGAGATTAATATAAAAATAAGATCATATAAATTTCATAAGATGATACTGATATTTGTTGGTACCCTTCTCAGTTGAAATTGAAAAATCAAATTAACTTCTCCACACGTTTCGCAAAAGTAAAGGCCTTAACAGCGGAGAACAAGCATAACTCCAATAACGCAACTTAATTGTATTCTGGTTGGTCATCCGTACGTTATAGTTACAGCCCGATTATAAACACAAAATTACATTTCTAAATTACTGCGGGTCTTCTGATTAGTCAAAACGATACAATTTACAACGCGCTAAAAAAGATTACGAAAGCGGTTGCGGCTTTTAACTAATTTGATAATATTTTAACAACTTAAATGTAAAAATCTATTATAATTAAAGAAATAACAAATAATCGTATTAAAAATTCCTTTTTGATCGAAAAGATTTTTTGCTTTCAGAAAACATTGTCCATATTCATAAAAACAACTAAAAGCAAGTAAAAGCATTTAAAGTTAAATAATATCTTTGTTTTATTGAGTTTTGTATATTACAATTCAGAGTTGATTTTCAGGTAGGGGGTCTAATTAAAAACAAGAAAAAACATGATTTACATTCCTCAAAGCCTTGTACTTTTAACTAAAGTGGACTCGATCAAATTTCTAGAATTTTCATAAAATTAGTTATGGGGGGGTGATAAATATAAAAAAATATTTCTGCCATGACTTTAATAAAAAAAAAAACAAACTTATTTATAATAATTTCGATCATCTGTGAATAGTTCCTGAAAGTTTCATTAACATCCGACAATTATTTTTATTTTTGCAAGATTTTCCAAATTAATGTGTGTCATACAAAAAAAAAAAAAAAAAAATGTGCTAAAAATTGTATATGTTATTTTACTAGTTCCGGTGATACAAAGAGAAACAAGGTTTTTTTAATCAAAATTTAGAATGTTCTACAAAGAAGGAAATTTTTTTAAAATAATTAAAATAAACTTTAGTCTTTCCTTTTCATAATAACATAAACATTTAGACAATAAAATTTTGTTTTCGTCAAGTTTTCGTCTTTTTCACCATGCGATCTCGTGGAGGTACCTATGTTAACATGTTCGTTGTCTTCAAAAGATTTTTGATATTCATCGGACCAATTCCATACCGCTCCTGTTTTCAATAAGTTATTTAAAGATACCATCAGTTTATGCATGTTTGGCAGAAAAACGTTGTAATGGCTTGCAAAATGTTTGTAAAGTAGCAACGTTTGTTGGGACAGGCACAATTTTAACCAATCTCGTCTTTGATGGGTCTGGTCTACTTCTTTTTGTATCAATTATTTGTCCTAAGTATTTTACTCCTGAAAAAAAAAAATGGCATTCTCCTCACTGAGTTTGAACGCGTAAACTTTTATTCTCTGGAATACTTGATATATGCGTTTGGAATGTTGTCGTCTATTTTCGCTTTTATGAGTACATCGTCTAAATATACAACGGCAAAATTTAAGCCAGCAAGCATCATATCGATTACTGGCTGGAAATTGCTAGGTGCCACTTTTATCACGAAAGGTAGCCTATTAAAATCGTATAGACCCTTGTGTGTGTTAATTGTTATGCCGTTTTAAATTTTTGTCCACTTCAACTTGTAGGTATGCGTCTGACAGGTCAATTTGAAAAAAAAAACAAAACAAAAAACAACAACAACAAAAAAACAAACACTTTCATAATTTAATTTAGAAAAAATTCTTTTGGGGACGGTAACGGATATGTGTGAGGTTTGTAGACACACATTTAACCCTGTAGAAAAATCTGTTAATACGCAAATATTATTTTTCTTTTTCACATACACTGCTGGAGATGCCCACTCAGAATGATCTGTGGACGAAATAACTCTCAGAGTTTCCAATCTGTCAAGTTCTTTGTTAATGGGTTCCACAATTGCGAAAGGCACATTGTATAGATTTAAAAACAGGATCTACGTTTTCTTTTAAATGAAAAGTTGCCTTCGCCTTTGTACATTTTCGAGGACCTTCGGAGAACACTAGTAAAATTCTTTTTAACTCCTTAAAAAAAAAAAAAAAAAAAAACAACTTTTAGTCGCCATACTTGTTGCGAAGAATTTACAGGCAAACTCCATAAATTAAACAATTTTATTTAATCCTCGCCCAGTAAGTTCCATATATTATTTTTTTAATACGAATGCCTTAGTTATTAAAGTCAGTCGAAACACTAGGCCTTAAATTTCGACTTGAAAACATTTTCCCCTGAGCCACTACTTCCAACCTTTTTTGGTTTTCGCTAATGTAGGTTCACAAATATTTTTCATTTTTTTTTATTTATTTTTTTCATGAATTATAGTTATGTCGCTGTCTATGTCCAGTTGAAGTTTGACTTCTTATACTTCACAAATCTTCTGTTCTGGACCGCATTCAAATTTTGAGTTGTTAATATAACTTTTACTATATTAAAATGTTTTACATTTTTCTTTGCTTTGATTTACAATGACTTTGTCTATGACCCAGTCTTCCACAATGGAAACACTTGAACGGGGAATCTGCCCGTCGATCTGGTGTGCTATAACACTCAGCTACAAAGAAGCGTCTGGTTAGCAAAGTCCGAATTCCTGTTTATAAACAACAAATCTTCGAACGATCTTTCCAGAACGATCATATCTGCTCACGAAACGTACCTTAACGTAAACATTGAGAACATAATATGAAATAGATTGTCCGACAAATATCTAATTTATTTAAAACATGCGTTCTTCAATAGTTAATTGACGGTTCCGTATAGGAAACAGGTTCGATTCCTGTTGGATAACGCATATTTTAAACAAAAATTCAAACCTTTGATGGAGTTAATTTCAACTCAATCAAAGTGACGTCATATAAACGTTCAAACTGAATTGTTTATGTGAGAGAGAAGTTTCACTTATGACAGTCCAAAAAGTAGTGAAAAAAGATACAAAAATGAAATCGTACGTGAAACCTGTGAGACACCTTGTTATTCCAGGACAGAAAGTTAGAAGGTTAGCGTAGAATATATATATATATATATATATATATATATATATATATATATATATATATATACAAAGAAATAATCACACATAGAATCAATCAGAAATATTAATGCCATTAATGGTGACATCCGTCACTAGAGACATAATATATATGCATTAAAATACTGTTAATCCATAGAGTGAAGTGATCCTCGTCAAAACCATAGATGTCGGTAGTTTTCAGTTTATTTGATGTTAAAATGCAAGTACTTACGAATAGTCCTCTATTCATCATCAGGCATGTGTTTTTTTTCCTTATAAAATCAAAAACTTGAAGACGAAAT
The DNA here is from genome assembly GCA_963932145.1 of Acanthosepion lycidas. Taxonomy (NCBI): domain Eukaryota; kingdom Metazoa; phylum Mollusca; class Cephalopoda; order Sepiida; family Sepiidae; genus Acanthosepion; species Acanthosepion lycidas. The sequence continues at coordinate 6,615,063 of OZ010593.1, read as the reverse complement.
ACTTGTTTGTCGACCGAAAGATGTTTTTTGAATGTCTGCTATTAATGACGGTTAGGAACAATTTTCGGAAAGTGCAAAATTTTCGGAACGTTTCAAAATTTTAAGTGAGAATTTTATTTAAATATTTCTTGTGATGTGTTAAATCCACGAATTCTATTTTACAAGTGTATTCAGTTTATATGGCATGAACTAAGCATATAGTTCAATTATGTAGTGTAATGTCTTAGTAGTAGTTTTTTTTATAGGAATTTTTTTGTACTGCGGATCAATAGTTTTTTAAAAACATAAAACATTAGGCAGCATATAATTTACATATAAAGAAATAATCATCCGTCACTAGAGACATAATATATATGCATTAAAATACTGTTAATCCATAGAGTGAAGTTATCCTCGTCGAAACCATAGATGTCAGTAGTTTTCAGTTTATTTGATGTTAAAATGCTAGTACTTACGAATAGTCCTCTATTCATCATCAGGCATGTGTTTTTTTTTAAATATATGTATATATATATATATATATATATATATGTATATATATATGTATATATATATGTATATATGTATATATATATATGTATATATATGTATATATGTATATATATATGTATATATATATGTATGTATATATATGTATGTATGTATATATGTATATATATATATATGTATATATATATATGTATATATATATATATGTATATATATGTATATATATGTATATATTTATATGTATATATTTATATGTATATATATATGTATGTATATATATGTATATATATATGTATATATATATATATGTATATATTTATATGTATATATATATATGTATATATATGTATATATATATATATATGTATATATATATATATGTATATATATATGTATATATATATGTATATATATGTATATGTATATATATGTATATATATGTATATGTATATATATGTATATGTATATATATGTATATGTATATATATGTATATGTATATATATGTATATATATATATGTATATACATATATATGTATGTATATATATATTTATATATACATCTGTATATATACATATGTATATATATATATGTATATACATATATATGTATGTATATATATATATATATATGTATATATATGTGTATATATATATATGTATATATATATATATATATATATATATATATATATATATATATATATATATGTTTGAATTTAGTATCAATCTTTCATGAGCTTCCGATCCCTAGCTGTAATTAATTAATGATGAACATGTCATTTTCGTTTATGATCGATTTCATCACGATTCTTCTGTTAAGCTTCGAGAGTAATTGTATATTCTTATTACTCAAAGTAGAGTCCAACGGTGTTATAAAATCGTCGGAGAATTTCAGTAAGACATCTTTAATCATTTCTAAGATACAACGTTTCAAAGCTTGATCTAACAAATGGACAACTTTGTTTTTACACGATTTTGACAGTTGTGCTGTTACACCCGTCATATAATATATATCATATGTGTGTATGCCTCCAGGTGAGTGTGCGTGTATTTCAAATCAATTTCTTTGTTGATGCATTCAATAGAAGGATTTTATAATTTCAATGGATGGAACTTAACTTCTATCCAATGGTAATTTTTTTTCAGAAAATATATACTGAATTACACTGTATTTCAGCAATTTTAATCCTTGTCCATCTTTTCTCAGCTTTAAATGTTCATTAACTCAGTTTAGTCCCCACAATGTATCACTAAGTATGAACAATAAAAAAACATATCCTTATTCAAATTAGTTGGATATATTTTCAATTTATATTTATAGATTAAAAAAACAAACAAAGAAAATCCTCAATTTTAACCTTAAAACAATTTGTTTATTTGAAATTAAGGTTTATTTTAATTTTTGGCCAACAACATAGCTGGGCAAGTTATTGTAGATAACTGCATATTTGATGTTGCATAGTTATTTATAGAGTAATGCATCATTTCTCAACCGGGGTTCCATAGAACCCTATGGTTCTGCAAAAGTTTCCCAAGGGTTCCACGAGAACAGGTGACATAAGCTAATGCACTTTTGACTTTTTATTTAATTTCATATACGTAATATTACTATTTTTATTCTGTTTACATTTATATTTTAGGAATATGATATCGAATACTTATGTTTATTTTTTACGTTTGAGTTTAGAATATTTATGTATGAATGAAAACTCCCTGATGAAGAATTAGAAACGAACAGTATGAATTTTATTTAGCATTACTGAAAAATTTGACAAAAAAGTATTAATTTCTTCCTTAAACCAGTTATTCAAAAATATATACTATAATACTTACCACGGGAACTACGATGAAAATAAAATGAGAAAGATATGGTATACAATTTTGCTTTTGCGCAGGGGTTCCTTGAGACATGTCTTTTATTTTAAGGGTTTCTCCAGGGTAAAAAGGTTGAAGAAGAGATTATTTTGTTCCGGTAAATCATGTTTTCGTCATAGCTCTTTTGTATCTCAGATATAACGATTGGCTGTAGACTTGAAGAGGTTAAGTTTGTAGTGTTCGGGAAAGCATCCCCGCAGGAGTCTGTTTTACAAAGTAATGCTTCTTTGAAAGAAGCTTAGTGTAACTTTCTTCTTACCAATGGTATATGGGGGAAATACTGGTGAGTCATTCCTACGAACTTAGCAAGATTAGTCTTAGCTGTAACGTTTTGAAGCAGTGATACTAAAGGATGGAGCTCGTCTGAATATTTGCTATACAAGTAGCGATAGGCTTGTGACTATGAGGAAAAGGGCTGCAAGGTAGAAAACTAGTCATCCCCCGACGGGAAAACTATATGCAACGAGTCATTCATATTATTATTTAGGAAATAAAATGCAAAGGAGACAACAGTCAATCTGCTTCCAAAGAATTAAGCATTAAGGCAGCGTTTCCCAAACATTTTTCTTTGGGCCGCATTTTCGGAATGAAAATTTGCCCGCACCTCACCAAATTTTATGTGATAAAAAGTACATTTAAAAAAAAAAGAAAAAAAAAACAGAAAGAGGTTTAAAGGGAGATAACTGCGGATTCAAAATCAGAACATTATCATTGATAACTCTCTCCTCCAATTTGCAGACCCTAGTTACTATATTCTTAATACTTGATATAATGTAGAAATATCACAATGATAAAATCAGTCAAAATTATTTATAACTATTTATCCTGGGATTATGCATACTATTACAGTTAATCCATAATAATCTTTTAAATTTTGAAATCAAATTTATTTTTGGCATATGAATTTTTTGAAACCATTTCTAAAGCTTTGATTGTCTTTCAAATATTCCGCCTCACCTGCTATCCTCTTCTACCGCACCTGCTATCCTCTTCCGCCTCACCTGCTATCCTCTTCCGCCGAAGAGGCGCTCTGTACCGTTTGGGAAACACTTTCTTAAGGGGCTGTAAAACATAAGTGGTTCGTTGATATTGAGATTATTTGAATCGCATGTTCAAGAGAGTCGAAAAAGATTGTGTAGTACCAACGCATTACACGAAGAGGGCTTTCCTGTTTGTCTTTATCGAAAGTGGAAAATACACAATTCTCTAGGCGTAATTAAGTCATAGTTTTTTACTAATTTATGTACAGTCCGTAATAGTTGAGAACTTAATAAACTTCAAACTGGTCTGCGAGAAGAGTTTACTAACAATCGCTCGACAATAGGTGCCGAAATCATTTTTGTATACAGTAATTACAACCATACAGATCCTTGTGCCGGACCCTTTCAAATACATTAACGATAACGTTTTAATGAAAATAGAAACAAAAAGGACAATTATACATAGAACTAGAAAGAGACAGTTGAAATTTATGGGACATTATGAGAAAAGAAAGACTAGAAAATTTGACACTCACAGGATAGAAGGAAACAGTAAGTAACCGTCCTAAGGTGTTTTCGTAAATGGTTGACAAAACAGGAAGCAGCAGCGATAGTAAAAAGACAAATATTGCTCAGATCTATGAAGGATAGGAAGTTGTGGAGAGTCATGATCGCCCATGTCCAGAGGGAACACGGTGCATAGAAGAAGAAGAAGAAGAAGAAGAATTACTGCTATATATTACCCCATGGTGGTATAATTCAAACTTATAATTTGGCAACAGATATATTTTCAAAAAGTCGTAATATTTACAATTATTCTTCATATACGATTATAGTGAAACTGTACAATGAACATTGTGACCAGAAAAATATTAATTTTCTTTCAATTTTTTTCCCCATATTATTAAAAATTAAGAACTCCAGATCACGAATATATCCATTTTATATTTTTAATTTCACGTGCGTTGTTTTTGATTTTGTAAAGTAAGAGAAAAAGAGCACCACGACTCAAGAGTGTGAGAAAAAGAGCACCATGACTCAATTCACTCGGACAGAAATTTGAAAATTTGCTGTACTGTTTGGCATTCACGCTGGAAACTCCAATATGAACATTTCAGAGTGTTTGGGTGTCAATCTGAGTACAATGCAGAGGATTCGTAAAGAGTTGTATGTGTCTAATGGTGATTACGAAGGTACGTTCTGATAAGAAAAGAATTTCTGAACTTGTTGGTGAGGGTCTCAGACTCAACACGGAGGCCTACATCAAGTGCCTTGAGGGTGTGGCTGCTGGGTCAAGGGTGTGGCTGCTGGAAGATCATATATCTGCATTATGCCACACGAGCAGGAGAACCCAGTCAGGGCTCTCAGACAATTTCTGCGACCACATCACCCTTGATATCTGGTCACCTAACTCCCCAGACTGCAACCCTTTAATTATTATGTGTTGGGCGCTGTTGAGTGAGAGACTAATAAAACTCAAGGCAAGGATGATGGCAGCATTCACCAACTTAAACAAGAAGACTGTACAGAAGAGTTGCAGGAGCTTCTGAAGTCGTTTGGAGACCGTCGTTGAAGCCAATGGTGATTTTATTGAGTAAATTTACTCGTTAGTATTTCAAGATATTTTTGTGTAATTCTAGTAAATATAACTTTAAAATGAGATTTTCATTTATGCATAAATTAGACTAAAATTTATCCATCGCACCCTGTATATATATATATATATATATATATATATATATATATATATATATGTATAAATCAAAATGTTAATATATGAAGAAAATGGATGGAGTTGTACAATAACAATAGAGTCTGATAAAAAAATATTAGTGTTTGAAACAAACAATAACATTAACATTTTTTTTAATAAAAATCAGATGAACGAAAATTATAAACAGGATGAATGCAGAATTAAGAACATTATAAAAAAATGCATAACACCAGTTGACAATAGCAAAAAAAAGAAAAAAAAGATTATTTATTATAAAAATTTAAAACCTCTAAACTTATAGTTAAAAATAATAATTCACCTCCTAGAACAAAATTAAATATTAAATATTATTTACGAATTTAAATGCCCATTAAGGAATTGTATTCCTGATCAATCAAAATTCGTAAATAATTATATAGGCCACACTACAGCATGTTTGACACGCAGACTCACTCTACACCTTTCTGACCATAGCTCAATTAGATCTCATTTAAATATTCATGGAGACTTACCGGTCACTATTCGTAACACAATTGTTGACAACACTAATATAATATCTTGACCGTGTTTTGAAAAATGAAAACATTTTATAAAACATACATACAACAAACTAATTTTTATTGTAACAGTTAAAATATAATCCTTGAAAATGGTTAAATGTATAGCCGAAAGCGCTCGGATAAAAAGAACATTCTGACAGATTTTATATAATTTATCATCCGAAAAGAAAAAAAATTAGATTTGCATGAGAAATTGTATAAAAAACTAAATAAAAGCACCTTGTCTGCCGTTTTCAAGGAAATGTGCATGAAAGAAGGATTGCTGCCTAAATACACAAATATATATATATATATATATATATATATATATATATATATATGTGTGTGTGCATATATATGTATGTATATATATGTGTGTATATATGTGTGTATATATTTATATGTCTCTCTCTCTCTCTCTCTCTCTATATATATATATATATATCACTTGGATGTCATGAGGACCCTAGTGTGTCAAACCTGTTTTTTACCAATTTTATTATTATTTTGATTTGTAGTCAACTCAACTACCAGAGTCACGAGGCCCACTAAAAGTGTCTCCTTGCTATATTCAGATGCATATAGGAAAAGCGAAAGATGCCTTCCAGAAACTGAGTATGGTATTAATGGATTGAAAAATAACATTAGGAATCAACAAATGAGGGCTGGACTGCTATGTAATATTTATACTTCTATATGGCACTGAATGCTGGACAATTTCATCAAAGATGAAGAAAAAACATGGTGCGACGAATCCTAAGATAAAGTCTTAGGTAACATCAAGAAAGTAAATTAAGTCTTTGGGATTGGAAGTATAGACAGTATTGTTAACAATCAGAAAGAGATAGTTGAAAATTTTCTTACACATAATGAGGAAAGAAGATTTGGAAAAGTAAACAATCACAGAGGAATGGATTCACAAAAATGGGTTATATGTGTACATGTATTGTCAAGAGCATCAGGAGAAAAGAAGTTGTGGAAAACGGTGATCGCTTCCTACCCGTCCTAAAAAGACTGGTTACAGAAAAAGCGTTGAAATATTCTAGATTTACACTTTTTATTCCCTGTCAGCCTAATTTCTTTATTTAACAAACTTTGTGTACCTTGGAGGTTACCTATCAAAATACCGACCAATTTCAACGTGGCTTAACTTCTGTGTTTGGTTTTGGTTTGTTTTGTTTTACGGCATCTCAACCTTAATGGGTTATTTAATGCCGACAACTTTTTTTCCTGGTAATATTTTGTTTTGTCAAAATCTATTTCTGGTAATATTTTTTTCATTAAAAATATATACCTGGTAATAATATTTTAAAAATGTATTGCTGGTAATATTTTTTTTTCCAAAAACGTATTGCTGGTATTAAAACCTATTTTTTTACACTTTCATAATGCTTTTTACCTCAGTTTTGGGGTTAACTATTTGCCCATAGCTAGGACCCTAACAGGTGTTACCACCTTGGACCTGGGAACACCAGCAATTAAGAGCCCCTCAAAACCTCCTGATCAGTGGCCTTGTAATTTATCGTCTTACCCTGGACGTAGATGTCATAACCAGGACGGCTTAACTTCTGTGATCAAAATGAGAACTTCTTTCGACGTGATTTGACTGTACGTAGATGTCATAACCAGGACGGCTTAACTTCTGTGATCAAAATGAGAACTTCTTTCGGCGTGATTTGACTGTACGTAGATGTCATAACCAGGACGGCTTAACTTCTGTGATCAAAATGAGAACTTCTTTCGACGTGATTTGACTGTACGTAGATGTCATAACCAGGACGGCTTAACTTCTGTGATCATAATGAGAACTTCTTTCGACGTGATTTGACTGTACGTAGATGTCATAACCAGGACGGTTTAACTTCTGTGATCAAAATGAGAACTTCTTTCGACGTGATTTGACTGTAATTAAATAGAAACTTTGCAATGAACACCATTCTTCAATTTCGCCATTTGGAGTTTTGTGTTCGAAACGACGATTCTAACAAGGCATCTCTAATTTCTTTTTCTTTCTGATTAATTTCTTACATTGGAAAGACTCGAAATATAGTTCTTTGTTTAGAATCTATAGGAGGCAGGAGAAGGTGAAACGGTGAAGTAATGAATGGTGCTTTGGAGGAATCGGAGAGCCGAGTTCGAATTCCAGTCGAATCCATTACATTCACTTCCGCGCTAATACCTTTGGGAAAAGTATGAATCCTCTTCTCCTCACTCCTCCCAACAGCTATGAGTAAATATGGGTTCTATAGCCTTGGATGGTAACTGGTCTACCGTAGAAAGAACTGGCAACCTACTGCGGGAAAAATGCTTCGTCAGTCTTGTATCGAAAGATACATGATCGCCTGAGCGTGTATCCCGCACATTAATCATACTTATTATAAAACCCAGGTTGTGTGTGTGTGTGTCTGTTCGTTTATATATTGGATCGAATTTCCCACACTTTTCAACCGATTTCAACAAAACTTCACATGACTACGTAAAATTATCTTGCGGTGGTTCTGACAGTGCCAAAAATTGAAAAAACACAAATGTTTTTGCTCGAAATCAATTTGAAAACACGATTAAGAGGCATCTCTGTTGCAAGAATGAAATGGGGACAACTCATATCGAGTTATACTTATTATAAAACCCAGGTTGTTTGTGTTCGTTTATATATGGGATCGGATTTCCTACATTTTTCAACCGATTTCAACAAAACTTCACTTTTTTTTGGCAGGTAGTGTTTCTTATTGTGTTGCACACTTTTTTCTTTATTTTTACATTCAGAATGCTTTAAAAATTCCATTTACAAGACAATTGCTTATAATAAAATTCTAAAATTCTATTCAATCGGTAGACTCATAACGATTGAAAACAATGTTTTTGTTTGAGTTTGGGTTTGACTAATTCGTAAAAAAACCAAAAACCAAAAAAACTAATTAAGACATGTGTGTCCGTCAACCTTAAACAATA